>CM076575.1:262224780-262790308 GCA_034641835.2 Pinus albicaulis | reverse complement strand
ACCCCAAGTCAATTTACCTACCATGGAGTATAAAGGAGCAATAAGGCAAAGAAGGAAAAAGTTAAGTGGAGAAGCATAAAAGAGAGACAGAGGAGTAGCAAAGAGTAAAGGAGAGGTAGAGGAGCAGCATTAGAGGCAAAGGAGCAAGGCAGAGGTGAAGCAAAGAGGCATGGATCAACACCATAATTATCATTAAGGAAAAGGAGTAAGGATGCCGAAGAGCCAGAAATCGATGACTACTGCAAACAGTTTGTTGATTTCATGCAAGCTCAGTTTAACAGGAAATATGACCTCAGGTCCTCCAGGAAAAGGACCCGCACTCAAGATGAAGAGGAAGATGCACCCCAGAGATCAGCACCTGCACAGAAAGAGGCCAATACCAAAGAATCTTCTGATAGAGGTAAGAAGCCCCTTTACCAACCTTTGCAAGATGATAGTCACATACCTTCCTCCTCTCAAAGTAGCTGTGTTCTCCCGTGTGAATAAAGTTCCCATTAAAGAAGTCAAGTCGCACTTGCCAAACAAAGAGTCCAAAGAAAAGGAAGTCCGGATAGAAAGAAAGCCCTCTGTCTCCGCCTCGCTTTGCAAAAGGAACTTGAAAAGGTCAAAATCCCTCGTCCCCTCTCACGTCGGAATTGTTGAAGCGCCCTGCATATCACTCACAAGTCTCCTCTTTCATTTCAGCCCTCGAAGTCTCACACATGTCAGTATGAGTCTTAATTTGCAAGAAGAGAGGCCTATGGTAGTGTTTGGCCCCCATGTCGAGGAATTGGACCCCTCTACTCCTCCTTTCTATGTTTCCCTAGTAATCCATGATTTACTATTACACAACCGTATGTTGATTCAAAAGGCATCCTCACAATTTGATGCCCCTTTCGTCGATGTCATGTGAAGCTTGGGTCTCCAAATCACCCGTCCATATAAAGACCTCTACTCCTTTGACTCCAAAAGAGTGAAGTGCTTGGGCATGATCAAGGACTCTAGCGACTCACCTTGGCTCAGACATTCGCCAAGAGTGTGGTAATGGATATCGTAGTAGCCTGACATCCCGTCGCTTTGCTAAGATGCCGTTGTCTAGGTCTTGGGGGACCAGACCGGAGGGTCAATCAAGCCGGATCTGTCATACGCCACCATCCCCCGTCTTTGGGGGGTCAAGAAAGGAGATTAGTACCGAGAAACTCAGGTTTGTCAAGACACGCCGCGGAAAGCAGGAGATTCAAGAAACTCCCGCGATCATTAGAAAGAGATGGAGATTTTTCCCCTGTCTAATGTTGGAGGGAAGATCAGAATATGCTCATGAACCTACATTTTGTCGATAAAGCACCGAGCTATACGTGAAAGGTGACCGTGAATTCGATGTCCGGACACTCCACTTTGATGGAGCCAATTCCGCAGAGGGAAACGGGCCGGAGTGTTGTCTTATCTCACCCATGGGTCAATGGGTCCCTCTCTTTCAAATTAGAATACGAGGCCACGAATAATGTGGCCGAATACGAGGCACTCATATTGGGGTTACAACAACGAAGAAGCTCATGAAGATCCAAGGTCTAAAGGTGATGGGAGACTCGTAGGTCGGTGGTGAGGCAGTGTGAGAAATCAGCTGTCAAGCGAAGCATCCGAGGCTAAAGGCCTATAGAAACTAAGTGTGGGACCTTGTGGAAAATTCCTTTCTCGGCATTTAACATTCTGGCTTTATGCCTGAGCACGATGCACAGCGTACTCTTGCGTACCTCGTCGTACGGCTAGTACGATTCCGCCCACCTCGTAACCCTCTTCCGAGATACGAAATTGAGGTAAGATACAAGCCTTCAATCCCCGATAATGTCAAGCACTCGGGCGTGGTTCGAAGATGAGGAGCAGTGAAGAGGTTTTTGGAGACCTGTGGGGGAGTTTTCAAACTTAGAGATCGACAATTGTGAAGAGGAAGAAGTCGAAGACATTCCAGGGGGACAAGCTAGAAGAGAAGATAGTCGGGTCACGCGCATTTCTACAAACTAAAGGGAAATGTCATTCCCCGAGGGTTGGTACCTCCGGAAAGGTCAGTTCAATAAGGATGATGTCCCATTACGACCCAAACAAAATGGTGACCGAGGACTGAGTTGGAAGATCCGAATCAGGCACGAAAGAAGATCCAAAGATTGTGAAGTCAGTCGAAGAAAGTCCCGGATGAATATAAACCATTGTACCAAAAGTCAGGTTTCAAAACCTACAAAGACGTATTCGCTCGGTCATATCAAGATTTGAAAAACCTTTGATATCAGGCAGATGCAACACAAAATTCCATTGAAAGCCGACGCAAAACCCCACAAGCAAAAGCTTCGCGCGATCAATCCCCGTTGTTACCATCGATTGAGCGAGTGAAATAAAAAAGTTACCGAAGGCTAAAATTATAGTGCCACTAAGGTATTCCGAATGGGTGGCCAATTTAGTCCCAAAGACGTCAAGAAGAACTAGGTGAAATCGGGTTGTGTGTGGATTTTAGAAACCTGAACAGAGCAGGCATCTCTAAAAGACAACTATCCACTACCAAAGATGGATCATATTCTCGCAAAAGGTGGTAGGGGCCTCTAGAATGTCCATGATGGATGGGTTCTCGGGCTATAATCAAGTGGGCTGTATTCCCCGGGAGGGACCGTGAAAAGACAGCCTTTCACCACGCCCTCGGGGAACATTTATGTATGCCAGGATGCCATTCCTGACCGATCAATGGTGGGCTACGTTTTCCAGTAGAGCGATGGACATAACTTTTTGTGGGAGAACATGAGGATAAGTTCCTGGTGGTGTACCTAGATGATATAACGGTCTTTTCAAAGGATGATGTCGAGCATGTTCAAAGATTTGCAGTAAGACTTTTGAGAAATGCAGGAGGTATGGACTCTCTCTCAACCCCTGCGTAAATCTTTCTTTGCATTAGAAGAGGGTAAACTCCTAGTGACATATAGTAACTAAAGATGGGGTCAAAATCGATCCTAAGAGGGTAGAAGCTATGCAAATGGTATCTCTCCCTTAAAAACAAGAAAGAAGTATTGTGTATTCCTAAAGGACGGGATAAATTCCCCTTTCTCGCAAGATTCATTCCCAATTATGCCGAAATAGTTAAGCACACATCACGTCAGATATGTTAAAGAAGGACAATGAAGTAAAATGGGCACCCGTAACGAAGGCAAGCGCTTGCCGTGACTTCAGACCGCACTTAGTCAAGCTCCAGGATATGGCAAAGCTCCGACTTCACCGAACCCTTCATGATTTTCTTTGCATCACCTCACACCTATGGCGGGGGTCCTACTACGTAATAGAATGGGGATGGGTATGAGCTAAACGCATTGCTTTCTTTAGTCAAGTTCTTCATGACGCTGCAGCTGAAATACAACATACTTGAGAAGCAAGCTTATGCCCCGGGTAAAGTCCTTGAAGGCCTTTCGCATGTACATTTTACAATCCCATGTGATCGCTTTTTGTACCCGCCAGTTAAAGTAGCTAAGGACATCCTAGTGCAGGGAGACAAGGAAGGGCAAGGGGGGCGGTGGATTGCGAAGATACAAGAATATGACTCTGGATATAAGGCCCACCAAGTTAATTAAAGGACAGTGGGTTAGCGAAGATTTTATCGTAATCGAACCACCAAGCTCCCGGGCATCCACTTATCCATGATCGCAGATGAAGCATCTCGTGAAATCGGACAGCGGAGGCCGTGGCGTGGAAATGGCAACTCAAAAAATACAGTATGAAGTAACTCACTAGCCCCTCGGTACAAAGAAATTGTTAGCAACTACCTCTCGACACTCGGGCCGCCCACCCATACCGTGACAAGTCCAAATGGGACAGTAGCCTTGAGGCTTAAATCTCAAAAGTACGCCGTGGCTAATGGACAAGCTATATTGGAGAGATCCGTCGGCATACCGTCGTTATGTCTCATCGAAGGGGGAGTGTAGGGAACATCATGACCGAGTTCCATGAGGGGATCTCAAGCGAGGGCATTATAGCTGAGGAGCACAGCTCGTAAAAATTTTGAAGGCGGGTTCTACCGGGCCTAAAACTATTTGGAGATGTCTTCACTTGGGTTAGAGCCTGTGACAAATGCCAAAAGTTTGCTGAGAAACAGAAGCTAGCCGCTTTACCCCTGATTCCTGTGCACGTTGATGAGCCTTTCAAGCAATGGGGTATTGACTTCATAGGGGAGATCCACCCACCCTCCAGTGGCCAGCACAAATGGATTTTGACTGCTACAGATTACTTCACAAAATGGGTGGAGGCCATTCCTGCACGAAATGCCACAGACACAGTGGTCATAAAATTCCTAGAGGAGAACATCATCTCTCAAGGTTTGGATGTCCTGCCAGAATAGTCACGGACAATGCTCAGGCTTTTAAATCGGTTAAGATGGTGAAATTCTGCCAACAATACAACATCACTCTGGGCCACTCCACAGCTTACTACCCCCAGGGCAATGGTCTTGCCGAGTCATCAAACAAAACAATTCGAACGCGAAGAAGACAATAAATGAGAACCGGAGAAATTGGGACTCTCTTGAAGTTGCTACATGGGCCTATGAGATAACATTAAAGGGCAACGAAGTCGCCTTACGAACCTTAGTATACGGACTGACATTGTATTCCCCATACGGTTGGCTCTACACGTGCTCGTTTCATGGAGGAGACTCAAGAAGCTGATGGCCCGACTAGAAGAATCAATCAATTGATTGAGCTGGAGGAAACGCGTATTCGAATTGAACCGAGAGGCAGTGGATTCTCAGAAGATGAAAGATTTGTTTGACCGGCACACCAAAGACAGGAAGGCTGCGGGTGGGTGATTTAGTGCTCACGTGGGATGTACGCAGAGCACAAAGGCAAACATGGTAAGTTTGACCCCCTTTGGTTCGGTCCTTTCAAGTTCGCAGAGCAGGGAGGAAATAATACATTCAAGCTGGAAAATTTACAGGGGGATCTGTTGGAAGCCCCTGTGAATGGGCAATTCCTCAAACCATACTTCCAATTCTGAAGAAGGCTGGAAAGCCTGACTGTATTATATTGTATAATAGTTGCTATTTCGTTTTGTTGGTTTATCATCAATTACAGACATGTCATGAAGATCTGTACACGGCACAGCTCTAGAAACTAAGTGTTGTTCGAAGAAGGTCTACGAGTGATGCAACGTAGTTCCCGACACGTTCGAGGACAAACGTGGCGTCCCCAGGTGGAGCCAATGTTGTTCAATTCTCAGCAATAGCCACGAAAGTCCCTAAAGGATAAACCGGTCACACTAAAATTATATGCCAAGTAGCAAGTGTCAAATCAACTCAGGCCGAAAGGGAAAAAGTGAGGCAAAGCGCACATATATTGAAACCAATGGATAAATGGCACTAAGTAATGAGAGGCGGAACAATGGCGAACGACGGGCACAAAGGTAAGGGAGACATGCCTTTACAGACCAGCTCATATACAAGAGAAGGCCTCGGGCTATACATGACGGCAGCACGTAGAAAGTCCGAGGGGGTCAAGCCGTGGGGAAGGGACGAGGCCCTTACCCCCGCGGACTTGCGACACGTGGTGTGGCAAGAATTCACGACAGAGAAAAAGTAACAGGGTTGGGCCGAGAGATTCCGTCTCGTGGTGGAGTTAAGGCGGGCCCGCTCAGGTGAGGAAGATAAGTGTTAGTCCGGCAAAGGGGAAGTCCTACGTGTCAAAAGTGGGTAGCGCATATGTAACAACGGTAAGGTAAGTCCATTAGGACAGCTGGTACTAAGGCCCGTACCAGCTTTTAACCCGACACGAGGCGCTCACCTATATCTAGAATTACCCAATCCCCACGCGCCACGTGTCTCAGTGTCAGTGTCCTTACGACACTTGCCCTTTTTTCTCTTACATTTTCACCTTTTAACCTATACAGTCCTCCCGAGTGGTAAAAACTCCCGAATTCCTCTCTGGTAAATCATTTTCAGGTAAGTTTTCTACAGCGAATACCAAGTAGGGAAGAGCGCCGGGTCTGTCCAAGTCACTGTCACGGTTCCCCTCGTCGTTTTCCCAAGCACTGTCACCCTCTGCTCAGGTAATCCATTTTCCGTTTTCGTTTCATTATTTTTCCCTTTCTCTCTTTTCCGAATTGTTGAATAACTGCCATGGGGAGAGGGACGCCCAAGAAGAACGAACCTGAAACTCCCCAACTCCATGAGTCTAGAAACCCTCCTGGCTTCGAACCCCTTCGTGACTTGCAGGCGGGTATCTGTGACCCAAAATACCCTTTCGATATACGGAGCATCAAGCCCCTACTGTTCGGCCGCCACTATAAAAGTGCTGATCGTTTCCGAGTTGTCGCATCCGGTTTTTATCACTACATCACCCCCCAAGTCCATTCCTGTGTCGATTTTATTGTCTGGCTTAGAGACTCCTACGATCCACATCGTGATGCCTTCATTTCCCCTCAGGGTAGCATAATCTTCTCCCTTTCACCCGATATCATAAGGCAGGCTCTCCGTTTCCCTTCCAGTGAAGCCTACTTCAGTTTTAAAGATGAAACCTTGCTAGCACAGTTTAATAAACTGTCGAGGGAAGCCCGCCGTGCCTTCATAGCCGCCATAACCGTCGAGCAGGCGACGGCCCTACCTCCGGTGGAGCCTTTCCCATTGAGTCTGTTTAATGAAGAGGTCCGGCCAGTCCTGTCCCTCATTGCCGGCCTCCTGGGAGAAGGGACCCCTGAAGACAGTTCTTGGGTATGCATTCGATTCTTGTGGCTTATGACTCAGAATGGGGTTACACTGGATATTCCAGGTTTCCTGTCTTTTACCATCCGGTACCAATTTCGGGAGCTGGCCAAGGCCCGAAAGTTTCGTTTTTGTTCGTTGGTTTTCTACCTCTTCCTGTTCCGGCATGCGACAGAGTTTAATCATTTGGAAAATTGGACCGGATGTATTACGAAAAATTCTCGGCCCGAGGCCGGTCTTCGGCGCGATTTCTCAGGTCGTCAATTACCTAAGGGGAGGGTTATTTCAGTTTCGTGAATACCTTCATGTCCATTGCTTATACCATCATTCACGATGCTCCTTCCCCTAGGGTTTTCCCAGAGATGAAGCGCTGGTTACAGGCTGGGAAATACCAGTGTACCGGCGATTGGTTCCTATCAGAAGAATATACTGAAATCCGTGTCTATGGAGTCGAGGTAGCCCCCTACCAGCTCCCAACTTTTCCTATCCGACGAGTCTACGCCCTTGAGTACATCCGGTAAGCCCTCAAGGCTGACCAGCTTCATTTCGTCCCCGCTAAGAAAGGCTACATCCTGAAGCTTCCCGACAATATTGGCCCCTTTGTTGTAAATTCTAGATATGCCCTCCTGATTGTTGAGAAAATATTGCAGAA
Organism: Pinus albicaulis; assembly: GCA_034641835.2. NCBI lineage: Eukaryota > Viridiplantae > Streptophyta > Pinopsida > Pinales > Pinaceae > Pinus > Pinus albicaulis. The sequence continues at coordinate 262,782,959 of CM076575.1, read as the reverse complement.
CTTGGATCTGAAATTAGGGGAGAGTTGGGCTTATGACCCACGGGAAATTATCTCAAATAAAAGAAAGGGAAACAGGTCTGCGCCCTACGTTCATGAATCCAGGCCATTTAAGGTGGAAGGCTAATTATGAAGTCTGGCCTATGTTTTCGCGGATGGAGACGGACTCATACGCACGGGAGAAGAAGAGGAAGTGAACAAAAAGGGAAATGAGCGGAAAATTTGGTATTTCGGAGCGCCACCACCCCCGAGGCAAAGGGTGGCCAACTAGTGAGCCAGAGGTCATCGGGAAGGGGATAGTTGGAGGCCCTCGCGAAATTTGGAGAGTTCGATAAGAGCAAGGCAGGGATAGTAGTTCTAAGAGATAGCACCGCCTCCTCTGACTACACTGAAGTCACCCAGGCCATGACCGAGCCTCCTCCTTCCAAGACAAAAGAAAGGGAGATGACAAATAAAACCGTCAGAGACAAATATAGGGCCGAACTAGGAGGTTTTGTTGAGAAATATCACACCAGAATCTCTGCCTCGGTTAATGCAGACACTGAAGACCTGGTGCTTTCTATGGCCGAGGCTATCCTGGACCCGAATTCGGACGTCCCTAGCTACAAGATGATTGAATTGGTTGTCGACATGAAGAAGGTTCGGTCACAGGACTGAATGTCCTTTTTTCCCGAGACGATCTGCGACATGATGAAGGATAAGATTTCGCAGATCACCCTTGCCCTAAAGAAGACAGAGCAAAAATACGACGTCCTGAACAACTCTTTTGCCACAGAACAGAGTGCTAGTCGTGCTAACGCACATCAGGTGCGAGTCCTTAAAGAGCAGATTAAGAATTCAGTCGACGGAGGGAAGGGAATGCAAGCGGCATTAATAGCGGGATTGGAGAAGGACATTTCAGCGGCTAGGAAACGGTCTAGCATACCAGCTTCACATCCGATACAGACCGACGAATTGGTGCATGTGGAGGAGGAGAAAAACGAGCTGAAGGCCAAGCTTTCCAGAGAGAGAGAGGAGAAAGAAAAAATGATCAAAAGAATGGAAGATCTGGAGAGCAGAGCTACCGAGCTGCAGACCCGCTGGGACACGCACAGTTGTCATGTAGCCGAGACATCAAGTGGGACAGGTTCAGCACCAGCACAACTATCTACAGCCAGGGCCGAGATAGAAGTGTTGGGGAAGCAAACAACGACAGCCAAGCAAAAGGTGGTAGAACTGGAGGGCGCCCTGGCTGAGAAGGTCAGAACTATTGAAGGGCTGCAAAGAAAAATTGAGGAAGGAAAAAAGACTACGACTGAGCAACAACAGATCATCGCCGAGCTGAAGAGCAAGGTGAAGGGAAATATCACCCTGGTCGAGGCCAGAAGCCTGATCTGGTCGGATATAATCGTAGCCGTGACTGAACAGTGGGGGTTCCTAACAATGATAGGAGAGCTAAAATCTACCCTTCCATACCTTAATAGGAGATTACAGGAGGCCGGGGATAATCTCCCAACTAGAGCCCGCCACGCTGGAATTTATATATCTTTTCTCTATACACGGGCGAATGAGCGCGTGAAATCAGACGTACCCGTAGTTATGGAAATCGATGAATGTCGGAAAATTATAGAAGAAAGAGGAAGCTCGATCGGCAGCTTCAAGCTCTCCAACGGGTCGCGGTACTTGTGGAACAGTTCAACAAGGTATGGAACGAAATCACCACTGCTGGCCTCCCTTCATGTTGGGAACCAAACGCTCCTGCCGTACTAATACACCCCGACAAATACACATCACTTCTAGAGGCAGAACGGGATCGGTCAGATCTTCAGATAGGCAAAGGAACTCAGCTTAAAGCTACTACCATCATCACAGCCCTACAGAAGGAGTTTAGTCTCCTCCACATGATCCCGTACCGTCTCCCCACCCACGCAGACATCCACACCTTCGGCGAGGCATTTACCAGGGTGGAGAGACTCTCGGGAATGTCGACCAAATCCAGAAAGCCAGCGGAGGTTAACGCAGTTCCTGACTCAGCATGCCAGTCCTTCCACCGATGTACCTCCTCCAGCGTCTACTACAGCCTCGACCCAACAGCATTCATGACACATCATGTTTCATTCATGACATGGCCTAAACGGCCTTTACTTTCATTCAGTTATGCTTTTTAAATTTCCGAGTGGGTGGTTTTTCCTCCCACTCTTGCATTTTTTACTTTTACCTTGAACAATGATCTACATTTTGGTTTTAAGTGTGGCCCGGGGCCTGTTACGCATGATGGAAGAGTTGTTTTCCCCATCATGCCATTTTGTGGTATGACAATGACTGTTAACAATTTTGATCAAGCGAGAAAGATATTTTCAGAAAATATCTTCTCGCTGAAAGGCAGATGGAATGCTATATAATACAGGAAAAAGAATGAAACAAGGTTCCATTTCTTCAGAAAATTGATCGTATAAGAATTTCCTGTGTGTATGCTTTGTGAAAAATTCGGATACTGCCCGGAAGAGCCCATCGGGTCTCAATAATAAGAAGCTTCACTGTAATAAGGATTCTGGACACGGTTGTATGGTAGTGTGTATGTTTCTCTATTGTTAGTTTCATCTATGCTCATCTCTCTTGTATTACATCCTGGAATGCGAGTGTCTTTTGTCGTTTGATATGAATTTATCGTGTTGATACTTATGTCATTAGCAGCTTGACACTTTAAATGGCTCAGGAGTAATGTATTGTTCCATATGCATTTCACTCGTATTTCTACTATGTTGGTTGTATTGAAATGTTATTGACGGGAGCTCTTGGTATGTGTGGATTCTTAGATATTTAAGCCCATTTGTATGCCATGAAGTTCTCCTTAGTATCATTTATGTGACAGCCGATATCCCCTTCTCGCTATACAGCTCCGCTATTTTTTATACTTACTTTCTCTGCCATATGTCGTGAATCTGGCCCTGATTATGTTGATCTGTCTTACAATTGTCTGACGCAGTAGTATCTGAATATTAGCATTTCATTCGTTCAGCGTTATGGTTCCAGTAAAGGCCACGTCTCCAGAAGTCCCAAGTTCCATTTTAGTTTCTTTTAAAATTTTGTTTCAGAGAAGGTAGTGTGGAAACTCGGCTCATGTTAAGGGATGAAACGTTGTCTTAAGTATCCTGCTCTCTACACCTCATAAGATGTCCTAGGCACTGGTATATAACAACTCTAGGCTGTCTCTAGGAAAATTTACAACATCTTTTTGGCGCCGTTGCCGGGGACCGGAGTTGAAAAGATTTAAGTCCCTGGGCCTCGACAAATCCTGTCCACTCTTCAGTTAGGTGAGCACGAAGAGTTGTGAGTTGTGTATACCTCACCTTGGCGACTCCACATTTATATTTCAGATAAACCTATTTGCAGTCCTGGCTCCCCGAAAGCCACACCTAAGGTCAGATACTTCTCAGTCAAAGACACCTTCGTAATTGACCGAGAGCGAATCCTTCACAGGAGAAGGGCTGGAGAAAGACCACCGGTTCATACCGATATTCCTGAGTTTTCCCTCGAAAACTTCCCGTATCTTCAGTCCTCCTCTTCTCAGGTCTCCCAAATACAAAGCTCTAACCCTATTATAAGAGATACTGGTTATTACTCTGATAGCCCTTACCGAGAAGGTACCCGTATCAAAGACGGAGCTGAGTCTAGTTATACTCCACATTATTCTTTTCATCCTACCCCTGGAGTTGAAGAGGTCAAAGAGATCACTGAAGTGTACGTGCTTGACCCTACCTCCTCATCGAGTCCTCGAAACATTGTCCACTATATTCCCATCATTATTCATACTCAACTCACAACACCTCCTCCACCTCGCGCTGCTCAAGCTCTCATCCTATCTCCGCCTCCCCCGATGGCGAATGTACCCGGCTTTTTACAAAACGGGTATGCTCCTTCTGTTTACTGCGGTGTTAAATGATATGCCTTGGACTATTTGAAGATTCTACCCTTTAGATTCAATGGGGAGAATGGTGTCGATGCTCACAAGCATGTTGAAATCTTCTGCTCTTTCGCAGAGAACTTTAATGTGGAACATCTGGATGTGGTTCTGAGGTTGTTCGTGAAGTCCCTTGATGGAGAAGCTAGAAAGTGGTTTAAGTCTCTTGCAGTTGATTCCATCAACACCTGGGAGGCTATGCAACAAGCTTTTGTGAAAAAGTGGGGAGATAGGAAAGATCATGGGGATACCTTAACCGAGTTCAACACCCTTAAAAAGAAACACAATGAAGGGGTATCAGAATTCATCAGAAGATTTAACAAATTGTATTACCGCCTCCCAGCTGAGATGATGAAACCCCATCGAGCTGCATTGCAATTCGTTTTTGTATGACATTTGATTAGAGTTTGGCTTCTCACTAAAGGGAGAGAAAGCCGGCCTCTCTTGATGATGCACGGGCTGATGCATTGGAAATAGAAGCAAACTTTGTCTCGACTGGTAAGACCAAAGTAAAGAAAGAACATGATACAAGAAGAAGAAGCAAGGAAGAAGTGTCCACTTCAAGTCAGGATAGAGACTCAGGAAACGACAAGATCGAAGAGATGAATAAAATGATCAAGAACCTCTCTAGCAAGTTGGTCAAGCTAGAGATGGAAGCCAAAAGCTCTCCACCAAAGAACTTTCAGAATGCTCCAAACAGAGGGTTCAACCCTCAATACAGGAAACCTCCCTTGCGGTCTTGAGAACAGGGAAAAAGAAGGAGTCACAAGACCAAGTATCGCACCCTTTGTACTTGGAAGGACAAATGGAGGCTTCCCCTGAAGAATCCTCTTATGAGCAAGATGAAACATGTCCGGTTTTCTCCGACAGTGATGACATAGAGTGCCCTGTCCAAGGAAGCGAGGAGGATGCGTTGCGACCTCACTCAGAAGCGAAGGATAATGAGGATGCCGAAGAGCCAGAAATCGATGACTACCGCAAACAGTTTGTTGATTTCATGCAAGCTCAGTTCAACAGGAAATATGACCTCAGGTCCTCCAGGAAAAGGACCCGCACTCAAGATGAAGAGGAAGATGCACCCCAGCGATCAGCACCTGCACAGAAAGAGGCCAATACCAAAGAATCTTCTGATAGAGGTAAGAAGCCCCTTTACCAACCTTTGCAAGATGATAGTCACATACCGTCCTCCTCTCAAGTAGCTGTGTCTCCTGTGAATAAAGTTCCCATTAAAGAAGTCAAGTCTGCCTCGCCAAACAAAGAGTCCAAAGAAAAGGAAGTCCAGATAGAAAAGCCCTTTTCTGCCTTCAGTTTGCAAAAGGAACTTGAAAAGGTCAAAATCCCTGTCCCTCTGTCTGAATTGTTGAAGCGGCACATATCAGTCACAAGTCTCCTCTTTCATTTCAGCTCCTGAAGTCCCACACATTCCAGACAGTCTTAATTTGCAAGAAGAGAGGCCTATGGTAGTGTTTGGTCCCCATGTCGAGGAATTGGACCCCTCTACTCCTCCTTTCTATGTTTCCCTAGTAATCCATGAGTTACTATTACACAACTGTATGTTGGATTCAGGAGCATCCCACAATTTGATGCCCCTGTCCGTCATGGAGCATTTGGGTCTCCAAATCACCCATCCATATAAAGACCTCTACTCCTTTGACTCCAAAAGAGTGAAGTGCTTGGGCATGATCAAGGACCTAGCAGTCACCTTGGCTCAGATTCCTGCCAAGAGTGTGGTAATGGATATCGTAGTAGCTGACATCCCAGCTCGCTTCGGCATGCTGTTGTCTAGGTCTTGGGGGACCCGAGTGGAGGGTCAATCAAATTTGGATCTTGTCATATGCCACCATCCGTTCTTTAGGGGGTCGAGATTGTACCGAGAAGCTAGGTTTGTCAAGACGGTCGCGAAAGCGGGGGGTCGATGAAAACTCCCCGGTTTACGGTAGAATTAGAGATTTTTCTGTCTAATGTTGGAGGAAGATCAGGAATATGCTCATGAACCTTCATTTTTCCAGATAAAGACTGAGCTATCAGAGCAGGACCAGGAATCTGACATCTGGACTCTCCACTTTGATGGAGCAAATTCCAGAGAAGGAAACGGGGCTGGAGTGTTACTTATTTCACCTATGGGCCAATGGGTCCTTCTCTCCTTCAAATTAGAATATGAAGCCACGAATAATGTGGCTGAGTATGAGGCACTCATACTGGGGTTGCAAACAGCAAGAAGCATGAAGATACAGAGTCTGAAGGTGATGGGAGACTCAGAGTTGGTGGTGAGGCAAGTGAGAAATCAGTGTCAAGCGAAGCATCCGAGGCTAAAGGCCTACATAAACGAAGTTTGGGATCTGGTGGAAAATTCCTTTCTGGCATTTAACATTCAGTTTATGCCCAGAGAACAGAACAAAATGGCAGACTCCTTGGCCGTGGCAGCTAGTACATTTCGCCCACCTCAGAACCCTCTTCTGAGATACGAAATTGAAGTAAGATACCGTCCTTCAATCCCTGATAATGTCAAGCACTGGCAGGTCTTTGAAGATGAGGAGCAGGTAAATAGGTTCTTAGAGACCGTGGGGGAGTTTTCAAATTTAGAGATTGACAACTGTGAAGAAGAAGAATTCGGAGACATTCCAGGGGACAAGCTAGAAGAGAAGATAGCTGGTCACAGATTCCTGCAGTTAAAGGGAAATGTAATTCCCCGAGGGCTGGTACCTTTGGAGAGACTGCTCAATAAGGATGATGTCCCGTTACAGCCAAACAAAATGGTGACTGAGGACCAGGTTGAAGATCTCAATCTGGGCACGAAAGAAGATCCAAAGATTGTGAAGCTGTCAAAGAAAGTCCCAGATGAATACAGACAGTCGTACCAAAAGCTGTTTCAGACTTACAAAGACGTCTTTGCTTGGTCATATCAAGATTTGAAAACCTTTGATATCGGTGTGATGCAGCACAAAATTCCATTGAAAGCCGATGCAAAACCCCACAAGTAAAAGCTCCGGCAGATCAATCCCCTGTTGTTACCATCGATTGAGCAGGAAATAAAAAAATTACTGAAGGCTAAAATTATAGTGCCTCTAAGGTATTCTGAATGGGTGGCCAATTTAGTCCCAGTACGCAAGAAGAACGGTGAAATCAGGTTGTGTGTGGATTTTAGAAACCTGAGCAGGCATCGTTTTGGAGCATTATCCACTACTGCAGATGGAATAAATGTAATGCAAGGGTGGTAGGGGTAGGGTGGTAGGGGCCTCTAGAGTGTCCATGATGGATGGGTTCTCGGGCTATAATCAAGTGGCTGTATTCCCGGAGGACCAGAAAAAGACAGCTTTCACCACGCCCTGGGGGACATTTATGTATGCCAGGATGCCATTCGGCCTGATCAATGCAGGGGCCACGTTTCAGAGAGCGATGGACATAACCTTTGTTGGAGAACAGGATAAGTTTCTGGTGGTATACCTGGATGATATAACAGTCTTTTCAAAGGACGATACCGAGCATGTTCAGCATTTACAGAAGACCTTTGAGAAATGCAGGAGGTATGGACTCTCTCTTAACCCTCAGAAATCCTTCTTTGCATTAGAAGAGGGTAAACTCCTAGGACATATAGTAACTAAAGATGGGGTCAAAATCGATCCTAAAAGAGTGGAAGCTATAAATGGTATCTCTCTCCCCAGAAATAAGAAAGAAGTCCAGGTGTTTCTAGGGCGTATCAATTTTCTCAGAAGATTTATTCCTAACTATGCTGAAATAGTTAGACACATCACAGATATGTTAAAGAAGGATAATGAGGTAAAATGGGCACCAGAGTCCAGACAGGCCTTTGCCAGGATAAAAAATGCGTTTGCTGAAGCTCCCGTGCTGGTAAAGCCTGACTTCACTGAACCTTTTATGATTTTCTCTTTTGCATCACCTCACACGGTGGCAGGGGTCCTCTTACAGAAGAATGGGGATGGGTATGAGCAACCCATTGCTTTCTTTAGTCAAGTTCTTCATGATGCAGAGCTAAAATACAACATACTGGAGAAGCAGGCTTATGCCCTGGTAAATTCCCTGAAGGCATTTCGCATATACATTCTGCAATCTCAAGTTACTGCTTTTGTACCCACAGCAGCAGTTAAGGACATCCTCATTCAGGAAGACAGTGAAGGTAGAAGGGGAAAGTGGATTGCGAAGATACAAGAATACGACCTGGATATCAGACCCACCAAGTTAATTAAAGGACAGGGGCTAGCAAAGATTCTATCAGAGTCAAACCACCAAGCTTTGGGCATCCACCTATCCATGATCGCAAATGAGGAGTCTGAGGAGCAAACAGGGAGACCAGAGGTAGAAATGGCTACTCAAAAAATACAGATGAAGTATCTTACTAGCCCCTGGTACAAAGGGTATTTGAATACCTCGACCTGTTGCCCACCCGGTTGTGACAAGTCCAAATCTGAGCCTTGAGGCAAATCTCAAAAGTACAAATGGCTAATGGAATGATTATATTGGAGAGATCCGTCAGGCATACTGCTTTTATGTCTCATCGAAGGGGAGGTAGGGAACATCATAACCGAATTCCATGAAGGGATCTGTGGAGGGAATTATAGCTGGAGGAGCACAGCTCAGAAAATTTTGAAGGCTGGTTTCTACTGGCCTAAACTATTTGGAGATTTCTTCACTCGGGTCAGAGCATGTGACAAGTGCCAAAAGTTTTCGAAACGAAGCTAGCCGCTTTACCCACTACAAATGCACGTTATTGGGCCTTTTAAAAACATGCAGGTGTGTGACTTTATGGGTGAGATCACCCTCCCTCCGGTGGGCGGCCCAATGGATTTTGGCGCTCTGATTACTTCTGGTGGGTGGAGGCCATCCGCACGAAATGCTACGAACCACAGTGGTCATAAAATTCTTAGAGAATATGATCTCTAGGGTTTGGATATCTCATGCAGAATACGTCACGGACAAATGCTCGGGCTTTAAATACCTTGTTAAGATGGGTAATTCTACTCAGCAGTACAACATCACTCTGGGTACTCCTGGCTTACTACCCCCGGGGCAATGGTCTTGCCGAGTCATCAAACAAAACACTGGTCAGAGCACTGAAGAAGACAATAAATGAGAACCAGAGAAATTGGGACTCTCAGCTGAAGTTTGCTCTATGGGCTAACAGGATAACCAGTAAAAGGGCAACAGGGAAGTCGACTTACGAACTAGTATACGGACGAGCAGCTGTATTCCCCATACAGTTGGCTCTACCTGTGGCTCGTTTCATGCAGGAGACTCAGGAAGAAGCTGATGGCCCGACTAGAAGAATCAATCAATTGATTGAACTGGAGGAAACGCGCATTCAGGTGAACCAGAGGCTGGTGGACTATCAAGAGAAGATGAAAGATTTGTTTGACCAGCACACCAAAGACAGGAAGCTGCAGGTGGGGGATTTAGTGCTCCGATGGGATGTACGCAGAGCTGACAAAGGCAAACATGGTAAGTTTGACCCCCTTTGGTTCAGTCCTTTCAGGATCGCAGAGCAGGGAGGAAATAATACATTCAAGCTGGAAAATTTACAGGGGGATCTGTTGGAAGCCCCTGTGAATGGGCAATTCCTCAAACCATACTTCCAATTCTGAAGAAGGCTGGAAAGCCTGACTGTATTATATTGTATAATAGTTGCTATTTCGTTTTGTTTGTTTATCATCAATTACAGACATAGTTTTGGAGAAATGGCACGGCACGGCTCTAGAGGCGAAAGTGTTGAGGTCTACAGGCGGTCTGCGTAGTTCTCGACACGTTCAGGGACAAACATGCCGTCCCCAGGTGGAGCCAATGTTGTTCAATTCTCGGCAATAGCCACGAAAGTCCTAAAAGATGAACGGTCACATTAAGAAGTTATATGCCAAGTAGCAAGTGTCAAAAGAAATCGAAGTAGAAAGGAAAAAGGGTGGTAAAGCGCACATATATTGACACCAATGGATAAATGGCACTAAGTAAGGAGAGGCGGAACAATAGTTGATGAGCGGCACAAAGGTAAGGGATACATGCCTTTACAAGATCAACTCATATACGGGAGAAGACCTTTGATATACATGACGGCAGTACGTAGAAATTCCGAGGGGGTCAAGCCGTGGGGAAAGGACAAGGCCCTTACCCCCGCGGACTTGCGACACGTGGCAAGACTTCACGACGGAGAAATAGTAACAGGGTTGGGCCTCGAGATTCTGTATCGTGGTGGAGTTAAGGTGGGCCCATTTCCCGGGTGAGGAAGATAAGCGTTGAGTCCGTAGGGAAGTCCTACGTGTTAAAAAGTGGATAGCGCATATGGAACAACGGTAAGGTAAGTCCATTAGGACAGCTGGTACTAAGGCCCGTGCTAGCTTTTAACCCGACACGAGGCGCTCACCTATATCTAGATTTACCCAATCCCCACGCGCCACGTGTCCCAGTGTCAGTGTCCTTACGACACTTGCCCTCTGTTCTCTTACACTTTCACCTTTTAACCTAAACAGTCCTCCCGAATGGTAAAAACTCTCGTATTCCTCTCTGGTAAATTATTTTCAGGTAGTTTTCTACGGCGAATACCGAGTGGGGAAGAACGCCGGGTATATCCAGATCACTGTCACGGTTCCCCGTGTCGCTTTCCCGAGCATTGTCACCCTCTGCTCAGGTATTCCATTCTCCATTTTCCTTTTGTTTCATTATTTTCCCTTTCTCTCTTGCCGAATTGTTGAATAACTGCCATGGGGAGAGGGACGCCCAAGAAGAACGAGCCTGAAACCCCCCAACTCCATGAGTCTAGAAATCCTCCTGGTTTCGAGCCCCTTCGTGACTTGCAAACGGGTATCTGTGACCCAAAATACCCTTTCGATATACGGAACATCAAGCCCCTACTGTTCGGCCGCCACTGTAAAAGTGCTGATCGTTTCCGAGTTGTCGCGTCCGGCTTGTATCACTACATTACCCCCCAAGTCCATTCCTGTGTCGATTTTGTTGTCTGGCTTAGAGACTCTTACGATTCACATCGTGATGCCTTCATTTCCCCCCAGGGTAGCATAATCTTCTCCCTTTCTCCCGATATTATAAGGCAGGCTCTTCGTTTCCCTGCCAGTGATGCCTACTTCAGTTTTAAAGACGAAACCTTGCTCGCACAGTTTAATAAACTGTCGAAGGAAGCCCGCCGTGCCTTCATAGCTGCCATAACGATCGATCGAGCGACGACCCTACCTCCCGGTTGAGCCTTTCCCCATTGTAGATACGTTTTAATGAAGAGGTCCGACCGATCCTGTCCTCATTGCTAGGCCTCTGGGAGAGGAGACCCACAGAAGACATTTCCTGGGTATGCATTCGATTCTTGTGGCTTATGACTCGAATGGGGTTACCTTTGGATATTCCAGGTTTCCTGTCTTTTACCATCCGGAACCAATTTCGGGAGCTGGCCAAGGCTCGAAAGTTTCGTTTTTGTTCGTTGGTTTTCTACCTCTTCCTGTTCCAGCATGCTGACAAGTTTAATCATTTGGGGCTGGACCGGATGTATTCTGAAAATTCCCAGCCCAGGCCAGTCTTCGACGGGAATTTCTCCGTTCGTCAATTGCCTAAGGGGGAGGGTTACATCAGTTTCGAGAATACCTTCATGTCCATTGCTTACACCATCATTCACGATGTACCTTCCCCTAGGGTTTTCCCAGAGATGAAGCGCTGGTTACAGGCTGGGAAGTACCACTGTACCGGCGATTGGTTTCTATCAGAGGAGTATACTGAAATCCGTGTCTATGGAGCCGAAGTAGCCCCCTACCGGCTCCCATTTTCCTGTCAGACGAGTCTACGCCCTTGGGCCTTAAATAAATGAAGCCCTGAGGCTGACCGGCTTCATTTCGTCCCCGCTAGAAAGGCTACATCTGAAGCTTCAGGTAATATTGGCCCCTTTGTTGTAAATTCTAGATATGCCCTCCCGATTGTTGAGAAAATGTTGCAGAACATGGACCTGAAATTAGGGGAGAGTTGGGCTTATGACCCACGCCAAATAATTTCAAATAAAAGAAAGATAAACAGGTCTGCGCCCTACGTGCATGAGTCCAGGCCATTTCTGGAGTGGAGGGCTAATCTTGAGGTCTGGCCTATGTTTTCGCAGATGGAGACGGACTCGTCTGCTACAGGAGGAGAAGAAGAGGTGAATAAAGGGGGCAATGAGCAGGAAGCTGGTACTTCCGGAGCACCACCACCCAAGAGGCAGAAGGTGGCCACAAGTGAAGCTGAGGTCATCGGGGAAGGGATAATTTTGGAGCCCTTTACAAAATTCGGGGAGTTTGATAAAGGCAAGGCAGGGATAGTGGTTCTAAGAGACAGCGTTGCCTCCTCTGACTACACTGAAGTCACTCAGGCCATCATCGAGCCTCCTCCTTCCAAGACAAAAGAAAGGGAACTGACCAATAAAACTGTCCGAGACAAATACAGGGCCGAACTAGGAGGTTTCGTGGAGAAATATCACACCAGAATCTCTGCCTCGGTTAATGCAGACACCGAAGACCTGGTACTTTCTATGACCGAGGCTATCCTGGACCCGAATTTAGACGTTCCTAGCTACAAGGTGCTTGAATTGGTTGTCGACATGAAGAAGGTTCCGGTACAGGACCTGAATGACCTATTCCAGACGATCTGCGACATGATAAAATATAAGCTTTCGCAAATCACCCTTGCTCTAAAGAAGACAGAGCAGAAATATGACAACCTGAGCAACTCTTATTCCGCAGAACAGAGTGCTTGTCGTGCCAACGCACATCAGGTGCGCATCCTTAAAGAGCAGATTAAAAATTCAGACGAAGGAGGGAAGGGAATGCAAGCTGCATTAATAGCCAAGTTGGAGAAGGACATTTCAGCGGCTAAGAAACAGGCTGGCATACCAGCTTCACATCCGGTACAGACCGATGAACTGGTGCAGGTGGAGGACGAGAAAAACGAGCTGATTGCCAGGCTTTCCAGAGAGAGAGAGGAGAAAGAAAAAATGGTCAAGAGAATTGAGGAACTGGAGAGCAGAGCTACTGAGCTGCAGACCCGCTGGGATACGCACAGTTGTCATGCAGCCGAAACATCAAGTGGGACAGGTTCAGCAACAGCACAACTATCCACAGCTATGGCTGAGATAGAAGTGTTGGGGAAGCAGACAACGACAGCCAAGAAAAGGTGGTAGAACTGGAGGGCGCCCTGGCTGAGAAGGTCAGAACTATTGAAGGGCTGCGAAGAGAAGTTGAGGAAGAAAAAAAGACTACGACTGAACAACAACAGACCATCGCCGAGCTGAAGAGTAAGGTGAAGGGAAATCTCACCCTGGTCGAGGCCAGGAGCCTGATCTGGTCGGATATAATCGTGGCCATGACTGAACAGTGGGAGTTCCTAACGATGATAGGAGAACTCAAATCTACCCTTCCATACCTTAATAGGAGGTTGCAGGAGGCCGGGGATAATCTGCCAACTAGAGCTCGACATGCTGGAATTTATATATCTTTTCTCTATACACTGAGAGCAAATGACGTGGTAAAACATGACATTCCCAGCAGGTTTATGGAAATCAATGAATGTTGGAAAATTATAGAGAAAGAGGAGGCTCGATTGGCAGCTTCAAAGGCTCTCCAACAGGTCGCAGACATTGTGGAACAGTTCAACAAGGTGTGGAACGAAATCATCACTGCTGGCCTCCCTTCATGTTGGGAACCAAACGCTCCTTAGATACTAATGCACCCAGGCTCGTACACGGCCTTCTAGAGGCGAACGGGATCGGTCGGATCTTCGGATGGGCAAAGGAACTCGGCTTAAAGCTACCATCATCACGGCCCTACGAGAAGAGGTTTAGTCTCCTCCACATGATCCGGTACCGTCTCCCCACCCACACAGACATCCACACCTTCGGCGAGGCATTTACCAGGGTGGAGAGACTCTCAGAGATGTCAGAGCCAAATCTAGAAAGCCAGCGGAGGTTAACGCAGTTCCTGACTCAGCATGCCAGTCCTTCCACCGATGTACCTCCTCCAGCGTCTACTACAGCCTCGACCCAACAGCTTTCATGACACAGTATGTTTCATTCATGACATGGCCTTAACGGCCTTTACTTTCATTTCGATTTATGTTTGATTTAAATTTCCGAGTGGGCGGTTTTTCCTCCCACTCTTGCATTTTTACTTTTACCTTGAACAATGATCTACATTTTGGTTTTAAGTTTGGCCCGGGGCCTGTTACCCATGATGGAGGAGTTGTTTTCCCCATCATGCCATTTTGTGGTTTTGATAATGATTGTTAACAATTTTGAGCATGCGAGAAAGATATTTTCAGAAAATATCTTCTCGAATGAAAGGCAGAGAGAAGGCTATATAATACAGGAAAAAGAATGATACCAGGTTCCATTTTCTTCAGAAAATTGATTGTATTAGAATTTCCTGTGCGTACGCACTGTGAACAATTTGGATCTTGCCGGAGGAACTTATCAGTTTCAATAATGAAGCTTTCTTGTAATAAGGATTTCGGACACGGTTGTATGGTAGTGTGTGTGCCTCTCTATTGTTAGTTCCATCTATGCTCATCTCTCTTATATTACATCCTGGAATGCGAGTGTCTTTTGTCTTTTGATATGAACTTATCGTGTTGATACTTATGTCAGTAGCAGTTTGACACTTTAAATGGCTCAGGTGTAATGTATTTTGCCACATGCATTTCACTCGTATTTCTACTATGTTGGTTGTATTGAAATGTTATTGACGAAAGCTCTTGGTATGCGTGGACTCTTAGATATTTAAGCCCATTTGTATGCCATGAAGTTCTCCTTAGTATCATCTATGTGACAGCCGATATCCCCTTCTCGCTATACAGCTTCGCTATTGTTTATAATTACTTTCTCTGCCATATTTCGTGAATCTGGCCCTCATTATGTTGATCTGTCTTACAATTGTCTGAAGCAGCAGTATCTGAATATTAGCATTTCATTCGTTCAGCGTTATTTAAAATGCCTCAAACTGTCCGAAGTTCTGGTTCCATTTTAGTTTCTTTTCTGTTTCAAAGAAGGTAGTGTAAGAGCTCTGTCATGTTAAGGGATGAAACGTTGTCTTAAATATCCTGCTCTCTACACCTCCTAATATGTCCTAGGCACTGGTCTATAACAACTCTAGGCTGTCTCTAGGAGTTACAACATGTTGAATCAAGTATAGGACACTCTCACAACCATAGAACTACAAAAAACTCAGAAAACCGAAAACATTTCAGATTGGTCTTTAAATAAATCATTGGTGGTGGACCATAAAACATTTTACCTTTAGAAAAGCTAAAAATTTCCACCTGGCGACTCCACTAGCCCCAGTAGCCCTATTAATCCTCTAGATCTCCATATTTCCTTAAAACTGTGTTAACCAGCCTTGGGGAAGTTTAGAAACCTAGTCCCCTATTATAGAAATCATTGTGAGAGGAAAAATCTTGAAAAATAGTCCTAAAAACCTCAGCCTCTCTAAAATTTTGGAGACTAAAATCTGGCTTCACATAGGGTCAATACTAGATCCCATCCAGATCCTAACCCTCCTACCATAGTTGACAATCCAGAAAGAATTTTTTGGCAAAATTCTAGATCTGGAAAACCAACTACTAATAAGACTATCCCAAGAACAAGATCTCTCCTTGAAAATCTTACAGTCTTAAAAGATCCTCACTTTGACTTACCTCACACAAAGAACCTATTCAGAAATAAATCTCAAAGTGATTTAAACCAAGCTGGCTTTGAAACCACAGACTTGCAACAGAGCTTTAGCAGAGAAGCTTCACCTTCTACTCCACTTGACTCTCAGCTTCTCCATCATTTCAGCTCCTTCCATAACAGATCTGATCATCATCAATTTTTTGGCCCGAGTATTTCTTCTAATTCTATCCACACATCCACTGTTCAAAACACTCCATTTCAGCCCACTTTCCCTCTTGTAAATCCCCCATTATTTCCTATCATGGCAGCATGGTATGCTCCACTAGTGTTACCACAACCTCTGGTTACCTTACCCAATGATTACCAATCCAAAATTCCCTATTTCATTGGAAATGAACCTACTATTGCCCAACAGCATGTAGATAAAATGAATGATGCTTTTGATTACATGGAAATAGAAGAAGAGACCATTAAGATGAGAATATTTTCCCAAAGTTTAGGAGGAGAAGCTAAGAAATGGTTTAAGGGTTTAACTCCTAATAGCATAAATGATCTCCTTTCTTTATATCAAACATTCATAAAAAAATGGGAAATTAGAAATAAACCTCTCCAAATCCTTTCAGAATATACCAACCTCAAAAGAAACATTGGGGAAAGTGTCCAAGATTATTGCACTAGATTCAATAGTGTTTATAATGACTTCCCCCAGACATGAAACCTCCACTAGGCCTAGCCTTAGCTAAATTCCCAAAGAGTTTTGATCCTGAAATGGCCTACCAGCTAAGAGAAAGAGATCCCTCAACTTTAGAAGATATGCAAAGGGGAGACTTAAGTGTAGAAGCAAATCTGATTGAGAAAAGAGCTAGGTTGAGAGTAGAGAAAATAGTTACATACAGGGATGATACAATGGCATCAACTTTATCATCAGATACTAAAATTGATAACTTAGTGAAGGTAATGGAGAGAAAGCTTGAAAAGATAAATCTGAATGATAGAGTGCATCCTAGAGAAAACCAAAACAACCCCCAAAACAGAAATAGAAACTCAAATTTCAGAAGAGACCCTAATCAAGATAGGAAAAGAGACAATGACCAACAGATTAGGCCTCCTTTCAACAAAACTATATTGATCAAGAAGAATAAATGGAAGTTGAAAGGTTGGAAGAAAATCATATAAACCTGATAGGATCTAACAGTGAGACAGATTTTTTTCTCACTGAAGAAGAACAAGGATTCTTCTCATCATAACAAATTGAAAACAACCATGAAGATTCTGAAGATTACAGATTGGGGTTTGAAAATTCAATTATGGAGGTACACAAACAATATAATCTTAGAAGCAAATGGAACCCAGAGATTTCCAATGAAAAAAACACTAGTACTGCTATTAGGAAAACTTCAGAAAATTAGCCTAAGAAGACAGCCAGAAACACCGACACTATGTCCAAGAAAAATGATCTAAATAAAGACAAAAACAGTCAGCAAAATATTGAACAAAGCTGCCCTAGTACTTCTGCTAGTGGCCCTAATAAATCTATCCCAAATAACAGTCCAAATAAAGTTCAGCAAATAAGAATTGTTGAAAGAGTTGTAAATGACAAAACATATGTAAATATGTCAAGAACAATAGTTCCTTTCAGCCTTAAAGGGGAAATTGCCAAGATCAAAATCACCATACCCTTAGTTGAACAAGTAACTCAGGATGTATATAAAAATCAAGTTTTGAAAGCTTTGAATATAGGCAGTGACATTGATACTTTAAACTTAATAGATGATAAACTAGAATTATTGTTTGGTCCTGAAGTTGAAGGAAAATACCAAGAAGGGGCTTTCCCTCCCTTCTATGTCAACCTGAATATACATAACAAAATCTTGCACAATGCCATGCTAGACTCGGGTGCTTCTCACAATTTTATGCCCAAAGTAGTAATGGAAAGCTTAGGCTTAGAAATTACTAAACCATATAAGGACCTGTATTCCTTTGATTCAAGTAGAGTAAAGTGCTTGGGCCTAATCAAATATTTATGTGTCAATTTGGCACAGATTCCTACTAAAGGTCTTGTCATGGACATAGTAGTAGCTGACATTCCCCCTAAATATGGCATGCTTTTATCTAGATCATGGGGAGCCAAACTTCAAGGGAGCCTTCAAATGGACATGTCCTATGCCACCATCCCAGTGTTTAGTCAAACTAGAAGACTATACAGGGAGTCCCATATGAAATACATGGTGAGTAACATAGATAGACCAAACAATACTCCTGTTTACTTCATTCATTCAGATTTGGATTCCTTTATCTTGTATAATGAAGATGAAATTAGCCAACAAAAAAAGGAAAAAAAAGAAGAATTTAGTCTACCAGAACAGTCAAATCTGTCCTCAATTCAAGCACAAAACAGTTCAAACTTTAACAACCTTGAACAGTAGAAAGAAAATGAAAATGAGATTGAAGTACCTTGGAAAATAAACTTTGATGGTTCTTGTAGAAAATTAAGTTCAGGGGCTGGTGTATGGATACAGAACACAAATAAAGGATTTTCCTATAAACTGGATTTCCATGCACAAATAACATGGCTGAATATGAAGCCCTCCTTATTGGCCTACACTTACTCAAAGATTTAGGAGCTAAGAAAATATCAGTCCAAGGAGATTCTGAGCTAATCATCAAACAGATTAAAGGGGAGTATTCAACCAAAAACCCAAAACTCAGATAATATAGAAATTATGCCCTTGATCTCCTAAAAAACTTTGAAAAATATGAACTCATTTTCATCCCAAGAGCTCAAAATCATCTAGCAAATGAACTTGCCTTTGCTGCTAGTAATTGCCAAATACCACAGATAAATGAACAATTTGATATAAAGGTAAAAAACAGACCTGCAATACCTGACAATGAAGATTATTGGCAAGTGTTTGAAGGAGACAAACACATAGATGATTTTCTGCAATCAAAAATGACTTTGCCATACCAACATCTACTTCAAGCCATGAGGAAAACTGTCTAAATGAAGAGAAAATCCCTGAAACAGTGTTGCCCTTTTCTGTTGATATAAACCATTTTGAACATCCTTTTAGAGCAGAAATAATTGATAATACATACCAAAAAGACTTGGAAGTTTTGCAATGTAAAAATGATACAATTCCAAGAGGTCTTTCACCATTAGAACATCTTTTTTATTTTAATGATATAGCCAAAGAATCAATAATGGAGCCTATATAAACAAACATAGAAGAACATAACATAGGAAGCCTAGCAGAACCAAAAATGATAAAGCTATCCAGCACTCTCCTAGCTCATATCAAACAACAATACATAGAAATTTTTAAGGAATTTGGAGATGTGTTTGCATGGGGATACAAGGATCTAAAATTATATGATACTAGCATCATTCAACACAAAATTTCTCTTAAGGAAAATCAGAAACCTTTCAAACAAAAACTCAAAAGGATAAACCTTGTTTTATTGCCTTTAGTTGAGAAAGAAATTAGAAAAATGTATGATGCTGGGATCATAGTTCCCCTCAGGTATTCAGAATGGGTTTCCAATTTAGTATCTGTCAGGAAAAAGACCAGGGAAATCAGGCTATGCATTTATTTTAGAAACTTAAACAGAGCCTCCCTTAAAGATAACTATCCCTTGCCAAAAATGGATCATATACTTCAAAGGGTGGTTGGGTCTAAAATAATTTCACTGTTAGATGGGTTCTCAGGTTACAATCATGTGTTAGTACTCCCAAGTGATCAACATAAAACTTATTTTATTACACCTTAGGGTACATTCATGTATGTCAAAATGCCATTTGGTTTGATGAATGCAAGGGCCACCTTCCAAAAGGCCATGGATATAGCCTTTTCAGAAGACATAGGCTATTTTATAATCATTTACCTTGATGACATTACTGTTTTCTCTAAAACTAATGAAGAACAATTGATTCATTTAAGAAATTTTTTTGAGAAATTTAGGAAATATGGTTTATCTTTGAATCCCAAAAATACACTTTTTGGTCTCCAAGAAGGAAAACTTCTCGGCCACATAATTTCTAAAGAGGGAATCAAAGTAGACCCTAAAAGGATTGATGGCATATTGAAGTTCAGCCATCCTAGAAACCTCAAAGAATTACAATCTTTCATTGGGAAGATAAATTTTCTAAGGAGGTTCATCCCCAACCTTGCTGAGCTATTGAGAAATATCACAAACATGCTAAAGAAAGAGATAGGTGTTAAATGGACAACACAAGCTAAACAATCATTTGAACTATTGAAACAAGCTCTTACTCAAACACCGGTTCTTATCAGTCCTGATTTCACCAAATATTTCTACATCTTTTCTTTTGCATTAGAACATACAATAGCTGCAGTATTACTGCAAAAGAATAAAATGGGGCAAGAACAACAAATATCATTTTTTAGTAGGGCCTTAAGAGATGCTCCACTCAAGTATAACATCATGGAGAAACAAGCCTTAGCCTTGGTAAAAGCATTGAAAGACTTTAGAGTCTATATTTTGCATTCTCATATCATTGCTTATGTCATTGCCTTCAAATCTAAAATAATGGTTAACTTCTGCCATAAATACCATATCACCTTGGGTCATTCCACTGCTTGCTATCCTCAAGGAAATGGATTAGCTAAATCCTCCAACAAAATCCTTGTCAATATTATCAAAAAACTGTTGGAGAAAAATCAGAAATCATGGCATAGTAAGCTTATTCATGCTTTATGGGCTGATATATTAACCACCAAAAAGTCAATAAATATGTCCCCCTATCAGCTGGTTTATGGCATGGATGCAATCTTCCCAACCTCTCTAGGAGTTCCAGTCATGAAACTCCTCCAAGAAGTACAATCTGAGGAAAATGATATGTAGAGAAGGATAAATCAGACCATTCATTTACAGTAGTCTAGAGAGGAAGTGTACAAGAGAACACAAACAGTCCAAGAAAGCATCAAGAAATTATTTGACAAGAGAACTAAAGAAAATGATTTCCAAGTTGGAAATATAGTTCTAAAGTGGGATTCTGGAAGGGAAGAAAAAGGAAAACATGGAAAATTTGAGAATCTGTGGAAAGGACCCTACATTATGCATTCTATTAGGGGTCATAATGCATTCTTTCTGCAAGATCTAAATGGAGAAGACATATTTGGAGGTCCTGTCAATGGTAGGATGCTCAAGCACTACTACTGTCAAGAGTCCTGAATTCAAAAAAATTTCATTCATTGTACATAACATGGTTGAAAAGAGATCATAGGAAAATACAAAAAACCATAAAAGAAAAGAAAAGAAAAAGAGGGAAGATTCAAAAGAGGTACAACCCCATACCCAAAAAAGATAATTTTATGAAAGTGTGCAAGTCTAAATTCCACTGCTTGGAAAAAGAACTATTATTTAGTCATACAGCCTAATCATGACTAAGTAAATTTAAATTTTGTGCTGATAGGTTAGTGAAAACATATTTTCCAAACAGTGTAATCCGGGCTTATCAGTAGAATAGATTAGGATAGAGAAATAATGGTTCTAACAAGCTTAAAATCTAAACCAAGAAAAGAAAAGAGAAATGGCTCCAAAAAAATCAAACTTGAGCAAAAGAAAGAAAGAAGGATGTTCTTAATTTTCAGATCTTAAGCCTTCACAATTTTGTTTTAATTTTCTGCAAATAAAGTCTATGTGCAACTTGTACATAAATTCCATAGACTACATAGCAAATCAGACTGTCTAATCCTGATTTGACTGTGTTTAAATTTTCTGTCTTAGAAATAGAGAATAAAATCTGTCAAATAGCCTAATCTTGACAGGTAGATAGTTAGGTAGAGAAATAAAGAGTTCCACAGTTTAATCTGGACTCTTGGAAGAAATAAGGATAGGATTAGATAGTTTATTTATGTTTTCAAAAATAAAATGTCAAAGAGTTTGATAGTTCAAATGCACTCAAAGAGGAAGAAAAAATGCTAGGACAAGTAGGATTGGGTAGGAAGAGATGTTGTTTGAAGAAATTACATGTTGCAGATTGATAAAAGTTTTCTTTTTCAGAGAAGATCAGCAAGCAAAAAGAAGAAATATACCCAATGGATAAGGCATTGGTCTACTGAAACTCAAAGATTTATTTTCTGAGGTTCTGGACACCTTGAAAGGCAAACTGCCCTCCCCAAGTGGAGCCATTGTTAGTCATCAATAATTTTTGATCTTATCCAAAGATGACTAATTTGACGATCCCAGATTTCTAGAAACAATTTTGCAGAAACATTGTGAGTTCTAGAAATCTCACAGCCTTCATTATCCTAAGTCTATCAATTCACTGAATATCTTCACTTAAATCCTCCAAATTATCCTGCAATCTCAAAAAAAAATTGTTTTTAGGCTATATTTCCCATTTTTTTTACCTCCATCATATCTGCCCATTTTCGCTCATTTTCACTTATCCAAACAGTCATTTTCCCCCTACAAAAAATGTTTTCTTCCTTTCTCATTTACCCTCCATTCCTCTAAAAATCCCTTTTAAACCATTAAAACCCCTTTATAATGGTTTAAACCTCCTTTTTATACTTATCGGAACACCAAAAAAGGGCTAAAAACCCACTTTTCGGCCTATTTTTTGACTTTTCATAAAAATGGGCCTTAAGCCCCTGCAGGCTTAACCCTCCGCCCTTTTTTCATATGACCCGAGGGCCCGACCAACTATTAACCCTCAGCCCCTTTTCCTTAAAAGCCTCGGCTCCCTTTATTCCCATGTGACCTTAATTCTCCCCCTTCTCTCTTTACCCCTCCACCTTTACCTAAGCCCTCTTCACTTCATAATCTACCCACCCGACTTACCTTTCCCCTTCCGCAGATCTTCACTATAGATCTTGACCGATCCAATGGTCATCACCATTCCTCCACTCCACCCCCGGGCACTTCTCGGTCCGTAGGTCAACCCTTTCGTGCCCCCGTAGTTGACCAGCTTGACTACGAGAGATCTCAAATCTACGGCTGAGATTCATTGCGGAAGCACAAGGCAGGAAATTGGTCTGTACCTTCATGGTCCCCCCGCAACAGATCCTAGCCATTGCTCCTTGTCATCCAATGATCATCAACCATCACACCTCTCCACCCTTCCTACCTCGTCAGTTCATTTCTTTGCTACCCGACAGAGCTGTACACGTCATCCTCTGGCCCACCTTCCTCCCCACGCCATCGTGCTCCACTCTTTGCTTGTCACCTGTCCTCCTCCTCTCCCCCTCTACTGTGTATCTTCCTGATCATGTTTAACCTCAGCCATGGATCTGGCTTCCCCAGATCCAACGGCTCACATGCGATATTGCATGGATTTGTATGTCGTGGTTTAACCACCTAAATCAACGTGAAACTGTCGGTTTTGCAGAAGCCACATGTCAAGCAATGAATTGTATCGTGCTCGATAAACTCATTACCGCTTACCACCCTTTTCTTACGCGAAAACCATTCGTGGTTTTCTGAAACTGCCTCCACTATTTCACGCTAATATTCAAATTTACCCCTGTTGCGCATAACTTCGTCCATGAAATCCTTCCCTCTGCATATTGTTTTCTCCCTCAATGCTCCTCCGACACCTCCTAATGCCTCCAAAGTAGTTTTATCCAAAAGACGTAGGGTTTATTTAATATTTTTGTTTGTTTGCAGGTTTTAATGGCGGCCCGAAGTTCGTAGGCCATCCCACAACCAATCTAAGTGGCTTTTTGTCTATTGGATGACGATCCAAGGATCAAATGCATGAAGAATGGGATAAAGGGTTCAATTCAAAGCTCCCATCGATGCTTATGGCCATCGATGCAATCACAGAAACCCTCCAAAATGCCAAGAAACCCCTACAAACAAGAAAATAGAGTGATTAAAGGCTTAAATCGAAGAAATCAAAGAAAAGAAAGGAATAGCATAAAGATAAAGGATAAAGACAAAGATTGAAGATTAAAGCAGTCAATAAGGTAATTAAGATAGAAGATGATTAAATAAGGCCTAAAAGCCAAATAAGAGGCCTAATCACTGACTTTAATGGATTAAACAAAGATAAAATTAGACCAAAAGCAGCCTTGAATAAATCAACAGAGGCAGTTATTCATCCGAAAAATCTAACTATCACCTGTGGCCTACTTTATGTCCTAAAGGGAAAATTGGCAGTTATTGCATAGATAGAAGATATTTTAAGTTGTCAAGACAGTTAATGTAAAGATAAAGATAGGCCTCAAAGTAAAACTTTTCACCTATTTTATCATTAGACAGTTAAGGCAGAGTTATTAACAGAGAAGTAGTTGCACACATGTTCCTACCTTAGGCCTTGCATGGTTTTCAAGGCTAGGAACATATTTACTCTATCATTAATAACATTTTGAACCCTAGAAGAGTTCCACCTCCTCATTTTCAGCATAAATACTGCTTTTAAACTCATTGTAAATGTGGGCATTTGATGACTCTTTGAAATAATACATAGTTCTGCTGAAGTTGAAAGAAAATTGATGTTTTGGAACCTGTAGATGTTTTTGACCTTTTTGTTGATGGAGAAAGCTCTGTCATTGGATCCCTGAGCTTGGTTGTTGGTGAATTATTCTTATTTGTTTATGTTTTTCCTTTTTTCCATTCTATTTCATCATTTCTTATTAGAGTAGAGTAAAAATTTATACTAAGAAATGTCTTTTGAAATCACCTTAGTTCTGTTTACTCTTCAATGTCTTAATGTTTTCTTCTGCTGAGGCATTCTAGAGAATTCTTAATTTCTCTCTTGAACCCTTATGCTTGTTTATTTCAAAAATAGTTCAAATATTTGGTCTCAAGAATGATTTATGGTTTTCCCTGCTTACTTGCTGCCTCTTGAAAATTGTTTCTGAAGGCTCCCTTTAAATTACCATTGTTTACAGTCTGCCAAAGAGGTCTGTTTTGATCATACCCTTTGTTCTTGCTGAGATAATTGATTTAAAGGTATTTATAGCTGTAATCAAAGATGTCTAGGAGTTCCCTCTTCTATGAATGCAGTTATTTTTGAATCTTGAATGTTTTCTTATCCTTGAAAGTGAAATCTTTGGATGAAATAGAGCGTTCCTCGACTCCTAGATTTCATTTGAAAAGTTTGTCTTGAAATTGTTATTTGCTGAAGTGCGATTTGTAGAATTCATGGTTAGCCCTGTCTATGGAATACCTCTTCATGTTCAAATGATGTTTTAAGTCCCTTTGTTGAGAAGTAAATATAATTAAGGATTCTTAATTTCCCTTAGTTCTACTTTTCATTCTAAACCTTTGATGTCCATTTCATTCCACCTGGAAGACTTTGTAGATCCACTCGCCAAGTTAGATTTTCCCTTTGATACCTCTGATCTATTGACTGAATTTTCATAACTTCTATTTGACTCCATTGCCCAATGAATTAGAGATTTCCCTTTTCTATCTATGCTGCCTAGATCATCATGTTCCACCAAACAATCAAACAAACTCATGCTTAATAACTAGCCTAAAATCAACCTTTTACAAGCAAAAAATTCATATCTTTGCAAACAATTGAGAGATCCCTCTCTGAGACTAGGAAGGCTAGGTCCTAGAGCTCTAAAGACTGGTTTTGATGTTGCCTTGTCACTTGGTATGCCAATCTTCCAAATCACAGGACCCCAACACAGCCAAGCATACTGAAGACGAAGTGCACTCAATCTATGTTTACTTGGAGTCAAGTGGACTCAATCACTATTTTCAAGGGAGTTATTGGTAGTTGCCTGTAGAATAAATAGAGCAGAGCTAGAACTAGGAGGGATTCAATTCCATTCAAAACTTTTGTTGCAAGCTATTAAGATTTTTATTATTGTACTCAGTGATAAGACTTTCAGAAATGTAACGAGGATATTCTCTTCCTCAAAAGAGCAGCCAGACTCCATTTTAATGATTTTGTTCTAGAGATATGGGCTCGTGGGTTAGGGCCCAACCCATGTGCCTCAACTTCTCTGATGTTTTCATTCTTTCCTTTCTATCATTTAGCTAGTTTTTTTTTCATCATTTCATTAGTTCCGCTTCTGATAATTTCGTTTATGATTCAAGTTGTTGTTTAGTTTTGATTTTAGTGTGCTACTGTAGGTTTCATTTTCTTGTGAGTAATAGAATAGAGGAGAAAAACCAAAAAAAAATTGGATCAAGACCCCCTTCTCATCTTTGTCAATAGATCTCGAGGAGGGCGAACATCCCCACAGACCCAAAAATTGATTTACGTTCACTGTTTTTGAGATTACAAGTTGAGTTGCATTACCATTTTTCAGTCTTCCTTTGCACTATTTTTACGCATTTGTCTATTTCTTTGTGCATAAGTTAGCAGGTTGATTGCATAAAATTATTGTTAAAATCTTAGAGAAACTCTGTGGTGCCTCCCCATTTCATTCTCCATCTCTGTCTTCACAATCTGAGCATTGTTGTTATGCCCTCCATTTCCCTTTTTTCCCACTTATTCTCACTGCCGCACCCACCTTTTTATTCATAAAAACACTTAAACCATTCAGCACACCTTATTCATTTGTTTTTATTAGTCACAGTTTCCTTACCCTTTTTAATGCAAAAAGCTTGAAATCCATTGGAATTTGACCTCTACCCTTGCTCCTAGAACTTCCCACTAGTGTACTTCGCTCCATCGCACATCGAAAATTGTCCAAGGTCTTTGTTTATGCTCTCCCATTCCAAGTCCTGATTACGATATTTCCTTTGTGCCTTACCTTTTCCACTTGTTAATAAATCATTCAAAAACATTGGAAAACTTGATCCTTTTCCTTACCTTTTAACTTACTACATCTCTCTCTCACCTTTTCGCAAATCACATTTCGCACTCTCTGTCTTCTACTCGTTAACACTTACCGCTCCTGTCTGTCGATTGTGATATTGGTATCGTGCTCCGCCACTGGTCGCACCGCCACATCAGCCGACTCATCGCATATCACGGCTCGTTCCCGAACAACACTTTCGCCACTCCTCCAACCACGTGATATTGTGATATTGTGATATCGCATATCGCATATCGCAACCTCTCGCCCTATCGTAAATCACATTTCACAGTTTTTATCCCCATCGCAAATTGAAAATCACATTTTCTTGTGGTTCCCATTAATACTTACCGCTCCTGATGTCGATTACGATATTCTCCGTATGACGCCACATCACAAATCAAAAATCGCAGTTTTTATTTAGTTCCCGTTAACACTTACCGCTCCCAACGCCGATTGCGATATCGTTGTCATACTCTGCCATTGGCCCTACCACCATGTCATCCCATCGCATTTCGCATTTCAAAATCTTTAACCCATCACATTTTGTATTTCGTATTTTTCACCCCATCACATTTTTCATTTCACTCCCGCTCCCAAACATCACTTCCACATCCTCTAACTTTGCGATATTGCGATTGCGATATCGCATATCGCACGTTCGTCCTCCCATCACAAGTCCACCATCACACTTTTAAAATCCTCTTGCTCCAAAGTATTTTTGCGATGTTATAAGATTTAATGAAGTATAAACCCATCTTTCCTCCTCTAAGCCTTGTCCCATGTGTTAAGCCTTCCATTGGCATCTTTAACCCTTTTTTCTCCAAGCTACAAATCAACACTTTTTCAATTAGAATTAAGTCATGGATAGCTTAGCTACATGGATAGAAGCATGGTAGATAGAGCATAAGATAAGTAGGGTGTGTTTAGCCGATTGGCTAAGTTAAGTGTGGTTTAAATTAGTTTCTTTTTTTCCATTTCTTTTCAGCAAGTTAAATTAGTTTCCTTCTCGTCATTTCCTTTCTGCAATTTAAATTAGTTTCTTTTCTGCCATTTCTTTTCAGCAAGTTAAATTAGTTTCCTTTCCTATCATTTCTTTTAGAAATTTAGTTTAGTTTCCTTTCTGTCATTTCCTTTCTGAAATTGATTTTAGTTTCATTGAAGTGTGACAGAATTCACTTAGAACCCCTAGAAGTAGCACCCTTTTGTAGAGCGGAAGAGGATGACATGAGTAGAATGCATTTGATGTGTATATAGCGTTTTCACCTCCAAGTTTGTACAAACCCCAGGTTGATAAAGTAAAGTAGGGCAGCCCCTGGGAGTTGTAGCACTCTTGGTGCAATACCAGGGCTCACCAGCGGTAATGAGGAGATAGACACCATGGGTCAATTCGAGCTCAGAAAAACCCTCTGGGCAGAGTCGGGTGTTGAGAAGAGTAGTGAAGGTTGAACACTGCAGGTACGAGCAGAAGAGGCAGAGTCGGGCGAAAGGAGATATGGTGGCATTGTTGGAAAAGTGCTAGTTGGGTCGAGTCGGGAAAAAGGTGTTTCTGCAGAACTATTATAATATAACAACAGAAACAAAAAAGACAATGATAACAATAGAAAGGATGAATGCAAAACCAATCAAGAGCTGAAATGGATGAGTGAAATAAATTTGTTGTAACTGTAAATGTAAATGAATTAATTATTTTTTTATTGTATGTGATGCAAAGGCAAGTCTCCGTAGGCATAGGCAAAACTCCACTGAGTGTTGTAATGATTATTTCTGATGTAATAACATGAACTGAAGTGTAAGGAATCGAATGGGTGGAAGGCAGAGAGACAGGCATGTTCACTTCGTATTCCCTGTAGAATGCAAATAGTCAGGAGTTATTTATATAAGAGATGTAATATCAGTGTGCATAGAGAGGTTGGAGAGTGGAAGAATAAGAGAGAGCTGATAGAGATGTTGTGCATATCAGTTGATATGAAGTAGATATGAAGGTTGAAGAGGCAGCAGTGGAGAAGGAGTATAACAGAGTTGATATCCAGGTAAATCGGTATTTTAGTTTCATGTTGAATGAGGGGATTGTAGTCTCCTTTCAAGTTGTAGCTTGATAAATTTCTAGTTGGAGGTAGGTGAGGTAGGAGCCTCCTGTGGGTTGAAGCCTGCAGAAAATAGATGGGATTTGGTGCTTCCATTTCAAGTTGTAGCTTGATAGATGTCCAGTTGGAGCTGGTTGAGGTAGGAGCCTCTTGTGGGTTGTAGCCTGTAGAAAAGAGATGGTGTTGGAGCTTCCTTGCAACTTGTAGCTTGTAGAATTTTAGGTAGTAGCCTCCTGTAGGTTGGAGCCTACATAAAATAAGATGTGGTTTTCTCCCTTATGGGTTTCCACTTATATCTATTTTCTATGTGCTTGATGATTATGTGTTGATGTGATGTATTATTCTACTTAATTATATGTTGTCCACACATTCAGTTTGCTGATTCATTATGTATTAAGCTGCTTAATTATAAAATGAAATAGTTAATGAGTTGAATGAAAAGAGTATTAATGACTAGGATTCAACCCCCATCTCAGTTTAGCTAAGGGTTCATCACTTCCAACCCACGTAACCATACACCTCTCCACCCAATCTATATATCCTCAAGGTTGCCAATACTACATGCATATCATCATTTGATCGAACCCCTCCATCAAGAGGTAATACCTTTAAGGATCTATGAAATTTTGATTCAAGTTTCATAGTTGTTGAAACATTTGGATAGCTCCCCTTCATGCTAGTACCTTCCAACTCATTCAAGACCTCAATACCCTTGCACTTTGTACCTAGAGAGGCCCATCTACTTTGATTTCATATGGAGCTGGTGTAAAATTCACCATGTCGAAATCCATTGCAGCAAATCCCAACCCTTATATGCATAAATATATCTCCAAAAATATTATCACCTTAGTGTTGAACCCACATACACTTATGAAATTAATTTATTAAAATAACTACCATATCATTGATTTGACTCATGACAACCCTTTTTTATACCCCTCTTGTAATTTTCACTATGTATTGTAATTTAGGTAAAAAATGTGGTGTTAGCCACCTATAAATTTGTTATAGCAAAAGGTGGCTAAAACTTTTTTGAGCCTTCAAGGAACAAATTTTATTGCTAAAAAGTGTTGGCTCTTGAAGACTCTTGAAGGCCTCATGCCTCTGTCCATAATCTTCACTGCTGTGCTTATTTTACACTCAGAGATCCTGCTAATTCCCAAAGAAGAATACTGCTGCAAGCACCATTTTCCCTTTCCTTTCTTCTTGCTAAATTAAACTCATTTTAACCCCTTCTTCCCCCCCATGAAATCCCTCATTTTCATGATTTTTCCCTTTCCCCTTCATCGAAACCCTTTGATAAGGTTTAAAGACTCCTTCTTTTCCTTATCGAAACCCCTCTAAACCTTTGAAAAACATTGAAAATCTATCAAAATCAAATTTTGATATATTATGGACTTAAGCCCCCTTGGGCTAAGTCTTTAACCCTTCCCCTCCATGCGTCTTGGTGCTAGAACCAAGTGCTAACCTTCCGAGCGCTTATCGCGTCGCCCGATCGCATTTAGCCCCTCCTTTTTAACCCCCGGTCATATGTTTCTCCATGCGCCCAAAGGCCCCGCAATCGGGCGCCAAGCCATTTTGAATATTAATTATCTCCGTCCAAAGTTTAAAACCTTTGGTTATATATTAAATCTGTCGGCTTTTATCATAAATAACGTTTCCGCCGGTGCAAAATTCCAAATAAATCTCCACCGTCGATCTAATCTGCAGATCGACGGCACGCAATCCATCACAGTCGGTGGTCCCCGCCAACCACTCACCATTCCAAAACCAGGCGGTATCCATCGCACTGCCTTCAAGCAGAGGGCAGTTTTTTCCCGATCGGCAGCGATTCCATACACCGCCTGATACGTGTCTTGTGCACTTTTCAGAAAACCGCCGCTCATCGCACGTTAAATATCGGACGTGGACCCGACGCGATATTGATGCGCGTCGTCCGATCTGAGGCCGCTCATTAGATGGTGATCGCTCTTCGAATATGCCTGACAGTTAACCAGGCTACGACGCGGCGTTTAAAGGATTTCCGCCGTCGATCTGATCTGCAGATCGATGACCCACATTCCATCGCCCAATCCCCTCGTCCACAGCAATGCTGGTGGTCCCAACGACACATAAACATCCACGCAGCATATCTCTATTTGGGCGAGTATCCATGGTTCCTCGTCCAGTCAGAAAACTCGGATCTAGGGACTTTACTCAGTATGATTGAATTAAAGGTTTGAAGTTTGGGTTTTATTTTTAAGGTATTGTGGCGCCGTCCTCTGCCGTTGATCGCGTGGGCCGATCCCATCCGATGGCCCACGTTTGTCTCGAGTCCAAAACCTGATTTTATGACCATTTTTGTCCAAAACACAGGTTTTAACCCATTTCTCCAATTTTCCCAAAAACTAACTCCTCCGCTTTGACTTTTCGCCTCCATTCCCAATCGTCGATCTCTGCGCGTTCGAAGGCTCCGATTTAACCTCTCCCTTTTTCTTTTTTGACCCATTTTGATCAATCTCGACCGTTGGATGATGCCATCCAACGACCATGCTCTCCCCACATGTCCTCCCGAAGCAATAAACCTATATATGCAGGATTTTATGACATTCTTTGTATTTTGCAGGGTTTTAATGGTTTTTCCGCCATAACTCAAGAAATTTCAAAGGCAGAGGATGATGATCCTCCTACTTTCGATTCACCAGAGAAAATCAATCACAGGGCTTAAACTTCACATTTCATCGATGTTTCATGAGGCATTGATGCCATATCATCCCTGCGCAGCCCTGCATACCAGCAAAACACAGTAAATCAAGCACAGTCAGAGAGTATCAGTGTCGAAGACAAAAATGTACCAGGACAAAATATTGAAGATGGATTTGCAGGGATCACGGCTAAGAATGATTATCAAAAGCCTAATCCCCAATTAAAACACGGTTTAAAGAAAATCTTAAGTGTTTTATCAACATAAAGCCTCCACCGCCACATCTGAGGCAAATTGATTCCTCCCAGCTACTGAAATGCCACCTGTGCCTCAAAGTATTCAATCAAAGGCCGAAGTTATTGATCAAGACCAAATATCTACCTCATAACACAGCCAGAGGATAAATTCTGTAGGTAAACTGATGAAAAAATATCAGCAGAGTAACCTCGACATCACACAGAGCCTTAAAGGTCAACAAAATCTCCCACCGAGCTTAATCTTTATGTAAATCATTTAGTGTAGAAGACACCTATGTAAGCTTATTTATTGAGCCCCTCAAAGGCCGAGAAGCCATTAATTCTGTATTAATTGTAATAGGAGATCTTTTATCAGATCGCACCTCCTCATTCTTCTATATATACTACTGCAGAAGATGAGTGAGGGGTTGGTTGTAGAACTTTGAAATATAATTGAGCCTGAGACTTCTATTTGTAAATAGTGTTCACTAGCCCTTGCAGCTCTGTTTGTGTTAGATTTGTTAGACTAGATAGTGAAGATGGTTGCTGAACTGAAACATTGGACCCGAGTACTGTAACTGGTTTGACATCAATAACAAGCTGTTTCTTGGGATCCTGGTCTATATCACTGGTGAAGTGTCTCTTTCTTTGTTATTGTTTTTCCTTCTATGTATGTCATATTGTTCACTATTCTCTAATAAAGAATAGCATTTATAGAGTTAGGATTTACTGTTTACCAGTACCATTCTCTAACTGATAAGCTTTATCTCAATGTTTTCCTCCAATTTGTTTATTTAAGAATGATTCAATACAGTTTAAGAAGTTAGGAATGTTGGCGTTCCCTCGTCCTATTGTTTGCTTTAAACATTGTTCCTGAAATTTATTTTCATCATTTGCTTATTAAAGTTAGACTAGAAAAGTGATGGTTTGCCCTGTTTCTAGCTTCTTTTCTCCAAAGGCAGATCTTGAAGGTTTCCCTTGGTGTTGACTGAAAGCAGACTAGGTTTAAAAGTACCTTATCTGATCTTAAGTTACACTTTGTCTTCTCTTATTTGTTTTCATGCTTTCTGAAGGTAATTATGTGGATTACTGGATTGTTTGTCAATTAAGCTGCTTTAATACGAACTTGCCCAAGAATTCTATGGTTAGCCCTGTTCTTGGTTGGTTTTAAACAAATACTTAAGAGGCTTTTCTTGTTTGGATTGACTATAAATCCTTTGTGAAATTATTATCAGTTTCCACCCCTCCAACACTATATTGTTTCCATTCCATCACTCTTATCTCAATAAATCTTGTGATATAGATGACTTGCCCCTTGGATCACTCTTGATGTTGTTGCTCAATTAAAGCCCTGTTATGACTCCATATCCCAATGGACTAAAACCCAACGTTATATCTATCTCTTTAGCCAAAGATATTCTATTCACTTGCAACTTCTCACCTTTAAAACTTTTTTACATTTAGAAATTTCCCCTCAAGTAATATTCATGGTCAACCATCCAAAAAACAAACAAAACCCTTGGCCTTCATAACTAGCCTATTATCATTACCCCAAACTTCAAAGACAAATCTATCTTTTCACTTAGTGGAGAGATCCCTCTCTGGATTCAGGAGGGCTAGATCATAGAATCCCAAAGTAGTTGAAACGATGTTTCTCCCTACGACCGGACTTTCGCCAATCTTGCTGATTACAGGGAGCTAACATTTATGGCGACTCCACTGGGGAACAAAACCCAGAATCATTTTCATTTTAGGGTAACCATAGGACATCAGATCACTTTAGGTTCCCTTAAAAAACTTCATAAAACTTGTGAGTGAAAAGCAGCCTTTTCAAGCACTACCGAGGAATGGTAATAATGATGGAACTTGTTTGAATCAGTGAAAAACTAGGCAAACCCTAGGATTCTCATAAGGCTTTCTCTAACCTTGAAAAATCAGCTGGCTTAGCCATAAGAGTTGACTGTCTTTGTCTCATAACCGTAGCTAAGTTTTGAAACAGAGTTAGTACATTCTTAGAAAACCACACAACTGAAAAATAACTCAGAAAAACCTAAAAATATTTCATATTGGTATTCAATAAACATGGTGGTGGACCATAAAACCTTTTACCTTTGAAAAGAGCTAAAAAATTCCACTTGGTGACTCCACAATCCTTAACAGACCTTAAGACTCCACTGGGAAGAACCTTTGTCATTGTAATATTATTCAAACTCAGTTAGAGGACTAAAGGATTAAAATTTGTGTAAACAGATTAGTTAACCCCTCAAAGATTGTCATACCTAGTTGAACTGTTCTTGTTTATTTGGGTCTAAAAAACACAACATAGTGGCTCCTAGAAAGATTCACACTAGAGCCTATCCTGACCCAAATCCTCCTGAGATAGTTGATAACCCCGAAATTACCCTTAGGAAGTCTCCTAAGATTAAATTATCAACTGTTTTCAAATCACCCTTGAGAGATAATTTAGTTCCTGAAAATCTTACAGCTCTACAACAATCACAAGTTGACTTAGTGAACCCTCTTTGAACTAGGTCTCTTGGTGATTTAGATCAGTTATATTCTGAGTCTTCACTTTCTTCTCCTGAAACAAGTGAACATCTTGGTAGCAGAGAAACAACACCTCCTGATTTACATTTCCTTCACAACCTAGGTGTCTCTCATCCAATATCAGCTCAGCAATCTACTAATTTTCCATCCACACCCCTTCATCCTTCATCCACTGTTCAAACCACTCCACTCCAGTCCACTTTCCCTCTTGTCAATCCACCTCTTGTGAATCCACCCCCGCCACATATCATGGCAGCATGGTATGCTCCGTTAGTCCTTCCTGTACCATTAGTCAATCTTCCACAGGACTATCAGTCCAAAATTCCATTATATGATGCTAGTAATGTTATAACTGCATCACAACATGTGGATAAGATGAATGACTACTTTTACAGAAATGAAATTGATGATGATTCTGTCAAGCTTAGATTATTTTCTCAAAGCTTATGGGGAGAAGTAAGAAAATGGTTCAAAGGTTTAACCCCCCATAGTATTAATGATCTCCAAGTCTTCCATCAAACATTCTTAAACAAATGGGAAGTAAAGAAAAACCCTCTCCAAGTCCTTTCTGACTACAAGAACCACCATAGAAACACTGGGGAAAGTGTGCAAGCTTATTGCACTATATTTAACAGTGTATATAATGCACTTTCCCCAGAAATAAAACCTCCACAAGGCTCAGCTTTAAACAAGTTTCCTGAAGGGTTTGACCCTGAGATGGCTTATCAGCTGAGGGAAAGAGATCCTGCAACTCTTGAAGAGATGCAAAAGGGTGCTCTTTCCATGGAAGTCAACTTAATGGAAAAGAGAGCAAGAATGAAAAATTAAAAGAGAGTTTCCTTTAGAGAGGAATCTTCACCCTCTACTTCCAACTCAAAGATGGAGAGAATGATGGAATACATGATGAAATATATGAGCATAATTAAGAGAGCACAAGCCAATCAAAACCAAACTGCTCCTCAAAATAGAAACCAAAATCAAAACCAGAATTTTAGAAAGAATCAACCTCCAAACAGACCCAGGGAAGATGATCAGCAGATCATTCCTCCCTTTCATCAAAACTATATAAGTGAGGTTGAGGAAACAGATGAAATAATAGAGGAGGATGATATCAACATGTTGGGGGTAGATAATGATGACTTTGAGATTCATTATGATAGAAAACAAGGTCTATACACACCTTATGATGACAGAAGAGATGATGATGAAAATTATTATCAAGACATGGAAAATTTCATCATAGAATCTCAAAAATAATATGACCTTAGAAGCAAAACCTGTCAACAAGCTCCCAACACCAAAACCTCTGACAAAGCTTCACAAAGTAGCAGTGCAACCAAGCTTAAAATTGTCAAACCAAGGGATAAAACAGTTGTTGTAAATTCTGATAAAGGTAAAGAGAAAGGCACTCAAAACAGTGAAAAACAGAGTGCAGAAATTAGTAGTACTAACACCTCAGCTAGTACTCCTGTCAAGACGATTTTGTCAAATGTAAATAGAAAAAATCAACAAGTTGATGTTGCTGATAGACTAGCAGCTAGTAAGGCTGGGACCAGCACTTTAAAGATTCAAATCCCTTTCAGCCTCGAGCAGGAAATTTCAAAGATCAAAATCTTTGTTCCCTTGACTGAGTTAGCTTCCCAGCGTATATATAGGACCCAAATTTTGAAGGCTTTAAGAATAGAAGAAAATGAGGACACTGTTAATCTTAACGATGACCAACCAGAGCTGATTTTTGGTCCTAAGATTGAAGGTAGATATCAAGAGGGACCTGTTCCTCCCTTTTATGTGAGCTTAAACGTTCATGACAAAATTTTCCATAACGCTATGCATGACTCAGGAGCTTCTCACAATTTAATGCCAAAAGCTATAATGGAGAGCCTGGGTCTAGAAATCACCAGACCTTACAAAGATCTTTACTCCTTTGACTCAAGCAGAGTAAAATGTTTAGGATTAATCAAAGACCTATGTGTTAACTTGGCCCAAATTCTAGCCAAGTGTTTATTCATGGATATTGTTGTAGCTGATGTGCCCCCAAAGTATGGAATGTTATTATCAAGATCTTGGGGGGCTAAGTTACAAGGGACTATGCAAATGGACATGACCTATGCGACTATCCCTGTTTTCAATCAAACTAGAAGACTTTACAGGGAATCCCATATGAAATACACAGTTACAAGTCAAGACCGACCACAAAACTCTCCTCTGTATTCTGTAAATACAGGCCTTGATTCTTTTATTATGTTTAATGATGGAACACTTAGTGAACCAGTCACTTTAACAGAATTAATGGCCGACAGGGAGGAAGAGAAACACAACGCAGAAGTGTCAAAACAGTTTGCTGCATTTAAAGACATTAGCAAACTAAACAAAGGTCTTGAGCTACAAGTCAGGTGTCCATTGCTTTTAAACATTCACAATCAAGAAAATAACCCTCAACACAACGAAAATATTAGGGAATAAAAAAAAATACAACTAAGTGCTAAGATTCCACAACAACCCTTGAACACGTTAGTTGAAGAGGACATTAACCAGTATGAAACCGAAAAAAGTCCTCTGTGGAGTATGTATTTTGATGGGTCATGCACTAAGAACAATGCTGGTTCAGGTGTCTGGATTACCAACACTGAAAACAACCACATAGAAATCATTTCCTGCAAATTAAACTTTCAGTGTTCCAACAACATAGCAGAATATGAATCCCTTCTCTTAAGGTTACGTTTGTTGAAAAGTTTAGGAGCTAGAAGAATCAATGTGTATGAGGATTCAGAGCTAGTCATTAGGAAAGTCAATGGGGAGTATAATGCAAATCATCCCAGACTTAGAGCCTACCGAAACGATGTCATGGACCTTTTGAAAACATTAGAGGAGTCCAAACTATTTTTTTTCCCAAGAAAAAGAAATATTGCGGCCCACAATTTAGCCTTTGCAGCTAGAACATGCTTAACGTCGTATAACACCAAAGACTGCACAAATAAGATAAAATTTAGACCAGCTATGCCTGATAATGAAAATTATTGGCAGGTGTTTGATGGAGACAAACAAATAGAAGACTTCATGCAATTCAGGAATGAATTCGAACTACACAGTTCGAACTCAGATTATGATACAGACTGCAGTGAAGAAAATTTTCTTAGTAAAGAAGAGTTGTCTCCCGAACTTGTCAATATAAATCTTCTGGCTGACAAACTTAAAAACAAAATAGAAATGACTGCAGAGTTATAAACAGAGGAGTTAGAAACTCTGCACTCTAAAGATGAAAGTTTGCCAAGCAGTCTGGCACCTTTAGAAGAGTTGTTTGATTTTAACGATGTGGAAAATAAACCAAGACTGGAGCCTGTAGAGACTGAAGTGGAAGAGTGAAATATAGGCAGTCAACTTAAACCTATGATGATCAAACTGTCTAAGACTTTACCAGCTCACATTAAACTCAAATACATAGAGTTGTTTAAAGAATTTTCTGATGTTTTTGCATGGAGTTACGAAAATCCTATGACACTGAAATAGTACAGCACAAAATTCCCCTCAAAGAAAACCAAAAACCTTTCAAACAGAAACTGCGCAGAATAAACCCTGTTCAGTTGCCTTTGGTTTAGAAGGAGATCATGAAAATGTACGATGCTGGTATTATTGTCCCTATTAGATATTCCAATTGGGTGTCTAACCTGGTGTTGGTTAGAAAGAAAACTGGAGAGATCAGGCTTTGTATAGACTTTAGAGACTTAAACAAAGCTTCATTAAAAGACAACTACCCTTTACCTAAGATGGATCATATTTTACAAAGGGCGGTAGGGTCTAGAAGAATTTCTTTGCTTGATGGCTACTCAGGGTACAATAAGATCCTAGTCCACCCTGCTGATCAATTAAAGATAGCCTTTACTACACCATGGGGCACTTTCATGTATGTGAAAATGCCTTTTGGTCTAATGAATGCTGAAGCAAATTTTAAAAGAGCCATGGACATAGCGTTCTCGGAGGAAATGGGCTTCTTCATCATTATATACCTTGATGATGTCACTGTGTTTTCAAAAACAGATGAAGAGCACTTAGAACATTTGAGAAAAGTTTTCGAGAAATGCAGAAAGTTTGGAATATCTTTAAACCCTAGGAAGACACTTTTTGGTCTCCAAGAAGGTAAACTTCTTGGACACATTATTTCTGAAGAGGGTATAAATATAGATCCAAAGAGGATTGAGGCCATATTGCAAATTTCTCATCCTCGGAACATCAAAGAGTTGCAATCTTTCATTGGAAAGATTAACTTTTTGAGAAGGTTCATCCCCAACTTGGCTGAGCTCCTTAGGAATATCACAAACATGTTGAAGAAGGAGCAAGGGGTGAGATGGACCTTGGAAGCAAAGAAGTCCTTTGAGCTGGTGAAACAAGTGTTAACCTAAACACCGGTTCTTATAAGTCCTGATTTTTCAAAGGATTTTTATATTTTTTCATTTGCATCAGAACATACCATAGCTGATGTCCTTCTACAGAAAAATCCACAAGGACAAGAGCAGCCTATTGCATTCTTCAGCAAGGCATTGAGGGATGCCCCTTTGAAGTATAACATTATGGAGAAGCAAGCTTTTGCTTTGTTTAAAGCTTTGAAAGACTTCAGAGTGTATATCCTCCACTCTCACATCATTGCCTTTGTCCCGAACTCAGTTGTTAAAGACATTCTAACACAGGACCCAGATGGTAAGAGAGGTAAGTGGATTGTTGTTATCCTTGAATACGATTTAGAGATAAAACCCACTAAATTCATCAAAGGCCAAGGTCTAGCTAGATTAATGGCTGAAACCAATTTTGAAGTTCTTGATATTAATATGATTGATGCTTTGGATGACCAAGAAGGATTCTCAACTCCTATTGTTGAAGACCATTTTATGAATTCTCCTTAGTATGCTGATATTATTTATGTGTTGATTAATTTAAATTTACCTCCTGGTTTGACAAAGACAAACGCAAGATTCCTAAAGTTAAAAGCTGTAAACTATTGCATTATTGATAAATGTCTTTATTGGAAAAATGCAAGTGGTCTATTGCTTAAATGTTTGCTTGAGTTGGATGCAGAGAAGGTTAAGCACAAGTTCCATGAAGGAGAGTGTGGAGGTCATTTATACTGGAAGACAACATCCAACAAAATTTTGAGGGCTGGTTTCTATTGGCCTACTCTTTTTCCTGATATACACAAAATGATCATTGCCTGTCATAAATGTCAACTTTTTGAAGGCAAAAGAAAATTTCTACCCCTGCCTCTGCATCCAATCACTGTTGAAGCCCCTTTTCAACAGTGGGGACTTGACTTCATAGGAGAAATCCATCCACCATATTCTACCCAGCATAGATGGATTCTTACTGCCACAAACTACTTCACTAAATGGATAGAAGCCATTCCTTGTAGGCAAGCCAATGACTCTGTCATTATAAAATTCATTGAGACTAACATTCTCTCCAGATTTGGCTGTCCTACCAATATCATCACGGATAATGCAGCAACATTTGGATAAAATAAGATGGTTGAATTCTGTCACAGATATCGGATAACATTGGGGCATTCCACGGACTATTACCCCCAAGGTAATGGACTTGCAGAATCCTCAAACAAAATTTTAGTGAACATGATCAAGAAACTGTTGGAGGACAAAAAAATGTCTTGGCACACAAAGCTGGTCCATGCACTTTGGGCTGACAGATTGAATTTGAAGAAATCTATTAGTATGTCACCTTTCCAGCTTGTGTATGGTATTGATGCAATTTTTCCAAATAGCCTTGGTGTACCAGTGATGAAGTTGATTCAAGAGTTGCAAACTGAAGATAATGACATGATCAGAAGAATAAATCAGACCATTCATCTTCAACAAACCAGAGAGGAGGTTTATAACAAAGCATTGCAGAAACAGGACAACATTAAAAAGCTTTTTGACAGAAGAACAAAGGCCAGCAACTTCAAAATTGGGGACAAAGTTTTAAAGTGGGACTCAAGGAGGGAAGACAAGGGCAAGCATGGAAAGTTTGATAACTTATGGCTTGGCCCTTACTCTATTCATTCAATTGCTGGTAACAATGCTTATTTTTTACAAGAGTTGAATGGAGCAGAATTGTTTGGGGGCCTTGTCAATGGCAGGATGCTTAAACATTACTTCTCTCGATCCATGCTATGTTTTAAAGCCTTTTTATATTTTCCTCATTATAAATATCTCATCCACCATTGCATTCAAAGTTATAAAAAATCAAAAATACAAAAACAAAGAAAAGAAAGAAAAGAGGGTAGACTCTGAAAACAAGAAAGGTATAGCCCCATACCAAAAAAGAGAAACAAATATGAAAGTGTGCAAGCTTAAATGCCACTCCTGCAAAACACACTTCTAGTTAGTCAAACAGCCTAATCTTGATTAATTAGTTTTAAATTTTCTGCTGATAGGATAGTGAATTCGATTTTCCAAACTGTTTAATCTTGACTTATCAGTAGATAGATTAGGATAGAAATTAAAGGTTCAAACATATACAAAATCTGAACCTAAGGTTTCAAAGAGAGAATGACTCAAATATTTTTCAAATTCTGAGTCAAAAGAGGTAAAAAATCTGGTTCTAAGTTGCACAAAATCTGAACCAGAGAACAAGGAGAGACAACTCACAACCAAGACAGAACCGAGCTATACAAAGGAGGAAGGAAATGCTTTTAAATCTCAGATCTCAAACGTTCCATTTTTGCTTTAATTTTTCTGCAAAATAAATGTCTATGTGCAGCTTGTTTTTATGCCATAGATCACAGCAAGTCAAACAACTTAATCTTGACTTGACTGTTTTTAATTTTATGTTGTAGAATTTAGAGAATAAAAATCTGTTGGATAGTTTAATCCCAACAGATGGTAGAATAGGTAGAGAAGCATCTGAACTCAACTATTTAATCTGAGTTCAGGGAGAAATAAGGAGTAGAATTAGATTAGTTTTATGCTTTCAAAAGAATGAAATTTTGTGAAAAGAGTTTGCCAATCCAAGTGCACTCTAATGAAG
Organism: Pinus albicaulis; assembly: GCA_034641835.2. Taxonomy (NCBI): domain Eukaryota; kingdom Viridiplantae; phylum Streptophyta; class Pinopsida; order Pinales; family Pinaceae; genus Pinus; species Pinus albicaulis. The sequence continues at coordinate 262,742,093 of CM076575.1, read as the reverse complement.
AAAAAATGTTAGATCTATAGGATTGGGTAGGTAGAAAGCTTGTTGACGAAAGATCCATTGTTTTTATGGTTGCTAATATGTTTTCAGAGCAAGATCATCCCAGCAAAGGAAGGGCAGCCCAATGGCTAAGGCATAGGTCAGCCTCCCAGAGAATGCAAGTCTGAAGTTCTTGATGCCTTCAAGAAGGCACCATCCCTAAGTGGAGCCACTATTAGCCACCTATAAATTTGTTATAGCAAAAGGTGGCTAAAAATTTTTTGAGCCTTCAAGGAACAAATTTTATTGTTAAAAAGTGTTGGCTCTTGAAGAATCTTGAAGGCCTCATGCCTCTGTCCATAATCTTCACTGCTGTGCTTATTTTACACTCCGAGATCCTGCTGATTCCCAAGGAAGAATACTGCTGCAAGCACCATTTTCCCTTTCCTTTCTTCTTGCTAAATTAACCTCATTTTAACCCCTTCTTCCCCCCCATGAAATCCCTCATTTTCATGATTTTTCCCTTTCCCCTTCATCGAAACCCTTTGATAAGGTTAAAAGACTCCTTCTTTTCCTTATCGGAACCCCTCTAAACCTTTGAAAAGCATTGAAAATCTATCAAAATCAAATTTTGATATATTATGGACTTAAGCCCCCTTGGGCTAAGTCTTTAACCTTTCCCCTCCATGCGTCTTGGTGCTAGAACCAAGCGCTAACCTTCCGAGCGCTTATCGCGTCGCCCGATCGCATTTAGCCCCTCCTTTTTAACCCCTCGTCATATGCTTCTCCATGCGCCCAAATGCCCCGCAATCGGGCGCCAAGCCATTTTGAATATTAATTATCTCTGCCCAAAGTTTAAAACCTTTGGTTATATATTAAATCTGTCGGATTTTATTATAAATAACGTTTCCGCTGGTGCAAAATTCCAAATAAATCTCCACCGTCGATCTGATCTACAGATCGACGACACGCAATCCATCACAGTCGGTGGTCCCCGCCAACCACTCACCATTCCAAAACCGGGCGGTATCCATCGCACCGCCTTCAAGCAGAGGGCAGTTTTTTCCCAATCGGCAGCGATTCCATACACCGCCCGACACGTGTCTTGTGCACTGTTTAGAAAACCGCCACTCATCGCACGTTAAAGATCGGACGTGGACCCGACGTGATATTGATGCGCGCCGTCCGATCTGAGGCCGCTCATCGAACGGTGGTCGCTCTTCGAAGATGCCCGACAGTTAACCAGGCTACGACGCAGCGTTTAAAGGATCTCTGTCGTCGATTTGATCTGCAGATCGACTGCCCACATTCCATCGCCCAGTCCCCTCGTCCACAGCAGTGCTGGTGGTCCCAACGACACATCAGCATCCACGTGACATATCTCTATTTTGGCGGGTCTCCATGGTTCCTCGTCCAGTCAGCAAACCCGGATCTGGGGACTTTACTCAGTATGATTGAATTAAAGGTTTGAAGTCCGGGTTTTTTTTTTAAGGTCTTATGACACCGTCCTCCACCGTTTATCGTGTGGGCCGATCCCATCCGATGGCCCACGTTTGTCCCGATTCCCAAACCTTATTTTATGACCATTTTTGTCCAAAACACAGGTTTTAACCCATTTCTCTAGTTTTCCCAAAAACTGACTCCTTCGCTTTGACTTTTAGCCTCTGTTCCTGACCGTCGATCTCTGCGCGATCGACGGCTCCGATTTAACCTCTCCCTTTTTCTTTTTTGACCCCTTTTGATCAATATCGACCGTTGGATGATGCCATCCAATGGCCATGCTCTCCCCACATTTCCTCCCACAGCAATAAACCTATATATGCAAAATTTTATGACATTCTTTGTATTTTGCAGGGTTTTAATGGTTTTTCCGCCATAACTCAAGAAATTTCAAAGGCAGAGGGTGACGATCCTCCTACTTTCGATTCATCAGAGAAAATAAATCGCAGGGTTTAAACTTCACGTTTCATCGATGTTTCATGAGGCATTGATGCCATATCACCCCTGCGCAGCCCTGCATACCAGAAAAACACAGTAAATCAAGCACAGTCATAGAGTATCAGTGTTGAAGACAAAAATGTACCAGGACAGAAGATTGAAGATGGATTTGCGGGCATCACGGCTAAGAATGATTATCAAAAGCCTAATCCCCAATTAAAACACGGTTTAAAGAAAATCTTAAGTGTTTTATCAACAGAAAGCCTCCACCACCACATCTGAGGCAAATTGATTCCTCCTAGCTATTGAAATGCCACCTGTGCCTCAAAGTATTCAATCAGAGGCCGAAGTTATTGATCAAGACCAAATATCTGCCTCACAACACAGCCAGAGGATAAATTCTGCAGGCAAACTGATGACAAAATATCAGCAGAGTAACCTCGACATCACACAGAGCCTTAAAGGTCAACAAAAGCTCCCACCGAGCTTAATCTTTATGTAAATCATTTAGTGCATAAGACACCTATGTAAGCTTCTTTATTGAGCCCCTCAAAGGCTGAGAAGCCATTAAGTCTGTATTAATTGTAATAGGAGATATTTTATCAGATCGAACCTCCTCATTCTTTTATATATACTACTGCAGAAGATGAGTGAGGGGTTGGTTGTAGAACTTTGAAATATAATTGAGCCTGAGACTTCTATCTGTAAATAGTGTTCACTGGCCCTTGTAGCTCTGTTTGTGTTAGATTTGTTAGGCTGGATAGTGAAGATGATTGCTGAACTGAAACATTGGACCCAAGTACTGTAACTGGTTTGACATCAATAACAAGTTGTGATCCAGGTGGATATTGGTGGCCACCCACCTATTCCACTTGGCCCCCCACCATTGTCTCTTTCAGTTTTTCAGTTTCGGCATAACTTACTATTTTTAGCAGTTTTTCGGGTCCTGAACTTCCGGAGCCGTTTTGAGGCCCTAAACGACATTTTTTGGGTATCAAAGTGCTGTCCCCGTCCTTCAGTCCTGGCAGATCACAATCCTTCCACGATCTCCGTGGACGAACACCTGCACACAGAAGAGACGAACAGATACATGCATAGGAACCAGCATACGTAACTAAATATCGGTCAGAAAAGATATTACTCGCATTAACATGATTGAAAAAGGAGTGGAACCATAATCATAGTCATCTATTAAAGTGATAAACGAATAGAAGTTACAACCAAGTTCTGACGTCGCAGCTTCCTTCGAACGGGTCTCTGGTTGTCCACGTCTCGCAAAGCTCGCCAAGGAAAGGGAAACCTCTCCAGAGTCTCATAACAATGGTCTCCTCGCTTGAATGGGCCTTAAGGGAAAGAAGGGATTCTTTACAGCACAAAGGCACTTGGGAATAGGGAGATGCAAAGCTTCAGCACTTCAAGACTAGCTTGCCATGGATTTGAGCAGGCTTTTATAGATGGGGAAGGAGGGAGCTGGGATCCCTATTATTATGGGATTGGCCCTATCAACAAGGAAGGTTCCATGGAAGGTGGCAAAACCACTTCCCTTCCATAGAACTCCCGCAGCCAAACCTCCCAACTCAAGAGAGGCAATGGTTTGTGAGTTTGTTTGAACTCAACTTCCGCCATCCATAAACCAAATGGTAAGCACTGTTGCTCTATGACAGAAAGGCCAAGTGGCACCTCTTACAGATTTCAGTTAAGAGAGCCAGCACTGAACTGTCTGCCCGTGCCAATGCAAAAAGAGATGTTTTTATGATTTTTTGCAAGGATATGTCTTTAGGGAAATTGAAGCTCATGCTTAGAGGAATGCATTGATGATGTTTTCAAGGCATGACAATGTTCACAGGTCACAAAATGGGTCCTCCATTGTGCGGGACTGGGAATGGTAGGGACGGTGACAAATCACTGTGTAATGCCCCTTTCTTTGTTATTGTTTTCCTTCTATGTATGTCATATTGTTCACTATTCTCTGATAAAGAACAACATTTATGGAGTTAGGATTTACTGTTTACCAGTACCCTTCTCTAACTGATAGGATTTATCTCAATGTTTTCTGCCAATTTGTTTATTTAAGAATGATTAAATACAGTTTAAGCAGTTAGGAATGTTGGCGTTCCCTCTTCCTACTATTTTCTTTAAACATTATTCTTGAAAGTTATTTTCATAATTCGCTTATTAAAGTTAGACTAGAAAAGTGATGGTTTTCCCTGTTTCTAGTTTCTATTCTCCAAAGGCAAATTCTGAAGGTTTCCCTCGGTGTTGGCCGAAAGCAGACTAGGTTTAAAAGTACCTTATCTGATCTTAGGTTACATTTTGTTTCCCTTATGTGTTTTCATACTTTCTGAAGGTAATTATGCAGATTACTGGATTGTTTGTCAATTAAGCTGCTTTAATACGAACTTGCCCAAGAAGTCTATGGTTAGCCCTATTCTTGGTTGGTTTTAAACAATTACTTAGGAGGCTTTTCTTATTTGGATTGACTATAAATCCCTTGTGAAATTATTATCAGTTTCCACCCCTCCAACACTTTATTTTTTCCATTCCATCATTTTAATCTCAATGACCTTGTGATATAGATGACTTGCCCCTTGGATCACTCTTGATGTTGTTTCTCAATTAAAGCCCTGTTATGACTCCATAGCCCAATGGACTAAAAACCAACGTTATATCTATCTTTTAGCTAAAGCTGTTCTATTTGCTTGCAACTTCTCACCTTTGAAACTCTTTGCACTTAGAAATTTTCCCTCAAATAATATTCATGCTCAACCATCCAAAAACAAAACAAACCCTTGGCCTTCATAACTAGCCTAATATCATTACCCCAAAGCTCAAAGACAAATCCATCTTTGCACCTATTGGAGAGATTCCTCTCCGGAATCAGGAGGGCTAGATCCTAGAATCCCAAAGTGGTTGAAATAATGTTTCTTTTGCAGTTTTAGTCTCACCAATCTGCTAAAATTACAGATTCCTAACATTTCTGGCGACTCCACTGGGGATCGAACCCAAAATCTCTGGTTCCCTTTAGAAGTTCGTTACAAACCTGGTGAGTAAAAAGCAGCCTTTTCAAGCACTACCAAATAATGGTAATCATGGTGAAACTTGTTTGAATCAGTGACAAACTAGGTAAACCATAGGATTCTCACAAGACTTTATCTAACCTTGAAAATTCAGCTGGCTTGCCATAAGAGTGGAATGTCTTTGTCTCATAACCGTAGCTAAGTTTTGAAACAGAGTTAGGATATTCTTAGAAACCACACAATTGAAAAATAACTCAGAAAAACCTCAAATTTTTTTCAGATTGGTATTCAATAAACATGGTGGTGGACCATAAATCCTTTTACCTCTCAAAAGAGCTAAAAAATTCCACTTAGGGATTCCACAATCCTTAACAGACCTTAAGAATCCACTGGGAAGAACCTAAGCATTGTAAAATCTTTCAAACTCAGTTAGAGGACTGTAGGATTAAAATTTGTGTAAACAGATTAGTTAACCTCTCAAATAATGTCAACCTGGTTGAACTTTTCCTGTTTATTTGGGTCTGAAAAACACAACATAGTGTTTCCTAGAAAGATTCACACTAGAGCCTACCCAGACCCTGATCCACCTGAAATAGTCGGTAACCCAGAAAGTATCCTTAGGAAGTCTCCTAGGATTAAATTATCAACTGTTTTCAGATCACCCTTGAGAGCTAATTCAGTTCCCGAAAATCTTATAGCTCTACAACAATCACAAGCTGACTTAGTAAATCCATTTAGAACTAGGTCATTTGATGATATAATCCAGCTGGACTCTGAGTCTTCACTTTCATCCCCAGAGACAAGTGAACATCCTGGTAGTAGAGAAACAGCACCTCCTGATTTGCATTTCCTTCACAATTTAGGTGTCTCGCATCCAAGATCAGCTCAGCAATCTACTGCTTTTCCATCCACATCCCTTCATCCTTCATCCACTATTCAAACCACTCCACTTCAGCCCACTTTCCCTCTTGTCAATCCACCTCTTGTGAATCCACCCCCGCCACATATCATGGCAGCATGGTATGCTCCGTTAGTCCTTCCTGTACCATTAGTCAATCTTCCACAGGACTATCAGTCCAAAATTCCATTATATGATGCTAGTAATGTTACAACTGCGTCACAACATGTGGATAAGATGAATGAATACTTTGAAAGAAATGAAATTGATGATGATTCTGTCAAGCTTAGATTATTTTGTCAGAGCTTAGGGGGAGAAGTAAGAAAATGGTTCAAAGGTTTAACCCCCCATAGTATTAATGATCTCCAAGCCTTCCATAAAACATTCTTAAACAAATGGGAAGTAAAGAAAAACCCTCTCCAAGTCCTTTCTGACTACAAGAACCTCCATAGAAACACTAGGGAAAGTGTGCAAGCTTATTGCACTAGATTTAACAGTGTATATAATGCAATTTCCCCAGAACTAAAACCTCCACAAGGCTCAGATTTAAACAAGTTTCCTGAAGGGTTTGACCCTGAGATGGCTTATCAGCTGAGGGAAAGAGATCCTGCAACTCTTGAAGAGATGAAAAAGGGTGCTCTTTCCGTGGAAGTCAACTTAATGGAAAAGAGAGCAAGAATGAAAAATGAGAAGAGAGTGTCTTTTAGAGAGGAAAACACACCTTCTACTTCCAACTCAAAGATGGAGAGAATGATGGAGGAGATGATGAAAGAGATGAGCATAATTAAGAGAGCACAAGCCATTCAAAACCAAAATGCTCCTTAAAATAGAAACGAAAACCAGAATTTTAGAAGGATTCATCCTCCAAACAGACCCAGGGAAGATGATCAACAGATCATTCCGCCCTTTCATCAAAACTATGTAAGTGAGGTTGAGGAAACAGTTGAAATAATAGAGGAGGATGATATCAACATGCTGGGGGTAGATAATGATGACTTTGAGATTCATTATGATAGAAAACAAGGTCTATACACACCTTATGATGACAAAAGAGATGATGATGAAAATTATTATCAAGACATGGAAAATGTCATCATAGAATCTCAAAAATAATATGACCTTAGAAGAAAAACCAGTCAACAAACCCCCAACAACAAAACCTCTAACAAATATTCACAAAACAACACTATAACCAAGCCTAAAATTGTCAAACAAAAGGATAAAAAAGTGGCTGTAAATTCTGGTAATGATAAAGAGAAAGACACTCAAAACAATGAAAAACAGAGTGCAGACATTAGTAGTACTAACATCTCAGCTAGTACTCCTGTTAAAACCATTTTGCCAAATGTAAATAGGAAAAATCAGCAAGCTGATATTGCTGATAAAGTGACAGCTAATAAGGCTGAGACCAGTGCTTTAAAAGGTCAAATCCCTTTCAGCCCGGAGCAAGAAATTTCCAAAATCAAAATCTTTGTTCCCCTGACAGAGTTAGCTGCCCAACATGTATATAGGACCCAAATTTTGAAGGGTTTAAACATTGAAGAGAATGAGGACACTGTCAATCTTAATGATGAACAACCAGAGCTTATTTTTGGTCCAAAGATTGAAGGTATGTATCAAGAGGGACCTGTTCCTCCCTTTTATGTGAGTTTAAACGTTCATGACAAAATTTTGCACAACGCTATGCATGATTCCGGGGCTTCTCATAATTTATTGCCTAAAGCTGTGATGGAGAGCCTTGGTTTAGAAATCACCAGACCTTACAAGGACCTGTACTCCTTTGAATCAAGTATAGAAAATGTTTAGGATTAATCAAAGACCTCTGTGTTAACTTAGCCCAAATTCCAGCCAAATGCTTAGTAATGGATATCGTTGTGGCTGAAGTTTCCCCCAAATATGGAATGTTGTTATCAAGATCGTGGGGGGCTAAGTTACAAGGGACTATGCAGATGGACATGACTTATGCGACTATCCCTGTTTTCAATCAGACTAGAAGACTTTACAGGGAGTCTCATATGCAATACACAATTACAAGTCAAGACTGTCCGCAAAACTTCCCTTTATACTCTGTAAACACAGGCCTTGATTCATTTATCCTTTTTAATGATGAGATATTGGATGAACAAGTCACTTTAAATGAACTAATGGCCGACAGAGAGGAAGAGAAACACAACGCAAGAGTCTCAGAACAGTTTGTTGAACCGTTAAACAACAACGAACCAAATATGGGTCTTGAACTACAAGTCATGCCTCCTTTGCTTTTAAACCTTGACACTCAAGAAAATGTTCCTCCACTTAACGAAAAACCTGAAGAGTCAAAACAAATTCAATTAAGTACTGCTAATCATGAACAATTAGAAAGCACCGTAATTGAAGAGGACGGTAACCAAACAGACAAAACCGAAAACAATCCTCTATGGAGTATGTATTTTGACGGGTCATGCACCAGGACTAACGTTGGTGCAAGTGTCTGGATTTGCAACACTGAAAACAACCACACAGAATGTGTTTCCTGTAGATTAAATTTCCAGTGTTCAAATAACATAGCGGAAAATGAATCCCTTCTTTTAGGCTTACGATTGTTAAAGAAGTTAGGAGCCAAAAGAATCAATGTGTATGGGGATTCAGAGTTAGTCATTAAGCAAGTCAATGGGGAGTATAATGCAAATCATCCTAGACTTAGGGCCTACCGAAACGATGTCATGGACCTTTTAAAAGCTTTCGACGAGTACAAATTAATTTTTTTCCCAAGAAAAATAAATATTGCGGCCCACAATTTAGCCTTTGCGGCTAGAACATGCTTAATGCCATATGAAACCAAAGACTCCACAACTCAGATAAAATTTAGACCTGTTGTTCTTGATAACGAAAAATATTGGCAGGTGTTTCACGGAGACAAACAAATAGAAGACTTCATGCAATTCAGAAATGAATTCGAACTACATAGTTCGGACTCAGACTATGATACAGACTGTGGTGAAGAAAATTTTCTTGGTGAAGAAGAGCCGTCTCCTGAGCTTGTCAATATTAATTTTCTGACAAGAAAACTTATAAACAAAACATAATTGAATGCAGAGTTAGAAACAGAAGAGTTAGAAACTCTGCACTCTAAAGATGAAAGTTTGCCTAAGGGTCTGACCCCTTTAGAAGAGTTGTTCGACTTTAACCACGTGGCAAATAAACAAAAACTGGAACCTGTAGAGACTGAAGTGGAAGAGTGAAATATTGGAAGTGAACTTAAACCTATGATGATTAAACTGTATAAGAATTTACCAGCTCACATTAAACTCGAATACATAGAGCTGTTTAAAGAATTTTCTGATGTTTTTGCATGGAGTTACGAAGATCTTAAATCCTATGACACTGAAATAATAAAACACAAAATTACCCTCAAAGAAAACCAAAAACCTTTCAAACAGAAACTGCACAGAATAAACCCTGCTCTATTGCTCTTGTTCGTAAGGAGATCATGAAAAATGTACGATGCTGTATTATTTTCCCTATTAGAAGTGCGGATTGAAAGATGGCCCCTATTTTTGGAAGTGCAGGATTGAAAGATGGCTCCCTATTTTTGAGGATTATTTGCAGCAGGTAAAATATTGTGTGAGGAAACACAACATTTTAGGGATAGGAGGATGTCGGTGTGCCAAAATGCTCTATTTTTACCCCCTTCCTATTGTTAGTCACCTATAAATTTTTTTATAGCAAAAGGTGGCTAAAACTTTTTGGAGCCTTCAAGGAACAAATTTTATTGCTAAAAATTGTTGGCTCTTGAAGACTCTTGAATGCCTCATGCCTCTGTCCAAATCTTCGCTACTGTTCCTATTTTATACTCATAATTTATGTTGTTTCCATGAAGTAAAAAACTGCTGCAAAATCATCATTTTTCCCCCTTCCTCCACTCAAAAATAACCTTCATTTTGCTCCCCTTTTCCTCCATAAAACTCCTCTATTTTCATGATCCCTCTTCTTCCCTTCATGAGAATCATTTTTTACAAGGTTGAGAATTCACTTTTTAGCCTTACCGAAACCCCCAAATCCATTGAAAAGGCTGAAAAAATTCATAAAAAACAAGTTTTTATTACTAAAGGACTTAAACCCCTTTGGGCTAAGTCTTAAAAACCATTTCCCCCACATGCCCACACCCTGGAACCAGGCGCTAGACCCACAAGGCACTTAATCGCATCGCGAAGATCCAAGTGCGCAAGTCTTTTGCCATGTTTCGAAAGTTCCGATGCGATTAGCCCTCTATTTCACAACCTCCGATCGTATTATTTTTTCATATAACCCGTGGGCCCGCCTTCGACGCTTAAAACATTGAAAAATCCATGCCTGATCCAATTTTTCCTTTTTAAATACAAAAAACCCTGTTTTCCAAAGTTTTGAACTAATGTGCCAAAGTCACGTGTTAAATAAAAATGGTTAGATTGAAAATACCCGATCGCGCAACCGCATCAGAGAAATTCACAATGGGTGGATTGAAAGACCCGCATCAAAAGTTACGATGCGATTGGGTCCCATATATATAAACCCCGCCCCCGCCACTTTCCATTCATATAACCTACACCTGGGACCGATAGTTTAAAAGCATAGTCGCATCAGAAAAGTTCAATGGGTTGATTGAAAGACCGGGCCCGATGGTTCCGATGGGATTGGCCCCCATATATATAGCCCTGGGTCTATTTTTCATTCCATACATCCGAAGGCCCCGCAGTCGGGCGCCAGACCATACCATAAAATATATATCCTGCTCCGAAAGTATTAAAGACTTTGGATTATTTTTGGTTTTTCATATATCATATGGGTTTTTCCACCGGTTCGTTCTAAAACCAATCTCCGTCATTGATCGTAAGCCGATCCAACGGCCTACGCAAAATCGCATCGGAGTTTTCCATCGCATAAATTTTTTTCCTCCCTACGATTAGCTAACCCTCCGATTCATTCCCCACCATTGATCTGATCCTTAGATCAATGGCCAGTGCTTAATCGCATCGCAAATTTTCGTCGGGCGTATTTGTTTGTTCACTCTGATTGTCGATCTCCCGATTTATTCACCACCGTTTCTCATTGCGCGATCGACGGTTCTGACATATTTTCTTCCTCTGCTCTTCTTTAACCTTCTTTTAGCTGATCTCCACTGTTGGATGTTGCCATCCAACGGCCATGCTCTCTCTCCATGCCATCTGAAGTAGTTTACCCAATAACGTAGGATTTCATAATATTTTGTTTATTTTGTAGGTTTCGAAGGTTTTTCCCATAATATAAAGGAAAAGAAAGCTGAGGGTGACGATCCTCTGGCCTTTTGGTTATCAAAGGGAAAAGGACTACAAAGGCTCTACTACATGTCTCTTCATTGCTTCATGAGGCAGTGATGCCATACGAGCCCTGCGTGGCCCTGCACATCGACAAGACACTGTGTTATTAAAACACAATTAAAAGATTATCAGTGTTGATGGCAGAACGCGACAGAACAGAAGATTGAAGATAGATTTGTGGGGATTACGGCTAAGAATGATTATCAAAAGCCTAATCCCCAGAATTAAAACACAATTAAAGGTAAATCAAAAGATCTATCAGACAGAAGGCTTCCACCGCCACATTTGAGGCGAATTGATTCCTCCAAACTACCACAAAGCCACCTGTGCCTCAAACCATTCAAACAGAGGCCGAAGATATTGTTCGAAATCAGATATTCACCTCAGCACCGCCAGAGAGTTGCTTCTGTAAGGAACTTAATGCAAAAAAAATAATATCTGCAGAGTTACTCCAACATGACACAGAGCCTTAAAGTCAATAAAAACTCCCGCTGAGCTTTAATCTTAATTTTAAAATAGTTAATACAGACAGATCACCTATAAACGTCTCCATCGAGCCCCTCAAAGGCTGATAATTCATTAATCTGTATTAATTGTCCTGAGAGATCTTTTATCAGATCTCACCTCCTCATTCTTCTATAAATTCTTCTGTAGAATATGAGAAACGGTTGGTTGCAGAACTTTGAAATACATTTGAGCTTAAACTTTTGATTTTAAATAGTGTTCACTGGCCCTTGGAGCTCTGTTGTGCTAGATTAGTTAGGCTGAATAGTGAATATGATTGTTGAGCTGAAACATTGGACTTGAAGACTGTAACTAGTTTGACATCAATAACAAGTTGTTTCTTGGGATCCTGGTCTATATCACTGGTGAAGTGCCCCTTTCTTTGTTATTGTTTTCCTTCTATGTATGTCATATTGTTCACTATTCTCTGATAAAGAACAACATTTATGGAGTTAGGATTTACTGTTTACCAGTACCCTTCTCTAACTGATAAGCTTTATCTCAATGTTTTCCTCCAATTTGTTTATTTAAGAATGATTAAATACAGTTTAAGCAATTAGGAATGTTGGCGTTCCCTCATCCTACTGTTTGCTTTAAACGTTATTCTTGAAAGTTATTTTCATCATTCGCTTATTAAAGTTAGACTAGAAAAGTGATGGTTTGCCCTGTTTCTAGTTTCTATTCTCCAAAGGCAAATTCTGAAGGTTTCCCTCGGTGTTGGCCGAAAGCAGACTAGGTTTAAAAGTACCTTATCTGATCTTAGGTTACACTTTGTTTCCCTTATGTGTTTTCATACTTTCTGAAGGTAATTATGCTTTTGACACGGATTGCTCATTAATTGTTGCCTTTTGTCACGAACTGCCTGCATAATCTGGTATAGCCCATGTTCTGACGGTTTTAAACAATTACTTAGAGGTTTTATTTGGATCCAATATAAATCCCTAGAATTATTATCAGTTTCACCCTCCAACACTTATTTGCCTCTGACCCACTATTTTAACTTAATGACTCCAGATATAGATGACTTACCCCTTGGATCACTCTTGATGTTGTTGCTCAATTAAAGCCCTATTATGAATCCATGGCCCAATGGACTAAAAACCAACGTTATATCTATCTTTTTAGCCAAAGCTTGTTCTGATTGCTTGCAAATTCACAGCTTTGAAACTCTTTCCACTTAGAACTTTCCACTCAAGCCATAATCATGCTCAACCATCCGAAAACAAAACAAAACCCCCGACCTTCATAACTAGCCTAATATCATTACCCCAAACCTCAAAGACAAATCCATTCTCGCATCTATTGATGATTTCCTCTCCCAACCAGAGCTGTGATCCTTAGAATCCTGCAAGTAGCTGAAATAATGTTTCTTTTGCGCTTTAGTCTCACCAATCACAAACACATTCAAACATTTCTGGCGACTCCACTGGGGATCGAACCCAAAATCTCTGGTTCCCTTTAGAAGTTCGTTACAAACCTGGTGAGTAAAAAGCAGCCTTTTCAAGCACTACCAAATAATGGTAATCATGGTGAAACTTGTTTGAATCAGTGACAAACTAGGTAAACCATAGGATTCTCACAAGACTTTATCTAACCTTGAAAATTCAGCTGGCTTGCCATAAGAGTGGAATGTCTTTGTCTCATAACCGTAGCTAAGTTTTGAAACAGAGTTAGGATATTCTTAGAAACCACACAATTGAAAAATAACTCAGAAAAACCTCAAATTTTTTTCAGATTGGTATTCAATAAAAGTGGTGGTGGACCATAAAACCTTTTACCTCTGAAAGGAGCTAAAAACTTCCACTTGGCGACTCCACAATCCTTAACAGATCTTAAGACTCCACTGGGAAGAACCTTTGTCATCATAATATCATTCAAACTCAGTTAGAGGACTGTAGGATTAAAATTTGTGTAAACAGATTAGTTAACCTCTCAAATACTGTCATACCTGGTTGAAATTTTCCTGTTTATTTGGATCTGAAAAACACATCATAGTGGCTCCTAGAAAGATTCACACTAGAGCCCATCCTGACCCTAATCCACATGAGATAGTTGATAATCCAGAAAGTATCCTTAGAAAGTTTCCTAAGATTAAATTATCAACTATATTCAGATCACCCTTGAGAGCTAATTCAGTTCCTGAAAATCTTACATCTTTACAACAATCACAAGCTGACTTAGTAAATCCATTTACAACTAGGTCATTTGATGATATAATCCAGCTAGACTTTGAGTCTTCACTTTCATCCCCGGAGACAAGTGAACATCTTGGTAGTAGAGAAACAACACCTCCTGATTTGCATTTCCTTCACAATTTAGGTGTCTCTCATCCAAGATCAGCTCAGCAATCTACTTATGTTCCATCCACATCCCTTGATCCTTCATCCACTGTTCAAACCACTCCACTTTAGACCACTTTCCCTCTTGTCAATCCACCTCTTGTGAATCCACCCCCACCACATATCATGGCAGCATGGTATGCTCTGTTAGTCCTTCCTATACCATTAGTCATTCTTCCACAGGACTATCAATCAAAAATTCCATTATATGATGCTAGTAATGTTACAACTGCATCACAATATGTGGATAAGATGAATGAATACTTTGACAGAAATGAAATTGATGATGATTCTGTCAAGCTTAGATTATTTTCTCAGAGCTTAGGGGGAGAAGTAAGAAAATGGTTCAAAGGTTTAACCCCCCATAGTATTAATGATCTCCAAGCCTTCCATCAAACATTATTAAAAAAATGGGAAGTAAATAAAAACCCTCTCCAAGTCCTTTCTGACTACAAAAACCTCCATAGAAACATTGGGGAAAGTGTGCAAGCTTATTGTTCTAGATTTAACAGTGTATATAATGCACTTTCCCCAGAACTAAAACCTCCACAAGGCTCAACTTTAAACAAGTTTCCTGAAGGGTTTGACCCTGAGATGGATTATCAGCTGAGGGAAAGAGATCATGCAACTCTTGAAGAAATGAAAAAGGGTGCTCTTTCCATGGAAGTCAACTTAATGGAAAAGAGAGCAAGAATGAAAAATGAAAAGAGGGTGTCCTTTAGAGAGGAATCTTCACCCTCTACTTCCAACTCAAAGATGGAGAGAATGATGGAAGACATGATGAAAGAGATGAGCATAATTAAGAGAGCACAAGCTAGTCAAAACTAAACTGCTCCTCAAAATAGAAACCAGAACCAAAACCAGAATTTTAGAAGGAATCAACCTCCAAACAGACCCAGGGAAGATGATCAGCAGATCACTCCGCCCTTTCATCAAAACTATGTAAGTGAGGTTGAGTAAACAGATGAAATAACAGAGGAGGATGATATCAACATGCTGGGGGTAGATAATGATGACTTTGAGATTCATTATGATAGAAAACAAGGTCTATACACACCTTATGATGAAAGAAGAGATGATGATGAAAATTATTATCAAGACATGGAAAATGTCATCATAGAATCTCAAAAAGAATATGACCTTAGAAGCAAAACCAGTCAACAAACCCCCAACAACAAAACCTCTGACAAATCTTCACAAAACAACACTGTAACCAAGCCTAAAATTGTCAAACAAAAGGATAAAACAGTGGCTGCTAATTCTGATAATGGTAAAGAGAAAGACACTCAAAACAATGAAAAACAGAGTGTAGACATTAGTAGTACTAACATCTCAGCTAGTACTCCTGTTAAAACCATTTTGTCAAATGTAAATAGGACAAATCAGCAAGCTGATATTGCTAATAGAGTGACAGCTAATAAGGCTGAGACTAATGCTTTAAAAGGTCAAATCCCTTTCAGCCTGGAGCAGGAAATTTCCAAAATCAAAATTTCTGTTCCCTTGACTGAGTTAGCTGCCCAACATGCATATAGGACCCAAATTTTGAAGGCTTTAAACATGGAAGAGAATGAAGACACTTTCAATCTTAATGATGACCGACCAGAGCTTATTTTTGGTCAAAATATTGAAGGTATGTATCAAGAGGGACCCGTTCCTCCCTTTTACGTGAGTTTAAACGTTCATGAAATTTTTTTTCACAACACTATGCATGATTCCGGGGCTTCTCATAATTTAATGCCTAAAGCCGTGATGGAGAGCCTTGGTCTAGAAATCACCAGACCTTACAAGGACCTGTACTCGTTTGACTCAAGCGGAGTAAAATGTTTAGGATTAATCAAAGACCTCTGTGTTAACATAGCCCAAATTCCATCCAAATGCTTAGTAATGGATATCGTTGTGGCTGATGTTCCCCCCAAATATGGAATGTTGTTATCAAGATCGTCGGGGGCTAAGTTACAAGGGACTATGCAGATGGACATGACCTATGTGACTATCCCTGTTTTCAATCAGACTAGAAGACTTTATAGGGAATCCAATATGCAATACACAGTTACAAGTCAAGACAGACCGCAAAACTCCCCTTTATACTCTGAGAACACAGGCCTTGATTCATTTATCCTTTTTAATAAAGAAACATTGGATGAACAAGTAACTTTGACAGAATTTATGGCCGATAGAGAGGAGGAGGTAAACACCACAAAATTGTCAAAACAATTTGTTGAACCGTTAAACCACAGCGAACCAAATATGGGTCTTGAACTACAAGTCATGCCTCCTTTGCTTTTAAACCTTGACACTCAAGAAAATGTTCCTCCACTTAACGAAAAACTTGAAGAGTCAAAACAAATTCAATTAAGTGCTGCTAATCATGAACAATTAGAAGGCACAGTAATTGAAGAGGACAGTAACCAAACATACGAAACCGAAAACAATCCTCTATGGAGTATGTATTTTGATGGGTCATGCACTAGGACTAACGCTGGTGCAGGTCTCTGGATTTGCAACACTGAAAACAACCACACAGAATGTGTTTCCTGTAAATTAAACTTTCAGTGTTCAAACAACATAGCTGAATACGAATCCCTGCTTTTGGGCTTACATTTGTTGAAAAAGTTAGGAGCCAGGAGAATTAAAGTTCACGGGGATTCAGAGTTAGTCATTAGGAAAGTCAATGGGGAGTATAATGCAAATCATCCCAGACTTAGGGCCTACCGAAACGATGTCATGGACCCTTTAAAAACTTTCGAGGAGTACAAATTAATTTTTGTCCCAAGAAAAATAAATATTGCGGCCCACAATTTAGCCTTTGCGGCTAGAACATGATTAACGCCATATGAAACCAAAGATTACACAACTCAGATAAAATTTAGACCAGTCGTTCCTGATAACCAAAAATATTGGCAGGTGTGCGACGGAGACAAAAAAATAGAAGACTTCATGCAATTCAGAAACGAATTCGAACTACCAAGTTCGGATTCAGATTATGAAACCAATTGCCCTAGTGACGAAAATTTTCTTGATGAAGAAGAAAGGTCTCCTGAACTTGCTAATATAAACCTGTTATCTAGCAAACTTGAAAACAAAACAGAATTGAATGCAAAGTTAGAAACGGAAGAGTTAGAAACTCTGCACTCTAAAGATGAAAGTTAGCCTAAAGGTCTGGCCCCTTTAGAAGAGTTGTTCGATTTTAACGATGTGGAAAATAAACCAAAATTGGAACCTGTAGAGACTGAAGTGGAAGAGTGCAATATTGGCAGTGAGCTTAAACCTATGATGATTAAACTGTCTAAGACTTTACCAGCTCACATTAAACTCAAATACATAGAGTTGTTTAAAGATTTTTTTTGATGTTTTTGCATGGAGTTACGAAGATCTTAAATCCTATGACACTGAAATAATACAGCACAAAATTCCCCTCAAAGAAAACCAAAAACCTTTCAAACAGAAACTGCGTAGAATAAACCCTGTTCAGTTGCCTTTGGTTTAGAAGGAGATCATGAAAATGTACGATGCTGGTATTATTTTCCCTATTAGATATTCCGAGTGGGTGTCTAATCTGGTGTCAGTTAGGAAGAAAACTAGAGAGATCAGGGTTTGTATAGACTTTAGAGACTTGAACAAAGCTTCATTGAAAGACAAATACCCTTTACCTAAGATGGATCATATTTTACAAAGGGTGGTAGGGTCTAGAAAAATTTCTTTGCTTGATGGCTACTTAGGGTACAATCAGATCTTAGTTCACCCTGTTGATCAATTAAAGACAACCTTTACTACACCATGGGGCACTTTCATGTATGTAAAAATTCCTTTCGGTCTAATGAATGCTGGAGAAACTTTTTAGAGAGCCATGGACATAGCATTCTCGGAGGATGTGGGCTACTTCATCATTATATACCTTGATGATGTCACCGTGTTTTCAAAAACAGATGAAGAGCACTTAGAAAATTTGAGAAACGTTTTCGAGAAATGCAGAAAGTTTGGAATATATTTAAACCCTAGAAGACACTTTTTGGTCTCCAAGAAGGTAAGCTTCTTGGACACATTATTTCTGAAGAGGGTATAAAGATAGATCCAAAGAGGATTGAGGCCATATTGCAAATCTCTCATCCTCGGAACATCAAAGAGTTGCAATCTTTCATTGGAAAGATTAAATTTTTGAGAAGGTTCATCCCCAACTTGGTTGAGCTCCTTAGGAATATCACAAACATGTTAAAAAAGGAGCAAGGGGTAAAATGGACCTTGGAAGCAAAGAAGTCCTTTGAACTGGTGAAACAAGCGTTAACCAAAACACCGGTTCTTATAAGTCCTGATTTTTCAAAATATTTTTACATTTTTTCATTTGCATCAGAACATACCATAGCTGCTATCCTTTTATAGAAAAATCCACAAGGACAAGAGCAGCCTATTGCATTCTTTAGTAAGGCATTGAGGGATGCCCTCTAAAGTACAACATTATGGAGAAGCAAGATTTTTCTTTGGTTAAAGCTTTGAAAGACTTCAGAGTGTACATCCTTCACTCACACATCATTGCCTTTGTCCCAAACTCAGTTGTTAAAGACATTCTAACACAGGACCCAGATGGTAAGAGAGGTAAGTGGATTGTTGTTATTCTTGAATATGATTTATAGATAAAACCCACTAAACTCATCCAAGGCCAAGGTCTAGCTAGATTAATGGCTGAATCCAATTTTGAAGTTCTTGATATTAATATGATTGATGCTTTGGATGACCAAGAAGGATTCTCAACTCCTATTTTTGAAGACCATTTTATGAATTCTCCTTGGTATGCTGATATTATTTATGTGTTGCTTAATTTAAATACACCTCCTGGTTTGACAAAGACAAAGGAAAGATTCCTAAAGTTAAAAGCTGTAAACTATTGCATTATTGATAAATGTCTTTATTGGAAAAATGCAAGTGGTCTATAGATTAAATGTTTGCCTGACTTGGATGCAGAGAAGGTTAAGCACGAGTTCCATGAAGGAGAGTGTGGAGGTAATTTATACTAGAAGACAACAGCCAACAAAATTTTTAGGGCTGGTTTTTATTGGCCTACTCTTTTTCCTGATATACACAAAATGATCATTGCATGTCATAAATGTCAACTTTTTGAAGGCAAAAGAAAACTGCTACCCTTGCCTCTGCATCCAATCACTGTTGAAGCCCCTTTTCAACAGTGGGGACTTGAATTCATAGGAGAAATCCATCCACCATCTTATGCCCAGCATAGATGGATTCTTACTGCCACAGACTACTTCTTTAAATGGATAGAAGCCATTCCTTGTAGGCAAGCCAATGACGTTGTTATTATAAAATTCATTGAGACTAACATTCTTTCCAGATTTGGTTGTCCTACCAAGATCATCACTGATAATGCAGCAGCGTTTGGATCAAATAATATGGTTGAATTCTATCACAGATATCAGATAACATTGGGGAATTCCATAGCCTATTACCCTCAAGGTAATGGACTTGCTGAAACCTCAAACAAGAGTTTAGTGAACATGATCAAGAAACTGTTGGAGGACAAAAAAAATTCTTGGCACACAAAGCTGGTCCATGCACTTTGGGCTGACAGATTGACTTTGAATAAATCTATTAGTATGTCACCTTTCCATCTTGTGTATGGTACTGATGCAATTTTTCCAAATGGCCTTGGTATACCAGTGATGAAGTTGATTCAAGAGTTGCAAACTGAAGATAATGACATGATCAAAAGAATAAATCAGACCATTCATCTTCAACAAACCAGAGAGGAGGTTTATAACAAAGCATTGTAGAAACAGATCAGCATTAAAAATCTTTTTGACAGAAGAAAAAAGGCCAGCAATTTCAAGATTGGGGAAAAAGTTTTAAAGTGGGAATCAAGGAGAGAAGACAAGGGCAAGCACGGGAAATTTGACAACTTATGGCTTGGCCCTTATCTCATTCATTCAGCTGATGGTAACAACGCATATTTCTTACAAGAGTTGAATGGAGCAGAATTGTTTGGAGGTCCTGTCAATGGCAGGATGCTTAAACATTACTTCTCTTGATCCTGACATATTCTAAAGCCTTTTTATCTTTTTTCCATTATAAATATTTCATCCACCATTGCATTCAAAGTTATAAAAATCAAAAATAAAAAAACAAAGAAAGAAATAAAAGAGGGCAGATTGTGAAATAAGAGGTATAGCCCCATACCAAAAAGAGAAACAAATCTGAAAGTGTGCAAGCTTAAATGCCACTCCTGAAAAACACACTTCTAGTTAGTCAAACAACCTAATCTTGACTAATTAGTTTTAAATTTACTGCTGATAGGATAGTGAATTCTATTTTCCAAACTATTTAATATTGGCTTATCAATAGGTAGACTAGGATAGAAATTAAAGGTTCAAACATGTTCAAAATATGAACCTAAGTTTCCAAAAGAGAGATGACTCAAATATGTTTTATTTTTCTGAGTCAAAAAAGAAGTAAATCTATTTCTAATTAGCTCAAAATCTGAACCAAAGAACAAGGAAGAAATAGCTCAAATAAGAGCCAAAACAGAGCTATAAAAGGAGAAGGCCATGATGAGAAACTTTCAGATCTTAAGCCTTCCATTTTGATTTAATTTTCTACAAAATAAATATCTATGTGCAGCTTGTCCTTTATGCCATAGACCAGCATCAAGTTAGACTGTTTAATCCTGACTTGAATTCTTTTCATTTCTGTTGTAGAATTTAGAGAATAGAGTCTATTGGACAGTTTAATCCCAACAGATAATAGATTAGGTAGAGAATCATATGGGCTCAAATGTTTAATCTGAGTCCATGGAGAAATAAGGAGTAGAAATAGATTAGATTTTCTGCTTTCAAAAAGAATAAAATGTTGTGAAAAGAGTTTGCCAATCCAAATGCACTCTAAATGAAGAAAAAATGTTAGATCAGTAGGATTGGGTAGGTAGAAAGCTTGTTGATGAAAGATCCATTGTTTTTATAGCTGCTAATGTGTTTTCAAAGCATGATCATCTCAGCAAAGGAAGGATAGCCCAATGTATGAGGCACATGTTAGCCTCCTAGAGAACACAATGGATGTGGCACAGGTCAGCCTCCCAGAGAATGCAATTCTGAAGTTCTTGATGCCTTCAAGAAGGCACCATCCCCAAGTGGAGCCACTGTTAGCCACCTATAAAATATTTTATAGCAAAAGGTGGCTAAAACTTTTTGGAGCCTTCAAGGAACAAATTTTATTGCTAAAAATTGTTGGCTCTTGAAGACTCTTGAAGGCCTCATGCCTCTGTCCAAATCTTCGCTACTGTTCCTATTTTATACTCAGAATTTCTGTTGTTTCCATGAAGTAAAAAACTGCTGCAAAATCATCATTTTTCCCCCTTCCTCCACTCAAAACTAACCTTCATTTTTCTCCCCTTTTCCTCCATAAAAATCCTCTATTTTCATGATCCCTCTTCTTCCCTTCATGAAAATAATTTTTTACAAGGTTGAGAATTCACTTTTTAGCCTTACCGAAACCCCCAAATCCATTGAAAACGCTGAAAAAATTCATAAAAAACAAGTTTTTATTACTAAAGGACTTAAGACCCTTTGGGCTAAGTCTTAAAAACCATTTCCCCCACATGCCCACACCCTGGAACCAGGTGCTAGGCCCACAAGGCGCTTAATCGCATCGCGGAGATCCAAGTGCGCAAGTCTTTTGCCATGTTTCGAAAGTTCCGATGCGATTAGCCCTCTATTTCACAACCTCTGATCATATTATTTTTTCATATAACCCATGGGCCCACCTTTGACGCTTAAAACATTGAAAAATCCATGCTCAATCCATTTTTTCCTTTGTAAATACAAAAAACCCTGTTTTCCAAAGTTTTGAACTAATGTGCCAAAGTCACGTGTTAAATAAAAATGGTTAGATTGAAAAGACCCGATCGCGCAATCGCATCGGAGAAATTCACAATGGGTGGATTGAAAGACCCACATCAAAAGTTCTGATGCGATTGGGTCCCATATATATAAACCCCACCCCCGCCGCTTTCCATTCATATAACCTACACCTGGGACTGATAGTTTAAAAGCATAATCGCATCGGAAAAGTTCAATGGGTTGATTGAAAGACCGGGCCCGATGGTTCCGATGCGATTGGCCCCCATATATATAGCCCTGGGTTTAGTTGGGCGCCAGACCATACCATAAAATATATATCCCGCCTCAAAAGTATTAAAGACTTTGGATTATTTTTGGTTTTTCATATATCGTAAAGGTTTTTCCGCCGGTTCGTTCTAAAACCAATCTCCGCCATTGATCGTAAGTTGATCCAACGGCCCGCGCAAAATCACATTAGAGTTTTCCATCGCATACATTTGTTTGCTCCCTCAGATCAGCTAACCCTTCGATTCATTCCCCACCATTGATTTGATCCTCAGATCAACGGCCAGCGCTTAATCGCATCGCAAATTTTCATCGGGCGTATTTGTTTGTTCACTCCGATTGCCGATCTCCCGATTTATTCACCACCATTGATCATTGCGCGATCGAAGGTTCTGACATATTTTCTTCCTCCACTCTTCTTTAACCTTCTCTTAGCCGATCTCCACCGTTGGATGTTGCCATCCAATGGCCATGCTCTCTCCCCACGCCCTCTGAAGCAATTTACCCAATAACATAGGATTTCATAATATTTTGTTTATTTTGTAGGTTTTGAAGGTTTTTCCCATAATATAAAGGAAAAGAAAGCCGAGGGTGACGATCCTCTGGCCTTTTAGTTATCAAAGGGAAAAGGATTACAAAGGCTCTACTCCATGTCTCGTCATTGCTTCATGAGGCAGTGATGCCATACGAGCCCTGCGTGGCCCTGCACATTGACAAGACACTGTGTTATTAATACACAATTAAAAGAGTATCAGTGTTGAAGGCAGAACGCGACAGAACAGAAGATTGAAAACAGATTTGTGGGGATTACAGCTAAGAATGATTATCAAAAGCCTAATCCCCAGAATTAAAACACAATTAAAGGTAAATCAAAAGATTTATCAGACAGAATGCTTCCACCGCCACATTTGAGGCGAATTAATTCCTCCCAGCTACCACAAAGCCACCTGTGCCTCAAACCATTCAAACAGAGGCCGAAGTTATTGTTTGAAATCAGATATTCGCCTTAGCGCTGCCAGAGAGTTGCTTCTGCAAGGAACTTAATGCAAAAAAAAATATCTGTAGAGTTACTCCAACATGACACAGAGCCTTAAAGTCAATAAAAGCTCTCGCCGAGCTTTAATCCTAATTGTAAAACAGTTAATACAGACAGATCACCTATAAAATTCTCCATCGAGCCCCTCAAAGGCCTAGAGGTCGTTAATCTGTATTAATTGTCCTGAGAGATATTTTATCAGATCTCACCTCCTCATTCTTCTATAAATACTTCTGTTGAAGATGAGAAATAGTTGGTTGCAGAACTTTGAAATACATTTGAGCTTAAAATTCTGATTGTAAATAGTGTTCACTGGCCCTTGGAGCTCTGTTTGTGCTAGATTAGTTAGGCTGAATAGTGAAGATGATTGTTGAACTAAAACATTGGACTTGAAGACTGTAACTGGTTTGACATCAATAACAAGCTGTTTCTTTGGATCCTGGTCTATATCACTGGTGAAGTGCCCCTTTCTTTGTTATTGTTTTCCTTCTATGTATGTCATATTGTTCACTATTCTCTGATAAAGAATAGCATTTATGGAGTTAGGATTTACTGTTTACCAGTACCCTTCTCTAACTGATAAGCTTTATCTCAATGTTTTCCTCCAATTTGTTTATTTAAGAATGATTAAATACAGTTTAAGCAGTTAGGAATGTTGGCGTTCCCTCGTCCTACTGTCTGCTTTAAACATGATTCTTGAAAGTTATTTTCATCATTCACTTATTAAAGTTAGACTAGAAAAGTGATGGTTTTCCCTGTTTCTAGTTTCTATTCTCTAAAGGAAAATTCTGAAGGTTTCCCTCGGTGTTGGCCGAAAGTAGACTAGGTTTAAAAGTACCTTATCTGATCTTAGGTTACACTTTGTTTCCCTTATGTGTTTTCATACTTTCTGAAGGTAATTATGCAGATTACTAGATTGTTTGTCAATTAAGCTGCTTTAATACGAACTTGCCCAAGAAGTCTATGGTTAGCCCTGTTCTTGGTTGGTTTTAAACAATTACTTAAGAGGCTTTTCTTGTTTGGACTGACTATAAATCCCTTGTGAAGTTATTATCAGTTTCCACCCCTCCAACACTTTTTTATTTCCATTCCATCATTTTAATCTCAATGACCTTGTGATATAGATGACTTGCCCCTTGGATCACTCTTGATGTTGTTGCTCAATTAAAGCCCTGTTATGACTCCATAGCCCAATGGACTAAAAACCAGCGTTATATCTATCTTTTAGCTAAAGCTGTTCTATTTGCTTGCAACTTCTCACCTTTGAAACTATTTTCACTTAGAATTTTTCCCTCAAATAACATTCATGCTCAACCATCCAAAAACAAAACAAACCCTTAGCCTTCATAAATAGCCTAATATCATTACCCCAAACTTCAAAGACAAATCTATCTTTGCACCTATTGGAGAGATCCCTCTCCGGATTCAGGAGGGCTAGATCCTAGAATCCCAAAGTGGTTGAAATAATGTTGCTTCTGCAGTTTTAGTCTCACCAATCTGCTAAAATTACAGATTCCTAACACCTATTATCATTAACCTCTGTTTTATCTCCATAAACCTCCTCATTCCTGCACTAGTCCAAGTAAATTGTCTATTCCTACATAAAATTCATATTTCATGATTAAGGTTTACTAGGTGCTTTATTAATCATTTTAAATAGATTTCGTTCCTTTAAATATTTCTTGTAACTTATATTTACTTTCCTAAAAGTATTTGATAAGATAATTACTAATCATTATGTTAGCGTGATCTAGTGTAGGCATATTCCTGCACCACCAACAATCATTGTTCTGTGATCTCCACAGCAGTTCAATCACTCCACACGGGTGATTTGGTCCACGTATTCCAGTTTGGTTGCAGATTATTTGAAGTTAAACAGAGACGGAGGATAGTCAAGGATGTTTCCAAAGATAGGGTCTGTTAGAAAATTATATATTATGGAGCAAGGCAACACATAAAAATATGCGGAAAATACAAGCACACAAAACACATAAAACCAGAGAGACACAGATATACGTTGTTCACCCAGTTTGGGCTACGTCCACCCCGAACAGCCAGTCCTTCCTTTCTATTATCTAGAAAAAATGAAGAGACAAAACCTACAACAGATCCACTGTAATATCCTATGTTCTCTCTCGCAGTCTCCCTATCTATTTCTTGCTCTGAGAATACACATACAATACACAGCCGCAATACAATACCCTCATATATACAAGGGGGTTGCCTTCTAGGGAAAAAAACCCTAAACTAAACATGACTTCTACTGTCAGATCATCCGCCTATGAACGGCCCAGATTGACTAGAAATTACTATACTTTTACAAGGAAATTTTACATCTATTTTTAGCTTCGGGGGCGCTGCCCCCGAAACCCCCGCCAGGGAAGGGCTCCTAAAAGCGCTGCCGCCCCCCCTGGACCCCCCACAGCAGTGATTAATTATGGGCGGCGTTGTCGCCCCTTTTAAGGTACAGGGGTCCAATGATGTGATACAAAGTAAACAAGATAATCAGGCTCCACACCCAACAATCTCCCACTTGGAGACTGATTGTAGAAACTCCACTGCTGCTTCATTTGCTGGACAATGAATCCTCTTTGGACATGGTTGTTCCTCATCTTCATCGTCATCCTTGAAGACCAATTGAAACTGAGCACATTATTATTTTCTCCTTGGTTACAACTTTTGTTAACATATCTGCAGGATTCTGGCTAGTGTGTATCTTTTCCAGCTTCAACTCTCCATCTTCCAATACTTACCGTATGAAATGGTACTTGAGATGTATGTGTTTAGTCCTGGAATGAAATGCTGATTTCTTTGCAAGATGAATGGAACTTTGGCTATCACTGTATAACGTGCCCATATCATGCTTCTTACCCAATTCATCCATAAACCTTTGTAACCAAATCATTTCTTTACTAGCCTCTGTAGCAGCAACATACTCTACTTCTGTTGTTGAAAGTGCAACAACACTTTGGATTTTTGAAACCCAAATGACAGCTGTTCCACCTACAGTAAATACATATCCTGTAGTGCTCCTCCTGTTATCTCTGTCACCTGCCATATCTGCATCAACATATCCCTGTAGAGCAATGTTTGAACCACCAAAGCATAATGCTTGATTTGTGGTACCTCTCAAATATCTGAGAATCCATTTTAATGCCATCCAATGTTCTTTTCCTGGATTATTCATGTACCTGCTTACAACTCCCACTGCATGTGCAATATCAGGCCTTGTGCAGACCATTGCATACATTAAGCTTCCAGCTGCTGATGCATATGGAACTTTAGACATATAATCCATGTCTTCTTGGGTCTTTGGGCACATCTCCTTACTAAGTTTGAAATGGCTAGCAAAAGGTGTACTAACTGGTTTTGCATTCTGCATATTAAATCTTTTCAACACCTTTCTATGTACTCATTCTGAGACAGTGTTAATTTGCGATTTTTCCTGTCTCTAGTTATCCTCATACCAAGGATTTGTTTTGCAGCTCCCAAATCCTTCATTGCAAATGAATTTGCCAATTTTCTTTTGAGCATATTTATTTCCTGCATGTTAGACCCTGCAACAAGCATGTCATCTACATACAATAACAATATAATATAGCTGCCATCATTTTTCCTTTTCAGATAAACACAATGATCAGAGTGACATCTAGTATAACCTTGTTCAAACATAAACTTGTCAAATTTTAGATACCACTGCCTTGGAGCCTGTTTTAAGCCATACAAGCTCTTCTTTAACCTGCACACCAATTTTTCTTTCCCTTTGACCTCATATCCTTCTAGTTGCTGCATGTATATCTCTTCCTCCAAATCTCCATGGAGAAATGTTGTCTTTACATCTAACTGTTCAAGATGTAAATCTTCCACTGCTACAAGACTTAAGATAGTTCTGATTGAATTCATCTTAACAACGGGAGAAAATATTTCATCAAAATCAATACCTTTCTTCTGTGCAAACCCCTTCACCACAAGTCTAGCTTTGTACCTTTGTTTTCCTCCATCTTCTTCCTTCAGCCTGTAAACCCATTTATTCTGCAATGTAGTTTTACCTGCAGGCAACCTAAATAAGTCCCAAGTCTGGTTATGCATTAAATATTCCATCTCTTCTTCCATGGCTAGCTCCCACTTCTTCCTGCTTTCAACCTGCATTGCTTCTTCATAACATTCAGGTTCACCAGAATCAGTCAACAATAAATAATATAATGAAGGAGAGTAACATTCAGGGGGTCTACTTATCCTGGTAGATCTTCTAACACCAGTTTCAGGTGTTTGAGGTGCTTGTTGCTGTTGTGGTGGTTGTTGTTGCTGTGGTTGTTGATTATTATTATTTTCAGGCACCTTTACAAAATCAAAGAAATGTACCTTTTTCCTGTTTCTTTTCCTGCGATATCCAAAATCATTAACACCATATCCAATAAAGGTACATTTCTTTGATTTTTCCCCAAGCTTTGTTCTATTTTCTTTATTAATATGGACAAAGGCCTCACAGCCAAAAGGCTTTAAAAAAGAGTAGTTTACCTTTTTACATGTCCATGCTTCCTCTGGAATACCACTATCCAAGGAACTTGAAGGCCTTTTGTTTATTAGATAAACAACAGTATCTATAGCATCTGCCAAAAATTGTAAAGGCAATCCTGCATGCAATCTCACGCACCTTGCATGCTCCATGATTGTTCTGTTCATTCTTTCTGACACACCATTTTCTTGTGGTGTTTTTGGAACTGTCTTCTCTCTGGGAATTCCATTCTCTAAACAATAACTATCAAACTCTTTGCTGCAATATTCACTTCCATTGTTTGATCTGAGACACTTCAACTTCTTTCCTGTCTCAATCTCAACCAAAGCTTTCCATTTCTTGAAAGTATCAAATACATCAGATTTATTCTGAATACAATAAATCCATGTTTTCTAGTTGCATCATCAATAAAAGTAACATAATAACGAGAGCCACCGAGAGATGATACCTGAGCAGGTCCCCATACATCTGTATGCACAAGCTCCAATTTTTCGCTCTTCTTTTCTTTCCCAACTCTGAGAAATCTGACTCTCTTTTGTTTTCCATAAATGCAATTCTCACATAAATCTAAATCAACATTCTTCAAACCTGGCAACAAATTTCTTGAGTGAAGAATCTTCATTCCCTTCTCACTCATGTGTCCAAGCCTATGATGCCATAATGCTGCATCTGCTCCTTTGGAAGTTAAAGCATTAACAGAGTTAGAAATACCATTGCATAAATAAAATGTACCAACCTTTTCACCTTTTGCTATTACCAGCGCTCCTTTGGTGACATTCCAAGTTTTATCTGTGAAAGTTGTCACACAACCTTCACTGCCTAACTGCCCTGTTGAAATCAGATTTTTCTTCAGATCTGGAACATGCCTTACCTCCTTTAGTAGCCATTGGTTTCCATTTTGTTGTTTTACAAGAACTTTACCCATTCCAACAATTTTACAAGGTTTATCATCACCCAAATGAACTTGTCCAAAATCTCCTTGAACATAGTCATGAAAATATTTCTTATCAGGTGTGGCATGGAATGAAGCCCCTGAATCTACAACCCAAGAATCAATAACATTTTCGAAAGAAAGAATCAAAGCATCTTGTAACACATCACCTGTCACATTTTATTCATGATTGTTTTCTTGTTGTGCATCTCCTTATTTTCCCTTCCAAGATCTACAATCTTTCTTTAGGTGTCCTCTCTTTCCACATTTCCAGCACATTATCCCGATCTGGACTTGGATCCGCCTTTCCTTGATTTACTACGATAACCCGAGCTCTTTCCTATTTCCATTATTCTTCCACTAGACTTTGCACTCAAATAATTACCCGATGTCTCACCAGAGCTTTTCCGTCGCATTTCCTCGCTAAGGATAGCACCGACAACATCATCAAACTTTAAAGTACTAGATCTAGAGACAGAGTTACTAATGGCCATAACTAGACCATTCCAGCTTTCTGGCAATGAGCACAGAAATAAAAGAGCCCTAAATTCAGCATCAAAGTTTACCCCTACAGAACTTAACTGACTGGTAACTGTATTAAAATCATTTAAATGGTCTGCAACAGATCCATCTTCCGACATCTTCATATTAAATAATCATTTCATAAGAAATACCTTGTTTGAGGCTGAGGGTTTTTCATATAGTTTCGCCAACGTCTACATCAAACCCTCTGTTGTTGTTTCCTTCGAAATATTGAAGGTGACTAACACCGCAAGGCACAACCGTACTGTTCCGAGTGCCTTTCTATCGAGAATGTTCCATTCCGCGTCTGTCATGGCCGCCGGCTTCTTTGTTTTTCCGCTCAATGGTAGGTACATATCTTTATGATATAGATAATATTCCATCTGCATCTTCCACAACGGGAAGTTTTGGCCGTTAAATTTCTCAACCCTAAATTTACCATCTTCCGCCATTGCTCCCACTCGAACCAGGAGCCCTTCTTTCCTGCGAGTTTATCAGCCAAATAGACCTTCGGCTCTGATACCAGTTGTTAGAAAATTATATATTATGGAGCAAGGAAACACATAAAAATATGCAGAAAATACAAGCACACAAAACACATAAAACCAGAGAGACACAGATATACGTGGTTCACCTAGTTTGGGCTATGCCCACCCCGAACATCCAGTCCTTCCTTTCTATTATCCAGCAAAAATGAAGAGACAAAACCTACTGCAGATCCGCTGTAATATCCTCTGTTCTCTCTCACAGTCTCCCTATCTGTTTCTCGCTCTGAGAATACACATACAATACACAGCCGCAATACAATACCCTCATATATACAAGGGGGTTTCCTTCTAGGGCAAAAAACCCTAAAATAAACATAACTTCTACCGTCAGATCATCCACCTATGAATGGCCCAGATTGACTAGAAATTACTATACTTTTACAAGGCAATTTAACATCTATTTTTAGCTTCAGGGGCACTGCCCCCGAAACCCCCACCAGGGAGGGGGGGGGGGGGGTTCGCCATCCTTGTGGACCCCCCACGGCAGCGATTAATTACGGGCGGCGTTGCCACCCATTTTAAGGTACATGGGTCCAATGCTGTGATACAAAGTAAACAAGATAATCAGGCTCCACACCCAACAAGGGTCTACAACCAACAATTAGCTCGTGCCTTATTATAGCCGTTGGCCCAATTTTGTAATTTTTTCTGTTAGTACGTTCAGCCGAAAGGCTTGATTTGGGAATGACTCTGTAATTAGCAATCATGGCCATAGGCCGAAGGAATGTATAAAATATAGCTCTTAAATAGAACTAGGTTAGCGATAGCAGTGTGATTGTAATCTTGTTTAATTTGTAATTTCATTATCGCCCTTGCTTTGGGCTGGACTTGAACCATAATGTATGTTTGATGATAGAATTTAATACAAGGAATTGCGCCATGATTTTCTCACATTGCGTCTAATATTTTTTTGATGTGTTGATTAAAAGTGCTGAAGAGTTTTGTTTCCTAAAATGGGAAACAAGCTAGTTGGCTAGGGCCCAGCCAACCCAGCTTGTTTACCCTTGTGCTTTCGTTATTTTAAAATGTTTCTATGTAGATTTATTTACTTGCATATGCATGGCTTAAATATTTATTTCGTTCTTGCTTCAGAGTTCTGATTTAATTTCATTTAACAGTCAAAGTGTGAATGAATCCATTGTGTGGAAGTTTGAATTGAATTTATTTATTTCTTGCAATTTCTTTCCTGGTTTGCTTTCACTTGGATCATGCAGGAAGAATATTCTTCCTGCAATAGTGCATGCATTATTCTGCACTCTGGTTTTCTCATTTATTTACAGCAAGTGTTCTTTTCCTTTCCCTGTATACAATTTAATTTACTTCTACAAGCAAGTGTTATCATTGAAAGAAAGCATTCCTAATATTAAAAGCTAAACTTATGAAAGATAAGAATGACTTCATGAAATGAGAAAGAACGCCATTGCAATGTATTAATTCATGTTTTCACTTCATGATTTAAGGAAAGGGATTAAAAGTAATTTGTAACATTATAAGTGAACTTGTCGAGAGTTAGATTTGATTGCATGCAAATTCATTTGACTGAAATTTTTCTTTCACTATTGAAGATTATTTTTCTTTATAAGTTTATTTTTAGTGCAAGTCTAGTTTATTAAATCATTCTTTTCCATTTTTAATTTATCTCATAATTCAGCTCGCAATTGCAATTCTTTTCAACACGTCCTTTGATTCTTTCGAAAATAAATTGGAAACCTTGGTGTAGGAAGCTCTGTCCTAGTGCAAGAGGCAGTGTCTTTTCACAGTAACAGAGTGCTCTAAGCATGAAGGCTTAGAGCACCTACATGAAGACATAAGTCTTCGGTATGAGAGGGTAAAATATAATTTTCACATAAGTTCTATACCTGCACTAGTGTAAGAAGATTGCAAGAGTACATGAACGATTGCTTAGAGTAAAAGGAAAATCATTTATAAAGAATATCTTTTCAAGGGCCCACTTGTTAAACTGCCACCATCTATATTGAAGATAAACACTGAGTTTTATTTCAACATTTAAGATTGTTTCCAGCTGTGTGAAAGTGCCTGTACTTGATTCCTTCACAAAGACATTCTTTTACATTCCATCACTAGAGTTGTTTTGGTGTCAATTTCCTTTGAAATTGTTTTTTGTTTGATTCTGCAATATTTCAATTAAGAAGTGGGAATAGGAATAGGAAAATTTTATACCACTTCTGGCATTACCTGTGCTTCGTCTCTAAGTTTAAAAAACCCCCGGGTTGATAATTAAGTGTTGAAGGAGCTTGCTTAAGTGCAATTCCTGCACCCAACAGTTGTCCCTCTATTTAACTCAGATCCTTGACACAAAAAACCTGCTCACTGATAATTTTAAGCAATTGCGAATCATTACTTGTGCCAAATGTGATTAATGTAGTTGGCATTATGATTATTTGAGGATGTATTCATTTCTCATCTTGATCGAGAGCTCTCAGAGTGTTTTTGGTGAACTTTTGTGTTCTATAGCAGAACCCTATGTATCATGTAGCTCGTTATAGACTGGGTCATATAGCTCACACTCTGAACTTGATACCTGTAACCTTCTCTTTTCATGGTGGTAGACTTCATCAAGGATCTTCAATGCTATTTTTATGTATATTGTGGAGTGATAATAGGTGACGACCTTGAAGTGATCCCAAGGTTAAGTGGAGATAGTGTTGGTGGGTGATGAGGGAAATCTCAATGTGTAGTGGAGTAGTTGGACCCTCCCTAAGCATCCTTGTACTCCACTTCACCTTTTCAACATTAAGAGGAAATGAAAACCCCTACTTTTCTCTTATTCACCCTCATATGTGTTGAGAAATCTTAAGAAAAATCTGCCATATTTGGTCAATACCTCTGCTAGTCTAATTTCACTATAAATCCATTCACTTTTTGCACTCATAACATTTTCTAATGCTTTGGATGAGTTCAAAGGGTAAGGTTAGGAGATACTTGTACCGGATATTTTACCTTATGATGATGAAGGATGTTGATTTAAAGATTTTGTAGGTGTTTTTATGTCATTGCAGCTAAACTGGTAATCATGTAGTCATCTATAGGAAATATTGTAACTACTCAAGGTCATTTTTTGAATTAGAATGGGAATCTTGACTACCAATGTTGATATGGAGATGTAGGGTTGTGGTGCATGCTATGATTCATCTTAGTAATGATGGAGGCTTGGGCTTGTACAGTTTTCGTAGGCTGCTACACAACTATGTAGTCTCTTGTAGAAGTCATAGAAATCCCTCATGCTCATCAAACTACTCTTATGAAACATCAAGGGGCATTAATAATTCAAGGGTGATTTGATGATGGTGATGTATATTATTTGTGTGGTGGCTGTGATGGAAAAACAAGGATTTTGAGCTATTATAAGATTAAAAAATGATGAACAATAGAGGGAAATTGGGATGCAATGCATGTGGGTGTTGGAAGAAATTGTCATTGATGTAATAGGGTGAATGAGCCAACATTTTTTTAGATATATGTGTGTGAAGGTTAATGAATATGGATGCACAACCACTAAATTTTAATAGCCCTCATTAAGCCATTTCATGTGACAAGTTGCATGCTTTTAGGGTCATCGAATAAATATTAAAGTTTGAATACCGTTGCCCCAAATGAATGGGTTCATACCCCAAAAATCCATAGTTTCAAAGGCTCATCATTTCCCTAGAATAAGGTATAATTTTCCATCATATTTTCCCCTAATCTAAGTGTCTAACTTGGCCTTAAGAAGGGTTGTTGTAAAGAACCAATATTTTTGTGAAGCCTAATCCTCTTGCTCAAAGTCAAACCTAATTGCTTCAAGTCAACTCTAGTCAAAAGTCATGTCTTTGTAAAAGAGAAATATGTATATTTGGCTTATGTTGACCCTAAAAGTAGGGTTCCCTTTAATCTATATTTATATCCCAGCCAAGGAGAGTAAAATGGAACCATTCATGCAACCATCTAAGGAATAAAAAATCTATGATTTTGCATTAGCTATCTGGGGTCAACAAAAGGAGAAAATATAACAAGATAAAACAAAGATTTTGGAGTAGATAATTTTTTGAGTTTTGGACATTTTCTAAGTTCTAGACAAGCATACTCTTCCTAGAGACAAATTTGTGGAAAGGGCACAATGTTCAACACTATTTAACAGGTAAGTCTAAGTCATACTCTTGCTCTTCAGGCCAATTCTTTTTGAAAAAAGGTAGGCCTATTCTGATCCCCTATCCAAATTTTATAGAGAACTAATTCATATCCACTTAAGGCTTAATTTTATAACATTTACTTCACATGTCCTGAGGCATTCCAAGTTCTAAATTTGAGGAGACCTGATACAATCCAAGTTATGAAGCTAAGGAGATTTGAGGAAGTAGATCTGAGTCATCTCTAAGGCTAATCCAAACTCCTAGCCTGAGGTAGATCCGAGGTTTCTCCTGAAGCCAATTTGAACTTGTGACAAAGCTAAATCCAAGGAAATTTTGAAGTTAATTCTAAAATATGAGTTTTAGATAAAGCTAAGTTTAAGGTAGAATATGAGGTAGACCAAGATCAATCCTGATATTGGCTTTATGGCTACTTTTTTGGCATTAGTAGAAACCCGAATCATGGTCTTATCACATTCTTCTCAGGTCAGCTGGAAAAGAATTGTTACAAGATTGTGCTACCAGAATCTCATAGTCCAGTGCTACTAGAATTGCATACTCCAGTGCTACTAAAATTCGATACTTTTGTAATTCATTAGTGTTGGAGATTTCTCAAAGAATACAATTTTGTCTTCAATGTTCTAGTTTATTTGGAAACCCATGCAAAGGATATGAATGCAACTAATATTGAGTGAAGTGTTAGCGACATTGATTTGGTTGTATTGGAGTTCATTAATAGTTAAATATAACGTTGGGCATTGGTTATTTAAGTGTCTCTCATATGAATCAATGATTGGGTCAATTTGGTTGAAGAGAATGATCGGTTTGGTCAATCCAAGTGGTATTCGATATATTAATAAATGGTTTTACGATGTGAATGGAAATTATTGGTCAACGACTATTTGACTTTGTCCAACAACCTAATATATGGGATTTTATCATGGTAACAAATGTGATTCGTAAAAGTTCAATGTAATTCTCTAAGTTGGCTTGACTTCATCAAATCCAAAAGGTTATAAATATGTTATTATCTCTGGTGAGAAGTGTGCATTTGAGGTTTTGATCATATATATGTAAAGGCACAAATGCTGGTTAATTGTCTGTTTCTGTATTTTTTTTATTTTTTATTTATATTCTGGCATAAGTTTTAAAGGATTTTCGAGTGCTTGGTGTGTCAATGCAATATGGGAATGCTACATATCTATGTGAATGGATGTTTCATAACCAAGTGCACTGATTGAAGTGAAAATCAACATGAGCATAGCAGTGCAAAGTCAAGTGCATGCAGATACGATATGATGTAAGTTGAATCGTTGGATCTCCATGCGAATCAACATGAGAATAGTAGTGCAAAGTAAAGTGTGTGCATATCTGATCTAAGCTAAGTTGAATCATTGGATCTCCCTGCAAATCGACTTACGCATAACATCATATATGATATGAGTTCAAAGGTTTATTACATACTTCCTTGATGCTAGTGTGTAGAGAATTCTTTCAATTCGATTGTTTATTTTCTTCCTTGACACTGGTGCACAAAGGATTCTTTCAGTTTGATGATTTATTTTGAGGCTTTAAAGGATTACATAATTCCTTGACATTAGTGCATAGATAATCCTTTAGATTTGATAGTTTACTTTGTTGTCTTGACACTAGTGCAAAAATAAGTTAACAAAGTGATATGAGCATCGATTTGAGAATCAACTAAAGATATGTGAAAAATTCGATGGGTTTCTGCTTTGAAAACACGTAACACCATTTAGAGTCTACTAAGAGGATTAATGTATGTGGAAGATCCTGTAAGTGGTTATATATTTCTTTTAAAGGAAGAAATCTGGACAAAGTTAGGAATATCATATGTTTTAGTGTGAGGATTTATTAAAGATAAAGATATGATTACAAAGTTATCTTCCAGTATTGCGTTGCCATATTCAAAGAGTTGTTGTGTAACTAAGCCTTACATTTTTTACATACATGTATATAATGCATAGGCTTCAAATGCTAGAATTATTTCTTAGAGAGATATATGCTTAATGCACTGAACGTATGAGATGCTTGAAGTATTAATGAGTGGGTATGCAGATTATACATTTTCTTGTTAGTAGTCTACTGACAGAACCTATTATAGGAGTCCCTATATTGAGTATGTTACTGATTGTCTTTATACGTTTCATGCTTCTATGGATAGGTATTTTATGTATTGATCAGATATGTATATAATTTGTTGCTAGTGGTTCTTGGTGCTTGATTCATTGAGTGTGTTAATTGATAGAGATTAGTCATGTTTAGTTGGAATTCAAGAAGCATTTTTGGCTTTGCATTGATGTTATAACCGAGTGTGAGATATTTGTACTGTAGGATGCTTTTATTATTAGATGTTGACCTTCATTTTTCTTGGATAAATTGATAGTTAAGTTCCAAAGAGCTTGATTTTTCAGTTGTTGAGCATAAAGTTACAAGTGGATCTGGGGTGAAAGATTTTGAAACAAATTCCATAAGAATCTTAGGGTCAGAGTCTTTAGTAAGGGAGGGATGGCTTCCTTTCAATGGTAGCCAAATAA
This sequence comes from Pinus albicaulis, assembly GCA_034641835.2. Lineage (NCBI taxonomy): Eukaryota > Viridiplantae > Streptophyta > Pinopsida > Pinales > Pinaceae > Pinus > Pinus albicaulis. The sequence goes on along the minus strand of CM076575.1, from coordinate 262,705,745 downwards.
TTTGATCAGGGAATAGTTCCTTCATTCTAGAAGTAGCTATAGAATTTATTGGAGGTTGTGGAGTCCAACAAATAGGATCCTGCGCAGTATTAGAAGCCTTCAATAATACAAGATGTAAAATAATATTTTATGAATATTAATAAAAGAAGACAAAAACAACAACAACAATGTTTTTTCCCAGTTTATTTTTCCACCTGAAATTTGGTGTCTCTATGTAATGATGTGTATGTTTAATTATTGATGTGTTACACTTTGTGGATCACATGAATTTATGATTATATGTTGCCTATGGTATACATGTCTTATCTAGTTATGATTACATGTGATCCTAGATTTAGTTAACATTATAAAGAAGAGTGAAAACTGGGTGAAATTTCGATTCTCATGAACTTACTAATTCACCCACCCTCTTAGTATTTCTAATAATTGGTATTAGAACCAGGCCCTTTAAGAAATAACTTGATCGCTAGAAAGAATTTCTTGCAAAATGAGAAGCTAGGATGAACTATTCTCAACCAAGCCACATCTATTCAATGGAACGAATTTAATAATTTGGAAATTTATAATTAGGTCTAATTTGAGATCTATTGGATTTGATGTCTAGGAAGTAGTAGAAAGTGGGTACCAATACCATGGATCCATCCAAAAAAATGATTCAGGAAATAAAAAATATGAAAAAAATTCCAAAGCAGTTAATGTTATTCTGGGAGGTATTGTAGAATTGGAATTTATGAAGCTAATGCAATATGAAACTACAAAATAAATGTGGGACAGATTCATAAAAAACTATGAAGGGGATACAAAAGTAAAAATTGCTAAGCTACAACCATATAGAATTCAATATGAAACTCTTAAGATGCATGAAGATGAAAGTGTTTCTAATTTTTTTCCTTAGAGTATATGAAGTAGTAAGTAATATGAAGGGTCTTAGTGATAATTTTGAAGACTCTACAATTTTGGAGAAGACATTAAGGTCACTAAATCCCAAGTTTAATGTCAAAGTTTCAACAATTGAAGAAATGCGGGAGTTGAGCCAACTATCCCAAGAAAAGCTCCATAGAGTTATAGTAGCCTAAGAAATGAGCAAAAAAGGGGACCAATGAGAAGTCAAAGAAGATGTCTTCAAAGCTACAAGCAAAGGAAAAAAAAAACAAGAACCTAAAAACACCAACTATATCTCAGATGAGGAGGAGACAAAAATTGTTAGAAAGTTGCAAATGCAAACTAGAAAAGTCAAATGTAAGATCCCATTTAAATGATTTAATTGTGGAAGGTTTGACCACTATGCTACAAAATGTCCTTACAATGACAATGTTGAAAAGGGAAATAAAATATATAAGAAAAATATCAAAAGTAATTTCACTAAAAAGAAGAGTTTTTATTCCCACGAAGATAGTAAATGTTCATTTGATGATGAAGATAATGAACGTGACTCTAATCCTGAATATGGAAATCTCATGGATATTGATGATAAATAAGAAATTAAATCAGATAAATGTGATTCAAATGATTTGATGGATGCATTGGAATAAATTGAGTGTAATATTCCTAAATTAGCATGCAGCTAATAGGAATATTGATTTTTGGTTTTTGCACCTAGTAGATGAATAAATGGGGGAGGAGACCCATACTTAACTTAAATCGATATAAAAACCCTCTTGGTGTAAAATGGGATCATTCTAGTAGCTGGATTTCACACGCTCATGTGTGAACAAGGACTTTTGCATGTGGACAAAGTCAGGTTTGACCAAGTCAACAACATGCATGAAGAGGAGGGGATCACCAGTATAAATAACTCAATGTGAACAAGGATCAGCTTAGAGAGACATATGAAAGCTGGATTGAAGACACTTGGGTGTGAAAAGGGATGAAGTAGGTTGAAGAGGTCAACCTTGACCAAATCAAACAGCGTGGTTTTGGAGGAGTGGCCTTGATAGAGATACAACGCAGTTTTGGAGGGAGATTGATCATGTGCATGTGGAAACCCTAATGGGTGGGACCCAAGGTGAGGAGCCTCACATAGCTTATAAGGAAGAGAATGGTAGCCATTTGATATTATCTTGATGATTATTGATGTATGGTCTGCATGACTATTTTGCATTCTCTTGCTGTTTAGCACAAGGAAATCCTGTTTAGGAATTCCTTCTCCTACCTTGAGAGGCCTCTTGGAGGAGTATTTTTCTTCAGTTTTCCACATTTAGGCTTGAGGCCAAGCATCCTCCTTCAGCTACAACGTTATTTCTGCAGAGTATAACGTTGTGTTGTAGGGTGTTGCAATGGATGGACCACAACATCACTTCCAAAGCTTGTATTTCAGAGGAGGAAGCCTTTCTTTCTCTGGGAGATCAGTGAGGGAGTCTTTGAGCTGATTTTCAGATCTTGGCATGTGGCCAATGTACTTTTCATCTCCTACAGCGCAGTCCTTTGCAGGAACTGTGTCATTTCTCTCTATGTTGCAGTATCAGGGTCAAGACGCTTGATCTTGAGCTTGCTCTTTGGGGAAAGGCCCAACCCTTCAGCTACATCTATACAGAGCTGCAGTATAACTACGTTATTTTCAGATCTAGATCTACAGATCTGGTGTTTTGTACTTGTACCTTCATGGAGCCCTTGCCGGGTCTTTCTCATATTGTATAAAAAGGAAGAGATCTCCATTTTTCTCAGCCATTGAATGATTGCAATCTCCAGATCTATTATTTCTTGTAACTTGTTGCATAAACCCTCATTAAAATAACGCTGTCACATGCTCAGGAAATTCTGCATGTCATAAGTCACGGGCTTTGGGCATTTTTGAGTTGTATTGACTTGGGGAGATCTGTTTAGCTTGGCTAGAGAGATTTGTTTTTGCTCCAATTCTTTATGTGAGATAGATATTGTATGAAATAAGGGATCCAAGTCCCATTTCTCACATTTATAGTGTAATTCTCTATAAATAATGTTTTTATGCCCTATATTGCTACATTTCCTCACCTTGGAATGAGTTAATGGGTCATAATCTTGCTGTTGAACATTCATTTGATTGCTAGGTGTTCCTTTCACACCTTATGAGATTATTTACACTGCTATTGTGTTCATACATTGTTTCATTCCCTATTTGGGATATTACAGTGGTATCGGAGCATGATCTTTGGCTCAGCCTGTGAGTTCCAACTATCAAAAGAATAAAGAGAAGGATCAAAGATCAGAATGATGGAGAGAATGAGATTGCACTCATCACTTTTCATATCCAGAAAGAACCTCTCCCATGAGGTTAATCAAATTAAGTAGAAGAGATTCCATGAAACTCCTAGAGGGTTTCAAGAAGAGGAAGAACCATGCACTTCCTATTCTCATAAAGAAGAAGAAAATAAGCATGGAGGACACTTGGATCATCATATTCTAAGTGAATACCTTTTTGAATACAAGTCTCAACCTAGAGCCTTCAAGGAGACTCTAGCCTTCCCACAGTTCATTCAACTGGAGGATGAAAGGAGACCCTGCAGCAAGGGAGAAATCAAGGGCAATAGGTTTCTATTGTCCACTTTTGATGTGACATCTGTAGCAAGGGCTTGGGCAAGAAGACTTGATGCATTATTCCTACTACATCTAGTGGTAGAGAGAGAAGCAGTAGAAATTGCAGTGCTGCACATGGAGGGCATGGCAAGCACTTGGTGGTTCAGTCATATAAGTCATGCAAGAGTATCTACTTTTGTAGATTTCACTCAGAGGGTGATCAAGAGGTTTGATGAAGAAAAATTAGAGAGGGAGGAGCCCTCACCACCACTTGAGGAGACTTGTATGAGCGTTGTCACAACCTTGGAGGAGCATCCTTCAACATCAATAGTTGAGGGAGCCAACACAGTGGAAGAAGGAACTCTTGCAACCATACAAGGTGTTCCCAAATTCCATCAAGGTATGATTGAATTTCCACTTTCTATTATTGCAGCAAAAATTTTAGGGGATTGTGGAAATATTCTGTTGTATGACCCAGGATCATCACTTACTGCTAATCTAGAGCATCAGAGTTGCACTGCACTGTCCAAGAGCAGCAGTGAAGAAAGAAGGACCCATTTCTCATGGGTGCATTCAAATGTCAGCTTCATTCCGGGAGCCATGGAGGAAGAAATGACAAAGGGTAGACATCTTGAGATGAGAAAAATTTTATCCTCTCTAGATGACACTTTCTTAATGAGCATGCCACAGCTCAAAGAGGGACTTCTACCTGCAGCTGATCCAAGACCACACTGGTTTTGGAAGGCCATGCATGAGGAGAAGGTCTTATTAAGAGATCCCATGGGAGGTGCACTTCAACATTTCATGAAGTGCAAAGTTATTCAAAGGCTTTAGGAGGTTGGTGTCCTACAATGGGAGGATACCAAGAATTTGTAGAATGAGATCCATCACCCACATTGGGATGAGTGGATGATAGTATGGAGCAAGGGGTTTCCAAACCACTTGCAAATCTATGTTACAATCCAGCAAGAAGCATGGTTGTGCTAGTTGCTTTTGGGCGAGTATGGTTACTACCCAAAGATTTATGTTTTCTGATCTCATGCCTTATGTCTCAATGATAGGATGCATAAGAAGAAGGAATGGTTGCTTTGGTTGTTAAGAAGGGAGTTTGGACATCACATGTTAAATCTTATGTCCATTTATTTACTCTTGTTGGAGGTATGTCTCATGTATTTACATATATTTCTGTTTGAGATGTATCTCATGTATGTACTTTGGTTTGGGAGGAAGGATAACTCCCACATGATGTGGCATAAGGGAGCTTGTTTATACTATGTGGATGAGACATCTCACATGTCCATTATTGTATTGTTGCTCCATGATTTTAATTTTGGTAATGCAAGAAGGTAGCAAGAGTCCTTTTTTCTATGGTTACTATTGGGAGAGTATGGGCTGAAATTTATCCATACTCACCATGATATTTCAGGAGGAATGTATGGCACATTCAAGGTGAAAAGAGGCTACCCTTCAACATTGAAGGATAAGGGGGGACTTCCACTTAGGAAGAAGATTTCCCCACACAACAGCATGATAGTGGATGACTTTGACATGTGGAATGTCAAGGAAGGGGATCATAGAGTGACAAGAGCATTATCACTAGGGCCAACAACGCTGTCACTTGGGAGTGTGTTTCTATTGATGAGGTGTTCCAAGGGGAGCATGCATCCTCTCTTGTTGCAGATTTTTATGGGAAGATTCTCATGGGAGGACTCATCGATGGACCTCACTTTTCGCCTGCTCATTCTGCATGGTAAGAAATATATTTCTGTACTTATTGATTATTTCATTGAGTATGTACATTTTCTCACCATGTATGTATAGTGCATTGCTCCACAAGAGGGCAAGATTATTTATGGGCTTCATGATCATGATAGAATCAATCTATATGATGGAGATAACCCTTCTCTACATGACTTTGGAAAAGTGTGTTGTCATTCTCATTGTACTCAACTGATATATAATGCTATTTACCACCTCATGGTAGATATGAAAACATGAATAGCTGTCATCTTGTTGAAAAACCACTTGCCACATGATGATCTAAATCAGCAGTTGGGAAGATTGCGTAATATCCACTTGATAAACCATTAGTATCATCCAAAATTACATATAACCTTCAACATTTTTCTGATTTGGATGCAAAATGGTGATGATGTGCCATTCATTTTGAATGGGATGATTTGGGCCAGCATGATTCATGACATGGGAGAAAGGATATTTGGAGATGTAATCCTCTTCTTGCCACTTGAGGGAAACCTTATTGCAGCCCAAGATCAACATATTCTCTACACTTGTCATAAGTGGAGAGGAAGACAACGTGGAGTAGGCCATCTTATCTACCATGTTTAGTTATTCATCCCACCTACATTACAGGAGCCAAAGGTGGAGGAGATATTTCATGAGTTGCCATGTTGGAGGGTGACTCAGCTTGTATGGATGATAGCATGGGGATGGATGTTTTACATGGGAATGATAGTTCCCAACACATTTTAGTCACCATGCCTTGAGAGGAGCTCTAGACAACACATAGTTTCCTCCTTGAGTATTTTACCTTTTCATGATGATGGCTATTTGGGATGCTCACCCAAAGCTAGCTTGTATGCTTGGGAGGGGCACTATGGAGATTCATTGTTGAGAAAGCATCATATTCCTTGGATATGTTCATCATATGAGGATGCTACAGGAGGAGGAGAGGAAACTTTTCAGTTCTATCCTTGCAGTTGCTTGAGGACAAGCAACATTTGGGAGGGGAGGACTGTAATATTCCTAAATTAGCATGCAGCTAATAGGAATATTGATTTTTTGCTTTTGCACCTAGTAGATGAATAAATGGGGGAAGAGACCCATAATTAACTTAAATAAACATAAAAAACCTCTTGGTGTGAAAGGGGATCATTCTAGTAGCTGGATTTCACACCCTCATGTGCGAACAAGGACGTTTTTAGTTGGAAAAAGCCAAGTTTGACCAAGTCAACAACATGCATGAAGAGGAGGGGATCACCAGTATAAATAGCTCAATGTGAACAAGGATCAACTTAGAGAGACATATGAAATCTAGATTGAAGACACTTGGGTGTGAAAAGGGATGAAGCATGTTGAAGAGGTCAACCTTGACCAAATCAAATAGTGTGGTTTTGGAGGAGTGGCCTTGATAGAGATACAACATAGTTTTGGAGGGAGATTGATCATGTGCATGTGGAAACCCTAATGGGTGGGACCCAAGGTGAGGAGCCTCACATAGGTTATAAGGAAGAGAATGGCAGCAATTTGAGGTTAGCTTGATGATTATTGATGTATGGTCTACGTGACTATTTTTCATTCTCTTGCTCTTTAGCAGAGCTGCAGTGTTGTTTAGCACAAGGCATTCCTGTTTAGGAAATCCTTCTCCTACCTTGAGAGGCCTCTTGGAGGAGTATTGTTCTTTAGTTTTCCACATTCAGGCTTGAGGCCAAGCATCCTCCTTTAGCTACAACGTTATTTCTGCAGAGTATAACATTGTGTTGCAGGGTGTTGCAGTGGAAGGACCAAAACACCACTTCCAGAGCTTGTATTTCAGAGGAGGAAGCCTTTCTTTCTCTAGGATATCAGTGAGGGAGTATTTGAGCTGATTTTCAGATCTTGGCATGTGGCCAATGTACTTTTCATCTCCTACAGTGCAGTCCTTTGCAGTAACTGTGTTATTTCTCTCTGTGTTGCAGTAGCAGGGTCAAGACCCTTGATCTTGAGCTTATTCTTTGGGGAAAGGGACAACCCTTCTCCCGGAAGGATTGTATAAAACATATTCTTCTATTTATTGTATTATTCAGCTACATCTATATATATCTGTAGTATAAATATGTTATTTTCAGATCTAGATCTACAGATCTAGTGTTTTGTACTTGTACCTTCATGGAGCCCTTGCCGGGTCTTTCTCATATTGTATAAAAAGGAAGAGATCTCCATTTTTATCAGCCATTGAATGATTGAAATCTCCAGATCTATTATTTCTTGTAACTTGCTACATAAACCCTCATTAAAATAATTTTGTCACATGCTCAGGAAATTCTGCATGTCATAAGTCATGGGGTTTGGGCATTTTTGAGTTGTATTGACTTGGGGAGATCTGTTTAGCATGGCTAGAGAGATTTATTTTCGCTCCAATTTTGTATGTGAGATAAATATTGTATGAAATAAGGGATCCAAGTCCCATTTCTCACAGTTATAGAGTAATTCTCTGTAAATAACGTTTTTATGCCCTATATTGTTGCATTTCCTCACCTTGGAATGAGTTAATGGGTCATAATATTGCTGTTGAACATTCATTTGATGGATAGGTGTTCCTTTCACACCTTATGATCTGATTTACACTGCTATTGTGTTCATACATTGCTGCATTCCCTATTTGGGATATTACATTGAGAGACTTAAAAACATAAAAAAAGACTAAGAAAAGAAAATAAAAATGTATACAGAGAAAAATAATAGTTTTTCATTAGAAATACTGAGAGGGGGAGTGGATTAGTATTTCCTACAATTAGTAATTTCTATTTTATTTTACAATGTTAATAGAAAATTGAGTTAAGCATAGCCAGATAACACATGTAAGCTATGGGAAACATATACAGGAATATGAATCATAAAGTCACATAAATAGATCAATAAGCACACCATCACATAGAGACACTTTATTTTTAGGTGGAAAACCCAACTAGAAGAAAACACCATTGTTTCTTTGCTTCATCTTCTATTATTATTAAAAATTATTTCATTTAAATCTTGTACTGGTGTAGGATTTTACCAGTGTGAAAGATCCTACCTACTATAAGTCGCTACCTCCAATAAATTCTCCAGATACTAATGGAAGGAAGACACTACTCCCTTTGACCTCTTATGATCCACGTTTGAAAATATTTCACACTCGGACAACCTGTAATAATCATAGATTTGGTAGGCCATGTTTCATCAAAAAATTTCAGACTAGACCCACATAAAACACTATGCTCATAAAAAAAATCCTCATTTCAATTTTCAACTCCCAAAACAGTCAATAGTGCAACCACCATCAACTAATAACTCTGCCAAATGTGTCTACACATAATAAAATAATGAAAAACAACAACTAGATTAAAGTAACATCATCGTAGGCATGTACAAGCATAAATGCTAAAAAAAGGTATCAATTAACCAATAAATTTGTCATAATAATCCTTTGAAACTAAAATTTGTACACTGGAATAAATAATGACACCCTCTGAACAAATGTGCATTCATTGTCTTGCTTCAATAGTGAATCATAGACCCCTACAACAAGAAAATTATTCTACAAACACTACAACATCTCTTTTACAACTACTAAATCCTCATAGAAAAAATATGCATGATTTAGCCTGAAAACATTAAGAATAACTATATGAAATATATTCCTTCAATCTTGCATACAATCTCTCTACAAGATGGGAACTTGTCAAAATACGAGAAACAACATCAAACACGTCAAATTCATAGGAAAACTTTGTCATATAAAAACATTTTCCCATATTTTGGTGTACAAGGTGTTGATGTCTACACACAACAATATTTGAAAGAAATACTTTGTCATACAAAATATATGCCCTTGGTGAGCAAGGTATTAATATATGCATTGCACATTCACTAATATATCTCAACCCTTGCGGCAAGTATTAAAACACAAACTTTGCCATACCTATATCAATATAATCCCTTCTCAACATTAGATCAAATCATCAAACATACAAGGTCAAAAACGCGAATATCAACCAACAAAGGTTTCTAATCCATGCAAAATTCCTCATGATAGTCTCTGCAGAAAAATACAAGACACATGAATCTACCATAAGCCATTTTTAATCATGCACATCGATCTTCAACCGATACTTCATATCCTATTAAATAGATCTAATAATGGTAGTTATATGGTGCACATAAAGCAGTAAGTTAACATCTCTTAATAAAATAAGATATATTTCTGCAATAAAATTAGTCATAGTGAAAAATCAAGTGATATAAGCATTCAAACCTCTATCAATACCACAAGTGTTATTATACTAGTCTTTCAACAACACACACAAGAATAATATATCTACCATCTCATTAAATATGCACACAATTTTAATCTTTGTGTGTACAAACCAAATCAATATATCATCACACATTAAATCATATCTATGTGAGTTGATATAATTGGTAATAAGAGTTTAAACACTAGAATAGATCTGGAAAAAATTCACAATAAGTCACACACATAGTCATCATATTTAAAATGCTTGAATTCTGGTGAATACACCCTTTGAATAGGATCCAATCACTCTAGACTTATGTAGATCATTCATTCCATACAATTGTATATCATCACAATTTCCCCCTTTGAACACGTGCCATAATAGAGAAACAAAATAAAAGGAAAATAGTCATGATTTAATCTAGATATATCTCTCAAGTTTTGTTCACCAACTATCTAATTGCCTTGTGAATTTATAGGCTCTCTGACCTCCAATTACCTTGGGAAAAACCACAAAATTGTTGATGGTAATGTCGAAAATATCAAATGGACATTGGACATCCTTTCTCCCATGAATTCCTGGGGATAATCTTAGATCGTTGTGATGATCATCACATGGACAACATGTGCACCCAACAAATATGGTCTAAAGTGAGTAAAATAATAGGTGTTATGCATAAAACGATGCTAGACTACTGCATCATCTTTCTAGGCACCTCCAAAACCTATCCAACCTCTTGCAACTACTCTACAAGCATCAAAAGCATCGCATACTCTGTACCTTCTGTTGGTGTCCCGTGTTTTGATAGTTTGGCAAATCAAAAGACAAGGCAACATCAGAACCAATCTTTAGAGTTATAGGATCTAGTCCTCCTGTTCTCAGAGAGGGATCTCTCAAATGTTTTTTTGCAAAGGTTTATCTTGTGTGCTTAGAGTATGGATTTTAGACTAGTTAGTAAGTGCAGGTGTTTGTTTTTTTGTTTGTTTGGTTGAATTGATCCAGCAGAATATGAAAGGACTAGGAAAGATATATAGAATGGAGAAACATCAGGTTCATTGGGTAATGGAGTCAAAAAGAGGTCATAAAATACTCATCAAGGGATATGGGATATCAGAGGGCAAATCTAACTTGGCCGCAGGATCCTTTGGTTTTTGGAATGAGATGGACATCAATGATTTGGAAAGAGAAGTTTAATTCTCAACAAAGGGAATTTGAAAACACAATTTGAACAATAAAGAGCTTTTTGATAGACAGGGATAACCATGAATTCTAAAAATCACACCTTTAAGCAAACAATGATTTCAAAACAACTTTTAAAATGAAACCTAAGATTCGGGGAACACCCTATTTCCTCAAATATTTTATTTCGAATGACTTAGAAAACATAAAAGATTCACTGATAATTGCAGTCATAGAAGAGGGAACACCTAACACATCTATGATTACAACTATAAAGACATTTGAGACAACTGTTTAAGTAAGGACAAAGGGAAAGATCAGAAAAGACCTCCTTGACTCACTGTAAACATAAAACTACAAAGGGAGACTTCAATAATAGCTTTAAAGTGGCAGCAGACAAGCAGGGAGAACCATAAATCATGTTGAAACCAACTATTCGAACTATTAAGGAAATAAACAAGCATGAAGACTAAAGAGAGAGATTAAAGACTATAAAATACTTCAGCAGAAGAAAACATAAAACAGTGAAGGATGAACAGGTCTAAGGTGCTTCCAAGAGTCATTTATTAGCCTAAAAATTTCAACCTACTGTAGTAAGAAATTGTGGAACATAATGAAAACAGGGGAAAAAATTAAAGAGTTGAGAATACTTCACCAACATCCAAGCTCATGGATCCAATGATGGAGCCTTCACAGTAACAAGCATGCAACAACATCATAAGGGCATCCAAGACTTCAATTTCTTCTTCAACTTCAACAGACTATGTATTATTTCAGAGAGTTCCAATATTACAACTAGTGATCAACCAACACCTCACTCATCTTCTTCAGAAGTATATATAGAAGAATGAGGAGGTGAGATCTGATAAAAGATCTCAAAAACTAATTAATACAGACTTAAATGGCTTCTTGGCCCTTGGGGGGCTCAATGAAGAAACTTACATACATATCCTCTGTATTAAATGATTTACATTAAAGATTAAGTTCGTTGGGAGCTTTTGTTGACCTTTGAGGCTCTGTGTGGTGTCGAAGTTACTTTGATGATATTTTGTCATTAGTTTGTCTGCAGAATTTATTCTTTGGCATGCGTTGTGAGACAGATATCTGATTCTGATCAATAACTTCAGCCTTTGATTGAATACTTTGAGGCACAGGTGGCATTTTGGTAGGTGGCAGGAATCAATTTTCCTCAGGTGTGGTGGTGGAGGCTTTCCATTTGATGATCCTTTATGATTTTTCTTTAAACTGTGTTTAGTCAGGGGGATTAGGCTTCTGATAACTCGTCTTAGCTGTAATCCCCGCAAATCTGTCTTCAATCTTCTGTCCTGGTACATTTTTTTCCTTCGACACTGATACTCTCTGATTTTGCTTGATTCATATGTTTTTTGATGGTGTGCAGGGTTGCACAGGGATGATATGGCATCAATGCCTCATGGATCATTGATGAAACGTGAATTTGAAACCCTGCGAAGGATTCTCTTTGATGGATCAGAGGTGGGAGGATCGTCACCCTCTGCTTTTGAATTTCTTCAGTCAAGGCGGAAAAAACCATTAACCCTGCAAAATACGAACAAATATTATAAAATCCATGCATGTATAGGTTTACTGCTTCAGAAGGCATGTGGAGGAAGCATGGCCATTGGATGGCATCATCCAATGGTCGAGATTGATCAGAAGAATTGAAGGGAAGGTAGAAGAATGATTTAAATCAGAGCCGTTGATCACGCAGAGATCGACAGTCGGGATCGAAGGTGAATGTATGGAAAACAAATGGAGACCGCCCCAATTAAACTCTGCCGCGTGGATGCTGATGTGGCGTTGGGACCACCGGCGCTACTGTGGATGGGGGGAAACGGACGATGGAATGTGGGCCAGATCAGATCGACAGCGGAGATCTTTTAAATGCCGCGCTGTAGCCTGGTTAACTATCGGGCTTCTTTGGTGAGCGATCGTCGTCCGATGGGTGGCCTCAGATCGGACGGTGGACATCAATATCGCGCCGGGTCCACGTCCGATCTTTAACGCGCGATGGATGGCAGTTGTATGAACAGTGCCCAGGCCACGCATCAAGCGGTGTATGGAATTGCTACGAAATGAAAAATACCGCCCCACTCTCAAAAGCGGTGCGATGGATACCAAGTAGTTTTTTGCAACGGTGAATGGACGGTGTGGACCACTGGGTGATGGATTGTGTGCCGTCGATCTGCAGATCAGATTGATGGCGAAGATATTTTAAATTTTGGATTGGCAGAAAACCTTAGAAAATAGTAAAAAACCCGAAGTTTCAAAATAACATAAGGTTTTAATATTTTCGGGGGCGGGAAAAATATAAAATACGGTTAGGCGCCCGGCTGCGGGGCCATGGGTTATATGGGAGAACATATGACCATGGGTTTAAAAGGAAGGGATAATCGGCATCGGGTGATGCGATAAGTGCTTAGAGGGCTGGCGCTCAATTCCATCACCAGGGCGTATGGAGGGGAGGGCTAATGACTTAGCCCAAGGGGACTTAAGTCCATAATATGAAAATGTGATTTTAGGCATTTTTCAATGATTTTCAAAGGAGTTGGTGGGTTTCGATAAGGCTAAGAAGGTGCTTTAGACCTTATCAAAGGGGTTTTGATGAAGGGAAAAGGGGAGAAAACATGAAAATGAGGGATTTTCATGGGAAATGGAGGGGTAAAATGAGGTCAGTTTTGGAAGAAGGGGGAAAAGGAAAAAGGTGCTTGCAGTAGTTTTTATTCATGGAATGACAACAGAATCTCTGAGTTGAAAATGGGAAAAGCAGTGACGATTATCCAAAGGATAGGATATTATCAAAAATAATTTAAGCACCAACAATTTTAGTAATGAAATTGTTTCTTGAAGGCTATCCAAAATTATTTATCCACCACTTGATATAACAGAATTTATAGGTGGCTAACAGTGGCTCCACTTGGGGATGGTGCATTTTTTGAAGGCATCAAGAATTTCAGACTTGGATTCTCTGGGAGGCTGATCAGTTGCCTCATCCATTGGGTTGCCCTTCCTTTGTTGGGATGATCTTGTTTTGAAAACATATTAGCAGCCATAAAAAAAATGGATCTTCATCAATACAATCTTTCTACCTACCCAATCCTACTGATCTAACATTTTTTCTTCTTAGAGTGCACTTGGATTGGCAAACTCTCTCACAATATTTTATTATTTTTGAAAGCAGGAAATCTAATCTATTTCTACTTCTTATTTCTCCATGGACTCAGATTAGACAGTTGAGCCCATATGATTCTTTACCTAATCTATTATTTGTTGGGATTAAACTGTCCAACAGATTTTGACTTGTTGTGATCTATGGCATAAAAACAAGTTGCACATAAACATTTATTTTGCATAAAATTTAAAACAAAAATGGAAGGTTTGAGATCTGAGATTTAAAACATTTCCTTCCTCTTTTGTTCAGCTCTGTTTTGACTCTTTCTTGAGTTGTCTTTCCTTTGCTAACTGGTTCAGATTTTGAGCTGATTAGAACCAGATTTTTACATCATTTGACTCAGAATTTGAAACAGATTTGAGTCATTTTCTCCTTGGAACTCAGGTCCAGATTTTGAGCATGTTTGAACCTTTAATTTCTATCCTAAACTATCTACTGATAAGCCAAGATTAAACAGTTTTTCCAATCGAATTCACTATCCTATCAGCAGACAATTTAAAGCTAATTAGTCAAGATTGGGATGTTTGACTAACTAGAAGTGTGTTTTTCAGGAGTGGTATTTGGGCTTGCACACTTTTAGAATTTGTTTCTCTTTTTTGGTATGGGGCTATAACTTTCTTATTTTTACAATCTGCCCTCTTTTCTTTCTTTTCTTTATTTTTGTATTTTTGATTTTTCCAACTTTGAATGCAATGTCTAGACTATGATATTTACAATGAAAAATAAAATGCTTTAAACTCAAGAATCTTGGCAGAAGTAATGCTTTAGCATCCTGCCATTGACAGGACCCCCATATAAGTCTTCTCCATTCAATTCTTTCAGGAAAAATGCATTGTGACCCCTCTCAGCATGAATAATATAGGGCCCTTTCCACAAGTTCTCAAACTTGCCATGTTTTCCCTTCTCTTCTCTTATTGAATCCCATTTAAGAACAACATTTCCAATTTGGAAATTGTTTGCTGTAGTCCTCTTATCAAATAGTTTCTTCATATTTTCTTGGACTAACTGTGTTCTTCCATAAAATTCTTCTCTGGTCTACTGCAAATGGATGGTTTGATTGATTCTCCTCTGCATATCATTTTCTTCAACCTACAATTCTTGAAGGAGCTTCATGACTGGCACTCCCAACGAGGTGGGAAAAACTGCGTCCATGCCATAAAATCACTGATAGGGGGACATATTTATTGATTTCTCTGTAGTTAACCTATCAACCCATAAGGCATGAACCAGTTTACTGTGCCATGATTTCTGATTTTGTTCCAACAGCTTTTTAATGATATTGATGAGGCTCTTGTTGGAAGACTCAGCTAATCCATTTCCTTGGGGATAGTAAGCAGTGGAATGGCCCAAGGTTATGTGGTATTTCTAACAGAAGTCAACCATATTTTTAGATTTAAAAGCAGCAGCATTGTATGTTATGATTTTTCTGGGACAACCAAATCTGGATAGGATGTTTGTTTCAAGAAACTTGATAATGACAGAGTCATTAGCATTTATGGAGGGTATAGCTTCTATCCACTTGGTAAAGAATTCAGTGGCCATGAGGATCCACTAATGTTAAGCTGAGGATGATGGATGGATTTCCCCAATGAAGTCCAGCCCCCATTGTTGAAAAGGTGCCTCAACTTTGATAGGATGTAAGGGTAAGGGAAGGAGTTTTCTTTTGCCATCAAAGATTTGACACTTATGGGAAGACATGACCAACTTCTGAGTGTCTGGGACATTAGGGGAATTTTGAGGTCTAAAATGGGCCTCATAAGAAAAATGTACAACAAAAATAAACTTTATAACAACCAATAGGATTCAAGATGATGATGTCAACCATGGGGGATGATTCACCATTTTTTAAATAAAAGGGTAAAAATATTAAAAAATAATAAAATAATAAAACTACTTTTCAACTCGTATTTTCAACTTATCTCCCAAAATTTTTACTCAAATTTCGAGCGGGAGTACTCGTTGGATGCGAAATTTAATTCCTCATCCAAGGAGTACCCATGTTGCATACTTTCGATGAACTCTACTACATGAAAAATGAGAAATACATAAAAAACGTGATTGTAATCACGTTTTTTATGTATTTCTCATTTTTTGTGTAGTAGGACCCATCGAAAGTATGCAACATGGGTACTCTTTGGATGGGGAATTAAATTTCGCATCCAACGAGTACTCCCGCTCGAAATTTGAGTAAAAAATTTGGGAGATAAGTTGAAAATGTGAGTTGAAAAAGTAGTTTTTCCATTTTTCCCTCTAAAATTTGATGATGTCATCAAATCTTATTTGATTTTTTCCACTATTATTTTATAATTTCCTTAGGAGGCCCATTTTAGACCTCAAAATTCCCCTAATGAAAGGGTAGGCCAATAGTAACCTGATCTAAGAATTTTGTTTGCTGTGGCCTTCCAGTAGAGGTGTCCTCCACATTCTCCGTCATGCAACTCATGCATGATTTTCCCTGCATCATCTTCAAGTAAACATTTAAGTAAAATTCAAACAACATTTTTCCAATATAACACCCCATCTAGGATGCAAAAACTCAAAGCCCTTTGTTTCAAAAATCTAGCTTTAGTTTTAGACAAAGAAGGGGGGCATTTAAATATAAAAGCACATAAATAATGTCAGCATACCAAGGAGAATTTAGAAATTTTTCTTCAATAAAAGGAGCACCAGATTCTTCTATTTCTTCCAACACATCTACCATGTTCATGTCTAGTGCTTGGAAGTTAGACTCAGCCATAAGTTTTGCTAATCCTTGCCCTTTAAATAGTTTGGTGGGCCTGATCTCTAAGTCATACTCAAGAATATTTGCAATCCATTTTCCCCTTTTACCATCAGGGTCTTGACTTAGAATGTCCTTGACAACAGTATGTGGAACAAAATAAATTATGTGAGAGTGTAAAATATAGACCCTAAAGTACTTTAATGCTTTCACTAATGCTAAGGCTTGCTTCTCCATGATGTTATATTTGAGAGGAGCATCTCTTACGGCCCTACTAAAGAAAGATATTGGTTGTTCCTGCCCCAAATCATTCTTTTGAAGTAAAACTGCAACTATTGTATGTTCGGATGCAAAAGAAAAGATGTAAAAGTCTTTGGTAAAATCTGGACTAATAAGGACTGGTGTTTGAGTAAGAGCTTGTTTGACCAGTTCGAATGATTTTTTAGCTGGTAAATTCCACTTTACACCGACATCTTTCTTAAGCATGTTTGTAATGTTTTTTAATAGCTCAGCAATATTAGGAATAAACCTCCTCAAAAAATTAATCTTTCCGATGAAAGATTGCAATTCTTTGAGGCTCCTTGGATGGCTGATCTGCAATATGCCATCTATCCTTGTAGGGTCTATTTTGATTCCCTCTTCTGAAATTATATGGCCAAGAAGTTTACCTTCTTGGATACCAAAGAGTGTCTTCTTGGGATTCAATGATAAGCCAAATTTCCTACACTTCTCAAAAACTTTTCTCAGGTGAATCAAATGTTCTTCATCAATTTTTGAGAAAACGGTTATGTCATCAAGATAAATGATTATGAAATAGCCAATGTCTTCAGAAAAGGCTATGTCCATGGCCCTTTGGAAGGTGGCCCCTACATTCATTAATCCGAAAGGCATTTTGACATACATAAAGGTGCCCCAAGGTGTGGTAAAAGTAGTTTTGATTTGATCACTTGGGAGCACTAACACCTGGTTGTAACCCGAGAACCCATCTAAGAGGGAAATCCTTCTTGATCCAACTACCCTTTGAAGTATATGGTCCATCTTGGGTAAGGGGTAGTTGTCTTTTAAAGAGGATCTATTTAAATTTCTGAAGTCAATACAGAGCCTGATTTCCCCTATTTTCTTTATAACAAAAACTAAGTTTGATACCCACTCTGAAAATCTAATGGGTATTATGATTCCAGCATCATGCATTTTTTCAATTTCTGCCTTAACTAAAGGTAGTAATAGAGGATTTATTCTCCTTAGTTTTTGTTTAAAAGGCTTTTGATTTTCCTTCAGGGGAATCTTGTGCTGGATGATGCTGGTATGATAAGATTTCAGGTCTTTGTATCCCCAAGAAAACATATCTTTAAACTCTTTGAACAACTCTATGTATTGATATTTTATGTGAGCTGGGAGAGTGCTAGATAGTTTGATCATCTTGGGTTCTGCTATACTGCCTATTTTATGCTCTTCCACGTTGGTTTCCACAGGCTCCATTCTCGGTTCTTTGGCTACATCGTTGAAATCGAAAAGGTGTTCTAAAGGTGTGAGACCTCTTGGAATTTGGTCATTTTTGCATTATAAAACTTCCAAGTCTTCTTGGTCTGTGTTATCAATTATCTCTTCTTCAAAAGGATTCTCATAATGATTTATATAAGCAGAATATGTCATTCCAACTTCTGGGATTTGTTCAATATACAAATAGTTTTCTTTATGGATGGTTTTTGATATTGGTATGCTGAAATCGTTTTCTGATTTCAAGAAATCATCTATGTGTTTGTCAGATTCAAAAACTTTCCAGTGATCCTCGTTATCAGGCACAACAGGCCTGTGTTTTACCTTTACACTGAGTTGTTCATTTATCTTAGGTATTTTGCAGTTGTTGGCATTTAAGGCAAGTTCATTTGCTAGATGATTCAGTGCTCTAGGGATGAAAATGAGTTCATATTTTTTGAAGGTTTTCAATAAATCAAGGGCAGCGTTCCGATATTCCCTAAGCCTTGGATTTCTAGCTGAGTATTCTCCTTTGATTTGTTTTATGATAAGTTCAGAATCCCCTAGGATGGATATCCTTTGGGCTTCTAATTGTTTAAGAAATTGTAAGCCTAGGAGAAGGGCTTCATACTCAACGATATTGTTAGTGCACGGGAAATCCAATTTGTATGAAAAACTTTGATTCGTATTTTGGATCCAAACACCTGCCCCTGCACTTGTTTTGTTACATGATCCATCAAAGTTTATTGTCCAAAGTACATTTGCCTCATTTTCATTTTCTTGTGGCTGTTGATTGTTAATGTTTTGAATTTGATCGAAGGGAATATTTTATTGTTCTGGTGAACTGATTGGGTGCATGTTTTCCTTATCTGGTTGGGCGATTTCATCTTCGTTACATAAGATAAAGGAATCTAAACTTGATTGAATAGAATAGATTGGAGTTTTGTTTGGTTTGTCTAGGTTACTCACCATGTACTTCATGTGAGATTCCCTGTATAGTCTTCTATTTTGGTTGAAAACAGTGATGGTGGCATAAGACATGTCCATTTGAAGGCTTCCCTGAAGTTTGGCTCCCCAAGATCTTGATAATAGCATGCCATACTTAGGGGGAATTTCAGCTACAACTATATCCATTACTAGACTCTTAGCAGGGATCTGAGCTATATTAACACATAAATCTTTGATTAAACCTAAACATTTGACTCTACTTGATTCAAAGGAATACAAATCTTTGTATGGTTTAGTAATCTCTAAGCCTAAGCTTTCCATTACCACCTTGGGCATTAGATTGTGTGAAGCTCCTGAATCTAACATGGCATTGTGTAATTTCTCGTGTATGTTCAAGCTAACATAGAAGGGAGGGACAACCCCTTCTTGGTATTTTCCTTCAACTTCAAGACCAAAAAAAAACTCAGGTTTATCATCTGTCAAGTTCAAGGTGTCAGTATCACTTCCTAAGTTCAAATCTTTCAAAACTTGGTTTTTGTACACTTCTTGGGTTACTAGTTCAGCTAGGGGAATGGCAATTTTTGTCTTGGGAATCTCTCCCTCAAGGCTGAAAGGAATAATTGACTTTTTGATATTTACATCTGTCTTTTCAATTGAATTCTATTCAGCAACTTTGATTTGTTGAACCTTGTTTGGATTGGTAATTGGGACAGTTTTATTAGGACCACTAGCTAAAGTGCTAGGGGTGCTCTGTTCAACATTTGGCTGGACACTTTTGTCTTTGTTTAAGTCTGGTTTCTTGGCCAAAATGTTGTTTTTCTCTGCTGTCATTTTGGGTTGGTTTTCTGCGTTTTTATTGACAGCAGTGCTAGTGTTCTTATCCTTTGAATTATCTATGCTTCCCTTGCTCCTAATATCATAATGTTTGTGTACCTACATGATTGCATTTTTAAAACCCAATCTATAGTCATCAGAATCTTCATAGGTGTTTTTATTTTGATCATAAGAGAAGAAACCTTGTTCTTCCTCAGTGAGGAAAACATCATCCCCACTGTCTGATCCAATCAAGTTTACATGAGATTCTTCCAACCTTTCCAACTCCCTATCTTCCTCATATTTATCTACATAGTTCTGTTGGAAGGGAGGTCTAATATGTTGGTCGCTTTCCTTTTGCTTATCTTGATTGTTTTCTCTCCTATAATTCTGATTTCTATTTCTGTTTTGATTGTTTTGAGGTTCTCTTGGTGGCAGTCTCTCATTTAAATTGATATTTTCAAGCATCCTTTCCATCACCTTCACTAGGTTGTCAATTTTTGTGTCAGAAGCTGAGGTTGAGGGTGGTAGGTCATCACTATAAGTTACCCTCTTCTCTAATCTCAACCTATTTCTTTTCTCGATTATGTTTGCTTCTACACTCAAAGCTCCTTTCTGCATGTCTTCCAAGGTTAAGTAATCTCTCCCTCTTAATTCATAAGTCATTTCAACATCAAGGCCTTCGGGATACCTTACCAAGGCCATGCCTTGGGGAGGTTTCATGTGAGGTGGGAGAGCATTGTAAACGCTATTGAACCTAGTGGAGTACTCATGGACACTCTCCCTTTTGTTTCTCTTGAGGCTGCTATACTCTGCTAGTATTTGGAGAGGGTTCCTTTTGAGTTCCCATTTGTTGATAAATGTTTGATGGAAGGCAGGGAGATCATTTATGCTATTAGGAGGTAAGTTTTTGAACCATTTCTTTACATCTCCTCCTAAACTTTGGGCGAAGATCCTCATCATCAAAGTTTCTTCTTCTATCTCCACGTAATCAAATACATCTTCCATCCTATCTACATGAGGTTGAGCTGTTGTAGACTCTTTACCAGTGAAGTGAGGGATTTTGGATTGGTAATCATTTGGTAAGGGAAGTAGAGGTTGTGGTAACACTAATGGGGCATACCATGTTTCCATGACTGGAAATAAGGCTGTTTTTACAAGGGGTTGATTTAAAAGAGTAAAAGTGGGCTGAACAGGAGTGTTTTGAATAGTGGTAGCATTGATTGGAGTGGAAGAAACGATTGGGCCAGCAAACTAATTTTGAGCAGGCTTGTTACGGAAAAGGCTAAAGTGATGAAGAAGTTGGGAATCAGGAGGAGTGGAAGGTGAGGCTTCTCTACTAAAGATCTGTTGGAAATCTGCAAAGTTAAGGTCAGTCTTGTTTAAATCACCTTGAGATCTAGTTCTAAAGATGTTCTGTGTATGATGTAAATCAAAGTGTGAATCCTCTAAGACAACAAGGTTTTCAGGGACGGAATTTGTTCTTAAGAGGATCCTATTAGCAGCTGATTTTCCAGAGTTAGAAGTCTGCCACAGAATTCTCTCAGGATTGTCAACGATTAAAGGAGGATTTGGGTCTGGATGGGATCTAGTGTTGATCCTATGTGAAGCCAAACTATTTTTCAAAAATGAGAGAGGTTGAGGTTTTAAGGGCTGTTTTTTGGAAATTTTTATCTCTCACGATGTCGTATCCAGTATGGGACTAGGCTCCTAAACTTCTTCAAGGCTGGTTAACACAGTCCTAAAGAGACATGGAGACCTAGATGAATCATAGGCCTACTGGGGCTAGTGGAGTCGTCAGGTGGAAACTTTTTAGCTTTTATGAAGGTAAGATATTGGATGGTTCCACCAACATGTTTATTTGTGAAGCCAAACTGAAATTTTTTTGGGTTTTTCTGAGTTATTCTGATCTTGTAGGATATGAGAGTGTCCTAAATATAACTTAACACTTAGCTAGGGTGTCAAAACAAACAGAGTTCACTCTTATGGCTTGGTAACTAAATCCTTCAAGGTTTGATAAGGCTTTATAAGAATCCTAAGGGTTGCTTAGTTTGTCACTGATTCAAAAGGTCCTATCATGATTACCATTTCTTGGTAGTGCTTGAGGGAGGTTACTTATGTTATACTAGATAGTGAGTGTTTTGTTTTGAAGATTTTACTCAAAGTCCCACTGTGATTGCCATTATGTTGGTGTCTTTTGTTTTGATAGTTTGGCAAATCAAAAGACAAGGCAACATCATAACCAATATTTAGAGTTACAGGATCTAGTCCTCCTGTTATCAGAGAGGGATCTCTCAAATGTTTTTTTGCAAAATTTTATCTTGTGTGCTTAAAGTATGGATTTTAGACTAGTTATTAAGGGCGGGTGTTTGATTGTTTGTTTGGTTGGATTGATACAGCAGAACATGAAAGGTCTAGGAAAGATATATAGAATGGAGAAACATCTGGTTCATTGGGCAATGGATTCAAGAAGAGGTCATAAAATACTCATCAATGGATATGGGATATCAGAGGGCAAGTCTAACTTGGCCGCAAGATCCTTTGGTTTTGGAATGAGATGGACATCAATGATTTTGAAAGAGAAAATTGATTCCCAACCGAACAATAAAGAAATACTTTATAGACAGGGCTAACCATAAATTCTACAAACATTCTTTAAGAAAATAATGACTTCAAGCCAACTTTCAAAATGAAATCTAAGATTCGGGGAACACCCTATTTCCTCAAATATTTTATTTCAAATGACTTAGAAAATGTAAAAGGTTCACTGATAATTGTAGTCATAGAAGAGGGAACACCTAACACATCTATGATTACAACTATAAAGACCTTTGAGACAACTATTTAAGTAAGGACAAAGGGAAAGATCAGAACAGACCTCCTTGACTCACTGTAAACAAGAAAATTCAAAGGGAGACTTCAATAACAGTTTTTAAGTGGCAGCATACAAGCATGGAAAACCATAAATCATGCTGAAACCAAATATTCGAACTGTTAAGGAAATAAACAAGCATGAAGACTAAAGAGAGAGATTAAAGACTCTAAAATACTTCAGCAGAAGAAAACATAAAACAGTGAAGGATGAACAGGTCTAAGGTGCTTCCAAGAGTCATTTCTTAGCCTAAAACTTTCAACCTACTGTAGTAAGAAATTGTGGAACATAATGAAAATAGGGGAAAACATTAAACAGTTCAGAATACTTCACCAACAGCCAAGGTCATGGAGCCAATGATAGAGCCTTCACAGTAACAAGCATACAACAACATCATTAGGGTGTCTAAGACTTAAATTTCTTCTTAAACTTCAACAGACTATGTAATATTTTAGAGAGTTTCAATATTACAACTAGTGATCAACTAGCCCCTCACTCATCTTCTTCAGAAGTATATATAGAAGAATGAGGAGGTGAGATCTGATAAAAGATCTCAAAAACTAATTAATACAGACTTAAATGGCTTCTTGGCCCTTGGGGGGCTCAATGAAGAAACTTACATACATATCCTCTGTATTAAATGATTTACATTAAAGATTAAGTTTGGTGGGAGCTTTTGTTGACCTTTGAGGCTCTCTGTGGTGTCGAAGTTACTCTGCTGATATTTTTTCATTAGTTTGTTTGCAGAATTTATTCTTTGGCATGCGTTGTGAGACAGATATCTGATTCTGATCAATAACTTCGGCCTTTGATTGAATACTTTGAGGCACAGGTGGCATTTCGATAGGTGGGAGGAATCAATTTTCCTCAGGTGTGGCGGTGGAGGCTTTCCGTTTGATGATCCTTTATGATTTTTATTTAAATTGTGTTTAGTCAGGGGGATTAGGCTTCTGATAACTCGTCTTAGCTGTAATCCCCGCAAATCTGTCTTCAATATTCTGTCCTGGTACATTTTTTTCCTTCGACATTGATACTCTCTGAATGTGCTTGATTCATATTTTTTTTGATGGTGTGCAGGGTTGCGCAGGGATGATATGGCATCAATGCCTCATGGATCATTGATGAAACGTGAATTTGAAACCCTGCGAAGGATTCTCTTTGATGGATCAGAGGTGGGAGGATCGTCACCCTCTGCTTCTGAATTTCTTCAGTCAAGGCGGAAAAAACCATTAACCCTGCAAAATATGAAAAAATATTATAAAATCCATGCATGTATAGGTTTACTGCTTCAGAAGGCACATGGAGGAAGCATGGCCGTTGGATGGCATCATCCAACGGTCGAGATTGATCAGAAGAATTGAAGGGAAGGCGAAAGAATGATTTAAATCAGAGTCTTCGATCGCGCAGAGATCGACAGTTGGGATCGAAGGTGACTGTATGGAAAACAAATGGAGACCGCCCCAATTAAATTCTGCCGTGTGGATGCTAATGTGGCACTGGGACCACCGGCACTGTTGTGGACGGGGGGAAACGGGCGATGGAATGTGAGTCGTCGATCCGCATATCAGATTGATGGCGTAGATCTTTTAAATGCCACGCCGTAGCCTGGTTAACTGTTGGGCTTCTTTGGTGAGCGATCATCGTCTGATGGGCGGCCTCAGATTGGACGGTGGACGTCAATATCATGCTGGGTCCATGTCCGATCTTTAACGCACGATGGACGGAGGTTTTATGAACAGTGCCCAGGCCACACGTCAAGCGGTGTATGGAATCGCTGTGAAATGAAAAATACAGCCCCGCTCTCAAAAGCGGTGCGATGGATACCGCGTGGTTTTTTGCAACAGTGAATGGACGGAGGGGACCACCGGGCGATGGATTACGCACTTTCGATCTGTAAATTAGATCGACGGAGGAGATATTTTAAATTTTGGACTGGCAGAAAACCTTAGAAAATAGTAAAAAACCCGAAGTTTCAAAATAACATAAGGTTTTAATATTTTCGGGGGTGGGAAAAATATAAAATATGGTTAGGCGCCTGGTTACGGGGCCATGGGTTATATGGGAGAACATATGACCATGGGTTTAAAAGGAAGGGCTAATCGGCATTGGGTGACGCGATAAGCGCTTGGAGGGCTGGAGCTCAGTTCCAACACCAGGGCGTATGGAGGGGAGGGCTAATGACTTAGCCCAAGGGGGCTTAAGTCCATAATAAGAAAATTTTATTTTAGGCATTTTTCAATGATTTTCAAAGGATTTGGTGGGTTTCGATAAGGCTAAGAAGGGGTCTTAGACCTTATCAAAGGGGTTTTGATGAAGGGAAAAGGGGAGAAAACACGAAAATGAGGGATTTTCATGGGAAATGGAGGGGTAAAATGAGGTTAGTTTTGGAAGAAGGGGGAAAAGGAAAAAGGTGCTTGCAGCAGTTTTTCTTCATGGAATGACAACAGAATCTTTGAGTTGAAAAGGGGAAAAGCAGTGACGATTATCCAAAGGATAGGATATTATCAAAAAGACTTTAAGCACCAACAATTTTAGTAATGAAATTGTTTCTTGAAGGCTATCCAAAATCATTTAGCCACCACTTGATATAATAGAATTTATAGGTGGCTAACACCTTCTCAAACACCTTTGCATCCTCCTACAACTCCTTTGAAAAATTTAAGGTCACATCACAAGCTTATTGACTTGTTGACATCCATGCCAAACATGCCGCCAAAACTCTCCCCCTTTGGCATTGATGTCAACCTAACCTTATTTTTTGCGGGAAAACTAAAATGTGTCCTCTCCCTTTGACATTAATGGAAAAGGGTTTTCCAAACCATAAAAGAACCATGTTGTCACACCCATGCTTCCGGCCTAATCAAGCTACCCATGAACTTGGAGGGGAGATTTTTCATACATCACACTACCGTATATCAAAATATATCAATGATATGAAGGACAATATAAGATATCCAATGAAAGGGCGTGTTTCAGAAATTATGGCATGGTCATCTCATGCATACATAAACTATTATATTTGTAGTCAAATGTCAACAATAAGAAAGTGCAGGGCTATAACATTGCACACATATGTGCTTTACATGAAAAATAAATGGAATATTGATCCAAAGACTAGGATGTGAATGAGATACATCATATAAACAACAAGTGTCATTACACAACCATCTTCCCCTAAGGTCATGCCACCTTTTTATCTTCTTTATCCTTATACCATATGCTCCTCTTACTATAAGTACTATGTTTGAGAGACTTAGGAAAGACAAGAATAAGAAATCATCCTCTTGAAGATATTTAAAAGAGTCAGGGGGAAGAGGTTTGATAAATAGATATGAAATTTGTTCACTTGAAGGGACATACTCCAAATTTACTTTATGATCCAAGATTTTGTCTCTGAGAAAAATACTTTATTGGAATGTTCTTAGTCTTCAAATGCATAAACATATTTTTAGATATACTAATGGCACTAGTGTTATCAGAAAGGACATGGGTTATGAAAAATTGACTTGAATATCCTATGTATTTTGAATCATCCAATATTATTATGTACAACAACCTGCAGTTGCAATGCATTATGCTTCAGCAATCGATAAGGAAATATAGCTCTACCTTTTTCTAAACCAGGAAACTAATAATTTCCCTAAAAGAAAGGCTCCACCACTAGTACTTTTTCGATCATCAATGGTTCTAATACAATCTGCATCAATATAAGCTTGAAGTGTAAAATCTATATTCTTTGGATACCATAGTCCAAAGTCTTGAGTTTCCTACAAATACATGAATATTCTTTTGAATGCTTTGATATGTGTCCCCGCAGGATTTACTTGAAAGCATTCGACTATGCCAACTGCATGCATAATATCTAGTCTAGTACCTATAAGATAGAGTGAAATACAAATCAAAAATTGATATTCAAATTGATTAACTACTTGGGATGAAATCATATTTTCTGAGATCACATCTTGTTTCCATGGGTGTACAAACATGTTTATAATCTTCTAGCCAAAATTTATTCAAGGTATGCTTAAGATATTTAGTTTTAGAAAGAAAAGTACCATCCTTAGTTTGATGTACCTCTAATCCAAGAAATAATGTTAGCTCCCCAAGTAGTGACATTTCAAACTCTTGTTGCATGGTTGTTGCAAATCCTTGACTCATTGAGTCAACATTGCTACCAACTATGATATCATCAACATAAATGATTACCACCAAGAGTTTGTCGTTGTTTGCTTTGATATATAGGGTTCTATTTGTTGATCCTTTCTTGAAGCCTTGTTTCTGAAGATGTTTGTTAAGATGGTGGTACTAGGCTCGGGGAACTTGTTTTAACCTATACAAATCCTTTTTGAGTTTTCATAAGAGATCCTTGTAATTACCAAGTATAAATACTTCAGGTTGCTCAATGTAAAACTATTCTTCTACATCTCCATTCAAGAAGGAATATTTAACATCCATATGATGTACTTTAAATTTGTAGAAGATGGAAATGATAAGAACATTTTGATGGCTTTGAGCTAGGCCATCTGTGTGAATTTTTCTTCAAAATTCCTTCTAGTTATGCATAGCCTTTGCAAACAAGTCATGCTTTATTCGTGACTAATTTTCCATGTTAATTTAGCTTGTTCTTAAATACCTATATGGTACCTATTGCGTTTTTATTTTGTGGCCGTGAAACCTGATCCCAAGTATGATTATTTTAAATTTGTTTATGTTCTTCATGCATGTATTTAATCCAAAATTTGTCTTGACTTTCTTGATGCATATTTTTAGATTCAATTGTAAATAAAAAAGATAAATGACTAGATGAGACAATGAAATTCCTTCTATTTTTCACTTCAACCTCTTTATCACCTAGTATTTGACATTCAGGATGATTTTTTTTCACATGCCTGGATGGAGCCTTTTCTAGTCACTTCCTTCTTTGTATTATAATTATTATGCCTCTTCTTATTCTTCCCCTACAATTTATTTGATTTCGTTGTCAATATGTTCATCATCAGTTTGTATTTTTCTTTTGGGGCATACATATCCTTCATCTATTGTAACATATATACATTCAACAATTCTATGAAGACTTTAATTGTAACATTTGTATCCTTTGATTCTAGAGGAGTATCCGAAAATAATTCCTTCATCTACCCTTAGTTTAAATTTTTTAATTTTATCATCATTTCCTTTTATATAACATTTTCTTCCAAATATCTTAAGATACTTAATAGTTCTAGGTCTGCAATACCATAATTCATGTAGTGTTTTTCATTGTTAACCCTTACATAGGATTTTTTTAGTATGTTGCCATGTTGTTTTTACTACTTCTACCCAAAAGGTATGAGAGAATCAATATTCATCAAGCATTGCAAGAGCCATTTTTTGAATAATTATGTTCATTCTTTCTACAACCCCATTTTGCTGAGGAATTTTGGCTATAGAAAATTGTATTTTGATACCATTTTGATCAAAAATCTCAAAGAATTCAACTAATATGAATTCACCACCTCTATTAGATCCGAGACATTTTATTTTTAGATCCATTTGATTTTCAACCAAATCCTTGAGTATTTTAAATTTCTCAAAAGCCCCATCTTTAAATTTTAGCAGACTAACCCAACATATTCTAGTGTAGTCATCAATTAATAACATAAAATAATTCTCAAATCAGGGAGATTTCTTCTTCATTTCTCCACCTAATTATGTATGGATTATTTCAAGAGGTATTTCTTTAGAGTATTATTTTTCCTTGAATTGAACCCTTGACTTCTTACCAAATTGACATGATTTGCAGTTGTTATATTTAGGTGGTATGATATTTGGCATGTCACAAATAACTCCTTTCTTTATTACTTTAACTTGTTGACTGAAACTGAGATGTACCAACCTCTTGTACCATAGCCAAATTTCTTCAGACTTACTCAAATTAAAATGCTCACTTTCACCTTCTAATATGCATACATTATCTGGAGTCATGGTTTCTTTGATTATAGTTTTTCTACTGTCCAATTATTTTAGCACACATTCTTTGGAACTGAATATAACTTCATGCACTTGGTCACACATTTGGCAGAAACTCTACAAATTATGTTTTAATTAATCTACAAACAAGACATTTTGAGCCTTGGTTTTACCTCTAAATACCACAGATCATTTTCGTTTAATACTAGAAGGAGAATTATTACCAAAAGAAACATTTTATTTCTTAACATCATTAAAAGAAACAAATTTATTTATGTCACCTATTTTGTGTCTCTAGTAGCCACTTTCAACATGCCATAGGTTCTCTTGATCCCTAGCATATAGATAAAAACCACATTTTTCTGAAGAGGGAGTCTTCCTTTTCCAAACTTTGGGAGGTTTTGTCTTTCGTTCATGTTGATAAGAAGGTATCAATGTATTTATGCATTCACTTTCCTCATGCCTAAATTTATTGCATATAAAGCATTCAATTTCATCCATAAGAGGGTAGAAAGCATTATTAAAGGAATTGCTATCCTATATTAGCTTATTGAAATTATACTTGTCTCTTGCTTTTCTAGTCTTGATAGTTTTGTATGCTATGCAATGAATGGCTTTGTGACCAAAATTATGACAAGAAAAGTAATGAAAATAGATGATAGATAAGTCCCTGGGAGTGAATAATTTCATTTAATGACTTGGATCTTGATTGTAGAAATAACGCCTTTCCAATCTTAGTTTCCTCCTTTGTTTTAAGTTTGCATGGCTTGATTCATCCTAATTTTGTTGAGCCTTCTTTCCTTGACCATTGAATCCATTTACAACATTGTCATAACTCTTTTTTCTTGTGTCTGTTAACATCATAGGATATAAATATTTTTTGTTTTGATTCTAAGATACATTGTATCTAATAAATGTCTTAATTAACAAAGAACACAGATCATTGATAATATTCTCCAATGTTTCAACTCCCTTTGTAAACTTGAGATTTAGGTTTAGCTGAGAATTTACTTTCTCAAGTTCTTTCCTTAGTCCTGCAATTTCTAATTCCAATTTCTTGGAGTACCTTTCTTTATTTTGTAGTTTTTTTATTATTACTTCCTCTACTCTTTTAGCCTCTTCTAGATAAACCTTTAGCTGGGTCATTTCTTTAACAAATTTATTCTTTTTATACATTCAAATTTCATTTTCTTGGTCTTTGTTTATATTTCTGAGCCTGCCAATCTCTTTCAATGCATCAATCAAATCATTTGAATCATATTTATCTGATTCACATGCTAATTGATAATAAAAATCCATGAGGATTTTTTATTCATGATTAGAGTCAGATTTATTATCTTCATCATCAGATGAACATTCACTATCTGAATGGGAATAAAAACTACTCTTTTTATTGAAATTCCTTTTTCCTTTATTCTTATAAATGTTCTTTCCCTTTTAAATATTATTTTTCTATGTCGATTTAGTAGAGTAATGTATGTGGACGATCCTGCAAGTGGTTGCGTAGGTTGGTAATAGGTTGAACTCTGGGGAAAGGAAGACATATCAAAAGATCCAATGCACGGATTTATTAAAGTCATAAATATCTAATTACAGAGTAATTATCCAGTACTATGTCTCCATATTAAGAGAGATGATGTATGACTAAGCTTTAAATTGTTTTCATAGATGGTATTCTACATAGGATTTAGAGATCATAATGTCTTCCTATAGATATATATGCTTGATGTGTTAAATTTATGAGATGCTTAAATTTTTATTGAGTGGGTATGTAGGTTATAGATTTTCTTACTAGTATTCTACTGATAGAACCTAGTGCAAGAGTCCCTATATTGAATATGTTTTTTATTGTATTTATAATTACGATGGATGTATGGATAGGTCTTTGATATATCATATATGTATAAAATTTGTTGCTAGTGGTCCTTGATGCTTGATGCAATGAGTGTGTTGATTGATATTGATTGATCATGTGAAATTGGTATTCGCATAGAGTTCTTGACATTGCATTGATGTTCTAACGAAGTGAGAGAGATAATACTATAGGATGTCTTTTTATCAGATGTTGACCTTGATATTTCTTATAGAAATTGATATTTAAGTTATAGAGAGCTTGAATTTTCAGTTGTTGAGCATAAATATACAAGTGGATCCAATGTGGAATACTTTGAAATGAGGTCCACGAGAATCTAAGGTTTGGAGACTTTAGTTCTTGACATTGCATTGATGTTATAACGAAGTGAGAGAGATAATACTATAGGATTTTTATTTTATCACATGTTGACCTTGAGAGTTCTGATAGAAATTGATAGTTAAGTTACAGAGAGCTTGAGTTTTTAGTTTTTGAGTAGAAATATACAAGTGGATCCAGTGTGAAATATTTTGAAACAAGGTCCACGAGAATATAAGGTTTGGAGCCTTTGGTAAGGGAGAGGTAGCTTCTATCCAGTGGTGGTAAAAGAATTTGATCAAGGGCTAGTGGCTTTCTTCCAGTAGTAGCTAGAGAATTTATTAGAGGTAATGGCCTCCAATAGGTAATAGATTGTGCACTGGTAGAATCCTGTGCCGGTAAAAGATGTAAAAGAAGATTTTTTGAAAATTAATAAAAGAATATTAATACAACAACAACAACAAAAACAACAACAATGTCTTTTCCCAGTTTTCTTTTCCACCTAAAATCTAGTGTCTCTATGTGACAATGTGTATGTTGACTTATTGATGTGTCACACTTTTATGGATCACATGCATTTATGATTATATGTTGTCTATGGTATACATGTTTTATCTATTGATGATTATACATGATGCTATATTTAGTTAACATTGTAAATAAGAGTGAAAATTGGGTCAAATTTCAATTATCATGGTGTTATTGTAAATGGGTCATTATCTCTATTCTAGGAGCCCAAGAATTGTTTTTATGATTTCTTTTATTGTTAAGGGTTGAAGGGTGGTGCTTGGAAAGGGAGTTTTAGCATCCTTCACGAGCTTTTTTCCTCCTGAAAAGTGGGAGCTGGTAAATATGGGGTTGTATCCCTTCCAGTTGTATCTGGTAAATCAAAAGTTGTAGCTTCCCTCAAGATATAAATAAATTGCTTTTATATATATATATATATATATATATATATATATATATATATATATATATATATATATATATATTGATGTGATGTTATTGATTAATGCTTTATGATACTAAATTGTAAGAAAATGTGAAATAATAATTCACGCCCCCTCTTAATATTTCCAACAATGGGTGGAATTTCTAGGTGTTAAGATTCCTCTTATTATTTTCCCTAGCTTAGATGTAAAGAACATCTTTGATCTGTTGTCTTTTATCAAATATGGGCTATATTGTAGCATTATAAGACTTTCCTATAGTAGTTTAGGGAAGTGAACAAAAATGCATGGAAATGATTTGGAAATGTGGATATGATGTTATAGATGACATATGATGATGGAAAATTGTGTAGGGGTACTTTTTGGGCCTTCCAAGATTAGAAAATTTGATTCCTTCGAATGAATGTGCAGGTTGTTCTGTCCAACCTATATTGCTAATTTTTCCTCTATGATACCTACACATAAATCAAGTCGAGATAAACAAAATCATCATTTTCATCATTTTCTTCATTTTTTATTTTTTTATTTTTCTTTATTTAATCCTCTCTTTTTTTTCCTTTTTTTGGAGGTCCACTATCTACCTCATGGAGGTTTTCAGCTAGTAGGTCTACCCTAAGTGCCTTGGAGGGGGATTTCACCTAGGTTATTTATTATTTTTTTCTTTTTCTCAGACTCATTGCCTCATAAATGTTTTTAGCTAATGAGCCTCAAGTTGCTCAAAGGAGGTTTTCACTTGAGGTTTTATTCTTCTTTTTTCCCCCTTTTTCTTACTGGTTGAAAGCTGAAGGGATTGGCAGCTTTGATTCTCTCAATAAAATTAATATCCCTATTGAATCAATAAATTTAGACCTAGAGAGGGATTTTTTTAAAAATTTCAATCAATAACCATTTACCAAAAGTGAAATATGTTATTCATGATTCTATGGTCCTGATTGGGACTGAACTATTATCATATGTTTCAAGTAGATAAGGCCCCATGCATTTGTTCATGAGCTTCCTTGTGAAATCCTTAAACCTAAAGCCACAAAAGAGGGCCTAATAACCCTTCTAGAAGTATCTGGTTTTAATATGCATGTCATGACATAATTTTCTTTTCATCTAGACCACTTTCGTATGAAATAAGGCCTACATATCGTATAAATTAAGTGCATTTAATTGCTACAAACTTTCATCTTGTGATTTGGTGAAATCCATGTCAAGTTGGGATGTCATATTTAGTGTATTGTACTTGAATTTAATAGATAATAAGGTCTTCTTTCCATATAATAACTCACAGGGGGTGAACCCAATAGTGGTATTCTAGGTGGTGTTGTAGGCTTAGGTGGCCTCAATAACTCTCTCTTCCCAATCCTTTTTTTGTTGTTGATCTTCTTGGTCATGGTGCTTTCTAATGATCTGTTGGTAACCTCTAATTGTCCATTGACTTGAGGGTGGTATGGAGTATAACTATAGTTTCATATGTGATGTTGCTTCATGATTCCCTCAATTATATTGGAGGTGAAATAAGAGCCTTTTTCTATCACCAATTCTCTTGGGAAACCAAAATTGTAGAAGATGTTTTCCCTCAAGAATTAAACAACCTTCTGCTCATTTGCTAATTTTACTACTTTCTCTTCCACTTACTCAAGTAGTCAGTACACACAATGATTTATCTCTTCTGTTTGGATGGAGGATAAATAGGACCAATGAAGTCCATGCCCGACTTCTCAAATGGCTCAAAATTCACTTGTTGTTGTCAAGGAATTTCATCCTTCTGAGTGGGTTTCCCCATCCTTTCACATTCATCACACTCTGTTGTGTATCTCTAGGCATATTTGTGAAGGGTTAGCCAATAATATCCTTCTTGTGGGATATTTTAATTTGTCCTCTTGGTAGCAAAATGTGCCTCACAATATCCATCATGGTAGGCTAAGAGGATGTCATAAAATTCATCTTCCCTCACAGATATTCTCAAGATTTTATCGGGCCCCAAATTGAAGAGTTTACCCCCAATGCAAGTGCAATAGGCACTCTTTTTGAGATTTTCTATTTTATCCTTTGAATATAAGTGTGTTTTAAATAATTGTAGGGGGGTGAATCAAGATTTATTCTAATTGTTATGTTATGTCAGTTAAGATTTTATCACAAGTTACACTAGAAAAAAAGAAGTAGAACTAGAAAATAACTTTATTAATGAATATAGTGAGCACTTCACTCAAGGCTCCAACCTTGAATGAGGCTAGTAATCCTCAAAAAAATATAAGCACCAAAATAGTATCAATCAGGACACTAATCCTTTAAGGCTCCAACCTAAAAAAACACTTCCAATATAGTTAAAAACTTTACCAAAAAAATTCCTTTAATATGGCTTCAATACTGCTCCAAATATCAATCCAAGGACTGCTCCAAGATGTCTTCATATATCCAAAGGGCTGCTTAAGAAATCTTCAATGACCTGCTCCAAAATTCACTTCAAAAATTTCTCAAGGATGCCTTCAAGTCTACTCTAAGGTGTACACCAAATTCTTCAAATATTTCTTCAAATATTGCTGCAAAAATATGTCTTCAAGTATTATCATAAGAATATACTTCAATAGACGTGAACAAAAAGTACAATAATGCTTGAATAGGTTGTTTAAAAAAGTCTTCAATTTTTTTTTTTTTCTGTAACAGTTACGGGAAAGCTCCAACCATACTTCAAAGAATTCTTCAATTCTGCTCGAAAGGTCTACTCCAAAAAATGGTTAAGAATCCTTCAACAAGTATGTTACAAGAGATTTTTAGCACGGCTTCAAAGGTATGCTATGATAGGGAAATAATGTATACTCCAAATATGCTTCTCTCAATGGTATCTAATTCTTAGAAATAATTCCAAGTTGTGCTCCAAAATGCCTCCTAAGGAAAACCAAAAGAAAAGATCAAAGATGTTTTAAAGTCTATCACAAAGAAGAGAGGTCATTTTTCTTCTATCACACAAAAAAGTTATACATATCTGAGTATTTGATAGAGATCACATGTCCAAGTTTTGAATATATATTATAGGCCCGAGTTGTCATAGATACCAAAGGTTCGAGTCGTCACAAAGATCACAGGTCTGAATTTCAAATATAAAAGGTATGAGTTTGCTTCAAGTCTCCATATGCTAAGGTATCTTAAGGGCTAAAGTTTGTACCAAAAGTAGTTTGAGGTCTACTCCCAAGGTGGGATGAGTTATGTCCACAAGAATTCCAAAATTTTAATAGTGTTTTTCCTTTAAATAATGACCAGAAAACCTGTTGGAGCGGGGTCCCCTAAGTCCGACCAATTTTGCTATATTTTTGTAATAGTTTAGTCATGTGCAGGGGCTTTGGGCAGGTCAAAGCCCCTCATGAATTGTAATGGGTCAAAGGGTAGATCAAGGGGACGCAAACCATGGTTTTCCGACTGTAGAGTAGCGTAGGCTAATAGTATAAATAGATGGCTAGATCGGGTCTAGAAAGTCAGTTTTTGGATAAGTCTAAATGTGAATGATTGATTTGGATACTTTGTGAGATTTTTGTGGATTGTCTGGGTAAGAAGGCTCCCACTGGCTGTGTGCACGGAGACCTTAGTCTTGCTGTGTGCAAACCTCGCTGGATGTGTGCATAGGCTGTTGAAGTGTTTTGTATGAATGCAGGATCTGAACTGATAGTAATAAATGAATATTGTTATGGAAATCTGAGTTCTATATGCATCTGCTCTTTATGTTATGATTGTTTCTACATCTTATTTCTGATTTATGTACAGTCTGCAAATAGATCTCTTGCGCAATTGTGATTGGGTTTATCTGAATGCTTAGTGGATATATATGATGGTATAAGACTCTGATATTATGTGGTAAGGGTTATTACTTGATTTCTAGTTATTTTGTTAACTTGCGCAAGACATTCTGCATATTTGACCTACATATGTCGAAAAGGGATTACTGGTTAGGGATGTTGTTCCAAAGTTCTGTTTATGGTTTTTTGGGATCTTAAGGCACCCACATCATTCAAACCTCTCTCAGGGTGCGAAAACCTGGTTCTAGCACCCTCCCATACTGCTTCGGGTGAGAATTTTACTTGCACAAGTAGGTCACTGCCGAAAGGGCCAATAGTAAGAGGGTTTTGTTGGTTAACCTCAATTCTGAACCTGGGTCAGGACCCCTCAAGACAAAAAATGGTTCCGTTGCCAAGACCGGGAACATTTTGAGAGAGGTGAGGTGATGCCACGAGGTCATTGGTAGCCAGTAAATCCTGAACTTGAGGACTGGTTTGAAAAACAGATTCAGGAGTTTTCCCAAAAAGAAAACATAAGTAATAAGCTATCTGCTGAAGAGTGGAAGAATAAGTATATTTTCACTGAGCTGCACGAGATCTTCTTCGTAACCTTTGCAAATGAGATGCAAGAGTGGTTGGCAAGGTTAGCAAAATTCCAAACCTGTTGGAAGGACGATCATGTCACGCAGTGGACCCCGAATTAATCCAACAGTTGGAGAAGATTGATAATTCCATTACCTGAACTGTAGATCATTACCCGAACTGTAGATCACTAGGTTGACAATGTCTTGGGTGGGTTTGTAACAGAGTTTTCAGTTGATCAGTTTGTATCCTACTCTGGAGCTGAAAGGATTTTTTTCAAGGGATTGAGGGGTAATTTCTTACAAACTTTGCCTCTACTAAATAAGATGCTATTGTGTGAAAATGGTATTTTTCATAGCCACACGGAGTGAATGACCTCCGATCAGAGCGAAAGCACTACGCGTAGCGGTAAATACTATCAGGTCAATAAAAAATGGGTAGATTTGTATACATTCCTCTGAGAAACTCCCCTGATATAAACGAAAGTGGGGCTATGCACGTTGAGAATAGCCCTCTTACTATGCCACCATAAAATTCACGTAGGGGTAAGAATTCTCCTACCCCACCACCACCCCCACCTATAGATGACATGGTCGCGCATATGAAGTTACCCACCTTTAAGGGTGAGGGGGATGAGGATATGGACCAATTTTGGTTTATGGCGAATACGGTGTGGGTTGCAGAATGTCAATACTGATGTTGTTAAGAGAGCGCAACTAGTTATGGCCTCTGAAGGTCATGCATTAGTTTGGTTTATGGGATAACTTACTAAGCATGTGGATCCCATGATTTAGGATATCAAGGATGCCCTAAAGCAGCAGTTCTGAAAGCCTAAATCTTATTCTCAATGTGTAGTAGAATTGAAATATATTAAGCAAGGGCTTACATAATCAGTGTGGGAAGCCGACCAATGAATAAATAAAGTCATCGGCGATGGAGGATTTGCTTACGAGGACAAGAAGAATTAGGAATGGTTCATCGCCATGCTATTGCCACATCTACGTGAACCCATGGGTCAATAGAAGATTGATTTGCATGAAGAAGCCCTGTAAATTGCTATGAAATTAGAAGTTGATCCAAGGAACAATGCTCAATTTGGAGCTCTGCTTATTCAGAGCCAATTAGGAGCTATGCACTTAGAAATTTAGAATTTATGAAGAGATTGGGGTGAATAAGTTAGCACAGATGTTTGGTGCATATGCTGCAAGGGAGTTGTCCACACCAAGGATCAGTGCCCTATGCTGTCGTATTCTATGCAAGTTGGGGGACCGAGTCCACTGCAGCCGAGGGATGTTGCTGGGCCTAGTACCCCCACATTGTGGTGCACCGATTGTCAGGTGGCTGGGCGACATGATACAGACCACTTCCCATGGTTAGGAGCTTATGTACATGAACGGAAGCAACAGTGGTGTAGATTCTTCTCTTCGGTGGGTCACAATGAGCACAACTGCCGAACATATGACCTGATGATCGATAGAGAAAACCTTTACAGAGTGCAGGCTGACCCATCATCACCAGTATCTCCCTCCGGACAAGGAGGATCCCAAGCAAGAAGATGGGGAGGGGGTAGAGGTGGAGGCACAGGTCGAGAGAGATGGAAGCTAATTTATTACAACTATGGAGACGCGGGACACTATGCACGAGACTGCCCGAACCCTGTGCGACAATCCTGCAGGTACTGTAGGAAATTTGATCATGTAATTGAATATTGTCCTGTGTTAATAGCTAAAATGAAGGAAAAGTCGCAGATGCCAACGCAAAACATATATATGGTTAAGGTTGAACCGCGTGACGATGGAACAAGTGTAAATGTAATTACACGCAATAGTATTTCCACTGGAGGAAATGAGGAAAGGGCTACTACAGAACCACTGTTCAAAAAGACATTTGACAAGAAGGAAAGCCTCAACCTGCAGAAAGAAAAATAGATTTTCATTGAAGCCAGAAAGGATTTTACTGATGCATGAGCATCCACATCAAGAACTCCCATGGAACCAAAAGCTGATGATGAAGTTAAACCATTCCTACAAGCCTGCATTAAGCTACTGTGCAACTAGAAGGCAGTAGATAATCTCTAGGCCTTAATAGAAAGCTGCACAAAAAAAGAGGTGCCTCGAACATAAACAAATGTTGTGAACAAGGTTTATAAATAGAAGAAGAGAACTAGTAGGGAGATGCGCATGAATCGCAGATTGGAGACTATGCGATGGACCAGGTCATCTTGGATCTCGAATTTGATAAAAATTTATTACCTAAGAAAACTTGACAGAAGATGGGAGAGCTAAAGTTGGAATGGTCCACCATTCAGTTACTCATGGCCAATCGGCAAAAGATCATTACTCTTCACAGGCTTCCAAAATTTGTGGTAGACATCGCTAGAATAAAGGTATGTGATGACTTTGAGGTTATACAAATTATAGATGATGCAGACCCCTACCATGTGATGTTAGGGTTGTATTGGGCCATTGATATGAGAGGAATCACCAATTTGAAGCACAAAAGTATGATTTTTGAGAATAATGGTACACGAGTGATAGTCCCACTGGATCGAGCAGAAGAAGAACAATACAAAAAACTAGTGTGTGTGGGGGATGATTTTGACCATATCTATAAGCTGATTGTGCGGGACGAAGAATGGATCAACCCTACAGCTGATGACATGTTGAACTGGGAGAAGGATAACTCCTATTTTTCCGATTCTGATGGTGAAATGGAGAACTGGCAGAACCGGTTTCACGGTGTCTCTGCGATGCGCTGCCTCAAGATCACAAAGAACTTCTGGTGCATCTCCTCCGAGGTAAGAGAAATACCCTACTTTGATGGTTCTGATAGTGTCAAAGAATTTTTGGGAGCATTGGAAAAAGTTGTCCTAGAAGAACGAAGGTTCTCGGCGCTTGATTTGGCTATGCACCCAACTCTAGCATGGTGGTGGGAGACACACAAGGGAACTTTCCAGGACTGGGAGGAATGTAGAAAGATGATGGCGTTGCACTTTGACCCCTCAACCACTCCACCAATGGAATTATTCTATAGTCGGGAAGATCCCCGCAAGCACCTGGCCATGTGGATGGAGGTATGGGATGAAAGGACATGGAATGAATGGGTTCATAGGTTTGTCCACTCATTGGGACTGATACCTACTACCTGGTATCTAGAATTTGAGCTACACTTTGGCACTCGAGATTGGTTTACAATGATTGAAGACTTCCTGGAAACCTTTGGCTCTGTGAGTGGCTTGGAAAAATTGGATGAAGCCTTGCAGGACATAGATGCTCTGGTATTTGACGAATCCCGACCCCAAAAAGAGTGTGTTGCGCTGGCCTGGGATGCGCAGATGTAAGACATCTTCAACTGTAGAAATTTTTTGATCGAGGATAATGAAGATGACCCAAGGAATGTTAATATTTTGGAATCAGAAGGAGAGCGTGCAATTGAAATACCTGCATTAGGGATGGCGGATGTTACCAAGCCTATGAAATTGAAGGAAGTCGACATTGGGACAGAAGAGTAGCCCAAGATGGCCACGATTGGGGACTACTGGGACGATGATACAGAAGGAAAGATTTCAGAGCTACTAACTGAGTGTCAAGATCTGTTTCCTACAAAGTAATCGGAGCACAAGGGAATTGTGGGGGACTTGGGTGTTATGAAGATCACACTGAAACTATATGTGTGCCCTATCAAGAAACACCCTTATCGATTGAACCCAAAATATAAGTAGAAAGTAAAGATGGTGGCTACTGGTATAATTGAACCAGTCAAAAAATCTGATTGGGTAAGCCTAATGGTGGTTTAGGAGAAAAATACCAAAGGAGAAATAAGGATTTGTGTAGATCTACGCAAGTTGAATGATGCCTGTGTGTATGACCCCTTCCCTACCTTGTTTTCTGATGAGATCTTGGATAATGTAGGAGGACAAGAAGCTAATTATTTTACTAATGGATTCTAAGGGTATCATCAGATCCAAATTGTGCCAGAATACTACAGTAAGACCACCTTCGCCACTGAATGGGGTTCTTTCCAATACACTGTCACGCCATTCGGTTTTAAAAGTGCACCTACAATATTCTTGCACGTGGTCGTGGATTTTTTCAAGGAATTCATGCATAAGTTCTTGGATATCTATTTTGATGATTGGACAATGTTTGGATTGGTAAAGAAACATGTATCGAACCTGCGCATGATGTTTGACACCTTTAGGAAGCACCAGATTTATCTTAACCTGAAGAAGTGCATATTTTGCGTACCTTTTGGGAATTTGTTGGGGCATATAGTATGTTAGCAAGGATTGATGGTAGACCCAACCAAGAACGCGGTTATCATCAACTTAGAAGTTCCTACCAATGAGAAACATTTGCGCTCCATCCTAGGACACACTAGTTACTACAGAATGTTTATCAAAGGGTATGCTATAATCACTACGCCAATGGAGAAGTTGCTCAAGAAGGATCTAGCATTTTTTTGGGATGACAAATGTCAGAAGAGCTTTGAGCTGCTAAAGGATAAAATGGTCACTGCACCTATTTTGATATTCCCAAACTGGTCTAAGGTTTTTCATGTGCATGTGGATGCATTTGTGATAGCACTTGGGGTTGTTTTAGCACAACCAGGAGAAGGAGACATTGATCACCTTATAACTTTTGCTAGTAGGAATATCTTCGGCGCAGAGCGCAACTATTCAACAACAGAAAGGGGAGGATTGGCCATGGTATACACGCTGCAAAAATACAGACATTATCTACTAGGAGGGAATTTCAGAATGTTCACTAATCATTCTGCTTTGAAATACCTGGTCAATAAGCCTGTATTGGGGGGGAAGATCTACCGATGGTTGTTTCTCTTTTAGGAGTATGACTTTGAGATTATTGTGAAGCCTAGAAGACTGAATTTTGGGCCTGATCATCTGTCACAAATTGAGAATGGGGAAGAACCAACCAGTATGGAGGAGGAGTTACCAAATGTGCAGATCTCCGCTATCAAGGTGGTTGATGAGCACTTTCCTGACATTATTCATATTCTGACCATGGGAACAATGCCTGCAGAATATTCAGTCTAGAAAAAGAAAGAGTTGGTTGCACGCGCAACTGATTTCACCCTAATTCCATGAAAGTTGTATAAATTAGGAGCAGACAAATTATTAAGGAGATATGTGTTGGAACATGAAAGACATGATATCTTGGTTGAGGCTCATGGAGGAGTGGTAGGAGGCCACTAGTCTGGGAAAGCCACCACGCAGAAGGTGTTACGTGCTGAATAATGGTGGCCCATGCTACGTAGTGATGCATAGGCATACTATCGGGCTTGTAATGCATGTCATAGAATAAGGAAGCCTTCACGCAGAGACGAAATTCCCTTGCAACCGCAGATGGCCCTGTAGGAATTTGACACATGGGCTATAGATTTTGTTGGTCCAATCAACCCTCCTTGAAAGAATACTGGAGCACGTTATATAATTACTGCAATTGATTATGTAACCAGGTGGGTAGATGTGAAGGTGGTTAGGGACTGTATAGTAGATACTGCTATGCACTTCATCTTTGAGAAAAGTTTGACCAGGTTTGCGTGCCTGAAGATTTTGATGAGTGATATAGGCACGCACTTTGTTAATGAAACAATTGAAGCTTTGACAGAAGAATTCCAGATCCATCACAAGAAGAGTACCCCTTATCACCCACAATAAAATGGTGAAATAGAAGATTTCAACAAGATTTTGGAGAATGCGCTCACAAATATCTGTAATTCCAATCGAGATGATTGGGATGTGCACATCGCTTCTATGTTATGGGCTTACAATACCACATGCAAAAATTTGACGAGAAAAACACCCTTCAGGATGGTCTATGGGCAGGAAGCCATCATGCCAATGGAATATATTGTCCCAAGCATGTGCATCGCAACTTTCACTAATATGACTGAGCCTGACATTATGGAGGAACGGTTAGCGCAACTCATTGTTAGTATGAATCTTAATCGCAAGTGTACGAAAAAGGCCCACTTTAGCTGTGCATAACAAACAACCCTAACAACAAAGATGGCTGCCAATATCTTTAGATCTGCAATTAGGTGACCAAGATAAATGCTCCAAAAATCTAGATCTATGCATTAAAGGCATTAAGCAATAAATAAAAAACAAGAGTTGCTCCATGCATCCAATAAACAAGACAAGAATATGTTGAATGAATTTTGTATTAATGGCACTTGGGAGGAAAACATAGAAGGATGTTACCAGTTCTCCTCAATGGGATGGGTTCTTGTAAGTCCTCAACACTTTAGATCTAAAATTCCTCTCTCTTGATGGTGTAGAAAACCTAGACA
The DNA here is from genome assembly GCA_034641835.2 of Pinus albicaulis. Taxonomy (NCBI): domain Eukaryota; kingdom Viridiplantae; phylum Streptophyta; class Pinopsida; order Pinales; family Pinaceae; genus Pinus; species Pinus albicaulis. The sequence continues at coordinate 262,663,336 of CM076575.1, read as the reverse complement.
AAAATGGAACTCAAAGGGATATCACAAGCAAAAACATAGAAAAATATGACAATGATGGTGGATCAAAGTCAGACCAAAAGTATAGATCCAGAGTGATCTTTTGGGAACAAAAGGTAGTGAATGAATGGAAAAACCATTCTATTTATAACAAAACATTGACTTAGTCTAGATATTGGTGCATAATTAAAATACTATTAACCAAATCAAGATCCAACTTTTATGGAATATTTTATTATATTTGTTGGAGGGAAAAAGAATTTGGTTTGGGTCAAATCCCTTTATTTGTAAATAACAAATAAATAAATGATTTATTTATTATTTTAAGGATGTGTTTGAGTAATAATCAAATAAATAACATTTTATTTAATTATTTACAAATGATTTAGTCAAATTTAACAAGGAATATTATTTAAATAAGGTTTAAATAATTATTCCTAGAAAATAATAAGATAAATAATGATTTATCTAATTAATTTTCTTGTTTTGAGTTAAATATGACCAGGAATATTAATTAAATTGTTGTTTAACTAATTATTCCTTGAGGAAAATCAAACAAATGTAGATTTATTTAATATTTCCTCATGGGGTTTCCTATTTAGACCATAAACAACTTAATAAAGGTGGTGTACTAAATTATTTTGATAGTGAATGTAATATTCCTAAATTATCCCAAGCAAATAGGAATATTTAAATTTTGTTTTATTTTCAATTTATGAATAAATGACTAATAGAGGACATGTAAAACTCCTTAGATCAGTAAATAAATCAATTCTCAATGTAAACAAAACTATATCTGAGCTATTTACATAAAATCCACTTACAGGTGTGAAAGGGGTTTAAGCTATGAGATTGGGTCAACCTTGACCAAATCTACAGTGCTGTCTAGATTCAATGTATCTCATAAAAGGACAACGCGGTTCTAGAAGGAGGACCTCATGTGAAAGGGGTTAAGTGATCCAAGGTGGTTTAGGGTTTGGGCAAGCCCTCATCTTATAAAAGGAAGGAGAAGGCTCAAGAGAAGGTTGTTGAATGTATTATGATTTTGGAGAATTATGTCTGCTTAGACAAATTCTAGATCTCTGGGCTTCTTAGCAAGAGACTAGTGAGGATCTCCTGCTTAGGGGTTCTCCATCCTTCCATTAAGTAGCTCTTGGAGGGCTTTGTGCTTCTTTTACACTATCTGGCATATGGCCAAGCTCCATCTCTCTTTGGCAGCCTAAATCCAGTGAGGGTTTCATTTTCTAAGTGAACTGCAGTAAGTGGAGACTAGATCTGCTCAGATCTAGCTTGTATTGGTGGCTCTTCTCAGTGAGTGTGTCATTTAACTTCCTAGAAGAGTGCATCTGCTGCTTGAGCTTTAGTTTCATATCTTGGCATCAGGACAAAGTGTATTTTATCATCAACTACGCAGTTCCTCTCCCTGATCTATGTAATTCTTGTGGAGTAGTGTTTCAGTGGTTTTGGCATTGTTTTGGAGACAAGATCTTTGGTGTGAAGGAGCTCTCCTTGCACTGTGGTGATCCATGGATTGGCCAACCAATCCATGTATGTTTCAGATATGATTCATTTATTGAATTATATGCTTCATATTTCCTGAATCATTCTGCAGATCTGCTGCAGTAAAACTCATATCTACTCCTGTACTCTCATGTATTGCTGAAATCCCCAAGGGGAGTGTAATAAACAACGTCTTTGGCTTCCAGATATATAATAGATCTGTATTTTTATGCATATATCTGTTCTATATCTAAGATATAATAAATCAGAGCTTCAGTCTTCAGAAAATTACGCTGTCTACCTCTCTTAGCAATTTCCAGTGTTGCAACACCTCAATCTTAAGGGTTTATCCATGTAAAATATTTGTTTTAATATTGTAAATGCATAAGTCTTGCCATAGCTCTAATTTCATGATGTTCTAAACATATTACATCTAATCCCTTCAAAACGTCACGCTGATTTAGCTTCAGAAACTTTTGCATACATTAAGTCATGGGAAATCAGGGTTTTTAAGCCTACTCGAGATTGGAGGAACTGTTTAATATAGCTAGGATCATTTTTTTGACCTGAAATTTGACATGGGAGTCCTAAATGACCTAAGATAAAATAACCTCTCGCCATCTTCCTTATTTTTATGCGGATTTCTGTATACACTCATTTTAGGGCAAAAATCACCCATTCCCCCCCCCCCCCCTTTTGAGTCCAAAAGTGAAGTAAAGGCTGCTGCTGATCATATTATTGAAGGATATGAACTATAAAATCTATTATCAATCATAGGGCTTCATCTCCAACTCTAGAATACCGTAGGGTATTCTCATTGTTGTAGAAAATTCCAGATTTGGGATATTACAGTGAAAGCAATTTTACCTAGGGTAAAATTAGTCTTACATGGTGTAAGTAGGCCCATATAATAGTAAAAGGTTAGATACAAGGGAAAAGAGGTGTATAATCAACTGATTACAATGTCGAAACAAGGGCAGAGAGGTGCATGATCAATTGATTTCAATGTTAAAGTCTTTGCTTGGGGGTGTTAACCAAGCTCTTCTTCACTTAGGGTGTGTGTGTAAAGTGTGTAAATTTTAATTTTTAAACCCAGAAGTTTGTAATGAAAAGAAAAAGTGTGATGTATAACTGTAAATAAGCCTGCAGATAACAGTATATGAAACTGAAATAACAGAAAATAAACAGCTAATTATGCACTAATCTAAACCCAAGGAGGCAGGCCTCTCAACAAATAGTCTATAGGAGGGAAAAAATCTAGTAAAAACAAACCAAAATAGCCAATATATGTAAGGTTGGGAGGGACAGGGATGTAAAGGTAAGATATGCTGGAAATAGGTGCAGAAAAACAACAAAAAATCAGAGGAAAATTTGTTGTAAATGAGGTGGCAAAAGGCTATCTCCTGGAGGGAAGCGGAGGGGACCCTAGAGGAAAACCCAAAAAAAAATGAAAAGAGGTGTTTTGGATGGATAAATAGATAATCTAAAGTGGATCTGAAGGTAAGGTATCAGATATGAAAAATGGCTGAACACTCTAAAAATTTTAGACAACCTGCAACAGCTAAAACTCTTCCACAAAATGTGGAGGGTACTAAAGCCCTAGAGGGCTAGGTTCCCACTTATATGAGTAAAACATAACAAGTATAGGTCCAAAATGGGTAGAGATAGATGTCAGACAACCTTGAATAGAGGCCCAAACAAACCCAGAAAACTTTAAGAAAAACTCCCGCAAAACGTCCAGGTCGCAGTTTCTGACCTGATTTCTGCATAGGTCGCAGTTTTAAGCCTTTTTTCTGTGCCCTGGAGTTTCAGGTCACAGGTTTTGGCCCAAAAAGTGTGACCTGCACTTTCGGCACTCTCAGGAGCAGGTTTCAGCAGAATTTTTCATCTCAGCTGCGACTGATGTCTGTCACCTGCGCAATAGCTCCAAAAACACACGGAAGTTAGAATTTTTAATGTTTTAGGGTTTTATAGGTTAAAAAAAACATCAAGAAAAGAAAAAAAAGAAGCTAAAGAGAAATCCTAGGGTTTGAAGCAACTGGATATGCAGGGATCTGAAAAACGACAGCAGTCGTAATCGTAAACTCGTGTGGAGTCGCCAGTTGTTAGTATGAATCTTAATCGCAAGTGTACGAAAAAGGCTCACTTTAGCCGTGCATAACAAACAGCCCTAACGGTAAATATGGCTGCCAATATCTTTAGATCTACAATTAGGTGACCAATATAGAATGCTGCAAAAATCTAGTTCTATGCATTAAAAGATATTAAGCAGCAAATAAAAAACAAGAGTTGCTCCATGCATCCAATAGACAAGACAAGAATATGTTGAATGAATTTTGTATTACCAGTTCTCCTCAATGGGATGGGTTCTTGTAAGTCCTCAGCACTTCAGAACTAAAATTCCTCTCTCTTGATCGTGTAGAAAACCTAGACAAAAATGGAACTCAAAGGGATCTCACAAGAAAAATGTAGGTTTTAACCCTGTACAAAATTATCTGCAAACGAATCTTAAAGAAAAAAAATAAATAGTAGCAAGAGCATAAAACATAAAACAGATAAACACAGAGATTTTCTCCTGGATCCAAAATCGGGACGACCAGCTTAATTTTTCATTATATTCCTTTTAGTGTTACAACACATATATATACATGTCGACGCATACATAAACCCCAATCCATTAACCCTAGATTAGAACATAACTGTAGTTCCCTTGACCGGATCTACAAAATACCAAGGGCCGAAAACCATCATGCCCTAAAACCATGTGCAAACACATGCAAAAAACCATGGGCGGGTCCGCCCACCAGAAAATAAGGACCAATTTTTTTTTTTTGGGCGCTGCCCCGAACCCCAACAGGGGGGGCTACCACCCCCCCCCCCCCCCGATGTTGCGCCCAGTGCAACGTACATGGGGGGTTATCGCCCCCCCTGTTACCCCCCACGCGTGATTAGTCGTGGAAATAATATAACAAAAACCCAACATTATCCCACTTGTTGTTTTCTTTCCACATGGGGCCACAGGAGAGCTGAGTCATTAGCCCAGCTTTGCAACACCCATTGTTTCTCTACACCAAGAGAACTTCTGAGTGCTCATAGACTTTTTCAATTCATCTGCAACATTCTTCAAAGTGTCCACCTTTACCAGCGACACCCTTTTAGCCTCAACCATATATCTCACAAAGTGATATTAAACATCAATGTGCTTTGTCTTTCAATGATAAACATGATTCTTAGCCAAGAAAATTTCACTTTGGCTATCACAGTCTATCCTTATAGCTTGCTGCACCAACCCCATACTTGAACACAATCTCTGCAACCAAACTGCTTCCTTGCTTGCTTGAGTGGCTGCCATGTATTCTACCTCTGTAGTTGAAAGAGCCACTACAGACTGTCTTTTACTCATCCAACTGACTGCACCTCCAAATAGGCTAAACACATACCCAATTGTAGATCTTCTTTGGTCCAGATCTCCAGCCCAGTCAGCATCAACAAAACCACAAATGTCCAACACTCTTTCCAATCCTGGTCTTCCCTGGTAGCACAAGCCATAATCACTAGTGCCACGCAAATATCTGAAAACCCGCTTCACTGCTGTCCAATTCTCCTTCCCTGGGTTTGAAATAAACCTACTCAATACTCCCACTGCATGTGAAATGTCTGGTCTAGTACAGACAATTGCATACATCAGGCTACCCACTGCACTTGCATTTGAAACATGGGACATATCCTCCTCTTCTTCTTGTGTCTTGGGACACTGTTCAGCAGACAGCTTTGTACCTACAGGAATCAGAACATTCACCAGTTTACTATTCTGCATATTGAACCTCTGCAATATAGTCTCGACATACTTCCTTTGATTTAACCAGAGCTTCCTCTTTGCCCGATCTCTCTTAATTTCCATGCCCAAAATATAGTTTGCAGCACCAAGATCCTTCATGTCGAATTTGGAGAACAGTTGGGTCTTCAAATCTTTGATAATTTCTTTGTAATTTCCAATCAACAACATATCATCCACATACAATACCAAATAAATAACACGGTCACCAATTAATTTAAAATAAACACAGTGATCCTCCTTGCTTCTGGTGAAGCCAAGTCCCCGTATATAGGTATCAAATTTATGATACCACATCCTTGGTGACTGTTTTAACCCATACAAAGACTTCTTTAACCTGCATACTAGCTCTTTCTTCCCCTTCACCATAAAGCCTTTAGGTTGTTTCATGTAGGTCTCTTCTTCTAGATCCTCGTGAAGAAATGTTGTCTTCACATCGATCTGTTCTACCTCAAAATCAAATGCAGCAGCAACAGATAAAAGTAATCTAATAGAAGTAACTTTGGCAACTGGAGAAAAAATATCACCAAAATCAATTCTTGACACATGGGAATAACCTTTTGCTACCAACCGAGCTTTGTATTTCTCCACCTTGCCTTCTACATTCATCTTCTTCTTAAACACCCATTTGCTCTCGATGGGCTTTCTTCCAGCTGGCAACTCCACTAGATCCCATGCCTCATTTTTATGCAAGGATGCCATTTAATCAACCATGGACTCCTTCCAGAGTTTTCCATCCTCTGACTCTACTGCCTCCCTGATGGTTTTGGGATCATCATCAGTTATAGTTAAAGAAAAATTTGAAAATAAAACATATGGACTATACCTTTCTAGTTGTCTTCTTCCCGAACTGATCTTCTCACAGCTGGAGTTTGTGGCTCTTCCTCTTCTGAGTCTTCTTCTATTGTAGAGTGTGATTCATCGTCCTTTAGCTCAAACTCTATCTTCTCAGGTTCCTTTGGTAGGACTTCATGTTTAACAATATCTTTCACCTCTCTAAACACCACATCCCGGCTGTACACAACCTTCCTTGTTTCTGGGTTCCAAAGCTTGTAACCCTTTAAACCATCCTTATACCCAATAAAGATGCACCTTTCAGATTAATTATCCAACTTGCTCCTTTTCTCCTTTGGAACATGTACATATGCATCACATCCAAATACCCTCAGATGTGAAGGAGAGGGTTTCTTACCAATCCATACCTCATGTGGAGTCTTATCCTCCAACGCTGATGAAGGTGATCTGTTAACCAAGTAACATGCAGTATCCACTGCCGCTACCCAGAATTCTTGTCCTAACCCGGTACCACTAAGCATGCTTCTTACCTTTTCCATCAGTGTTTTGTTCATTCTTTCTGTAACTCTATTTTGCTGAGGGGTGTATGGAGTATTCTTATGCCATGTTATACCACACTTCTTACAGAACTCTTTAAATTTCTTCTTGCAGAACTCCCCACCATTGTGTGTCCTCAGCACCTTTATCTTCTTCTCTGTTTGATTTTCCACCAGAGCCTTAAATTCTTTAAATCTGTCAAAGACTTCATATTTATTCCTCAAGAAATATATCCATGTATTTCTTGAGAAGTCATCTATGAATGAAACATAGTACACAGACTTACCCAGTGATGGAACCGACATAGGTCCAAACACATCACTGTGCACAAGCTCTAATATGTTGTTTACCCTCTTAGCACCATAAGGAAAACTCACCCGATTCTACTTCCCGTAAACACAATGTTCACAGAAATTGAAATCCAGAGTGCTATTAGACATACCTTCTACCATACCATTTCCATGCAGTATTCGAAGGCCCTTCTCTCCAATATGTCCAATCCTTTGATGCCATAGCATGGTCTTTTCTCTAGAGATCACTAGGCTTTCCGCTCCATTTTCAGGAACCACAGAACTGTTGCACCCATCAATAATAGTTCTGCCCTGAAGCTTGTACAAAGTTCTAATCCGAACTCCCTACATTAATACCAGTGCTCCCCGAACCATCTTACAGGCATCTTTCTCGAACACTGTTTTTACACCTGCATCATCTATCTTGCTTACAGAAATCAGATTTCTGGCCAATGCAGGAAGTGTTCTAATCCTTCCACCTTGCAGCTTCAGCTTGACTTTTCCATGTCTGACGATTCTGGCCTTCCTATCATCCCCTAAGAAGACATCGTCACCATCATACTTCTCACACTCACAGAACCACTCCCTATGGGGAGTGAAGTGAAAGGATGCACCCGAGTCAATCGACCATGACTCATGATCTACATGTGTATTTGAAGAAGAAACCAAATACACATCCCCACCTTCATCCGAGGTGGTTTTTTCCTTTGCAGAAGGAGCATCATCAGATCCCTTTCCTTTCTCAGGAGCTTTAGATCTGCAGTCCTTTTTGTAATGCCCTTCCTTTCCACATTTCCAACACCTGATCAGGGGTTGATCTTCTCTAGGACCAGATCTCCATAAAACCATGTTCTTGGCTCTATTTGGGATACCTCGTCAGGCCAGGCATCACTACGACCTCCTTGTTCTCCATCTCATTTCCTCCGACAGCAAGGCTGAGACAATATCATCAAAATTCAAGGTAGTTTTATTGCTACCTATTGCAATAACCAGACTGTCCCACGAGTCTGGTAGAGAACAAAACAAACTGATGCACTTATCTTCATCTAAGATTTTAATATCAATAGATGACAACTGACTTACCACAGTATTGAAGGCGTTTAGATGCTCTGTCACCGATTCTCCATCCTTGATCCTCAGGTTATACAAATTTTTCCGCAGGAACAATTTATTCACCAGAGATTTAGATTGGTACAAAGTCCCTAGCTTGTCCCACAAGGTCTTCAACGTAGCTTCTCCAGATACACTCAACAATAATAAATCTGAGACACACAATAGTATTGTGCTCTTTGCCTTCCGATCCATTTTCTTCTAGTCTTCATCTGACATTTTCGTTGGTTTAGTACCTGGATCTACTGCAATCCACTAATCTTTATCCGCTAGCAGATCCTCCATCTTGAGCTTCCATAACTCAAAAATCTCACCATTAAATTTCTCGATCTCTAGCTTCTCACCGCTCGCCATCTTCTTTCACCACAAGAATCGATCTCGCAAATCTCCCACTAAACAGGGTCTACCTCAGGCCCGAGAAAAAAACTCCTCAGTAGCAAAGGCATCCCCTTGAAGCCGAAACTGCTTGGATACCAAATGCAGGTTTTAACCATGTACAAAATTATCTGCAAACGAATCTTAAAGATAGAAAATAAACAGTAGTGAGAGCATAAAACATAAAACAGATAAACACAGAGATTTTCCCCTGGATCCCAAAGCGGGACGACCAACATGATTTTTCATTATATTCCTTTTAGTGTTACAACACATATATATACATGTCGAAGCATACATAAACCTCAATCCATTAACCCTGGATTAGAACATAACCGTAGTTCCCTTGACCGGATCTAAAAAATACCAGGGGCCAAAAACCATCATGCCCCAAAACCATGTGCAAACCCATGCACAAAACCATGGGCAGGTCCGCCCACCAGAAAATAAGGACCAAATTTTTTTTCCAAGTCGTTGCCCTGAACCCCGACAGGGGGGGCTACCACCCCCCGTGTGACCCCCCCAACATTGCGTCCAACACAATGTACAAGGGGCGCTATCGCCCCCCCTGTTACCCCTCGTGCGTGATTAGTCGTGGAAAGAGTATAACACAAACAGAACACAAAAAGATAGAAAAATATGACAATGATGGTGGATCAAAGTCAGACCAAAAGTATAGATCCAGAGTGATACTTTGGCAACAAAAGGTAGTGAATGAATGGAAAAACCCTTCTATTTATAACAAAATATTGAGTTAGTCTAGATATTGGTGCATAATTAAAATATTATTAACCAAATCAAGATCCAACTTTTATGGAATATTTTATTATATTTGTTGGAGGGAAAAAGAATTTGACTTGGGTCAAATCCCTTTATTTGTAAATAAAAAATAAATAAGTGATTTATTTATTATTTTAAGGATGTGGTTGAGTAATAATCAAATAAATAATGATTTATTTAATTATTTACAAATGATTTAGTCAAATTTAACAAGGAATATTATTTAAATAAGGTTTAAATAATTATTCCTAGAAAATAATACGATAAATAATGATTTATCGAATTAATTTTCCTGTTTTGGGTTAAATATGACCAGGAATATTAATTAAATTTCTGTTTAACTAATTATTCCTTGAGGAAAATAAAAAAAATGTAGATTTATTTAATATTTCCTCATGGGGTTTCCTGTTTAGGCCATAAACAACTTAATAAAGGTGGTTTAATAAGTTATTTTGATAGTGAAAACAATTTTACTTAGGGTAAAATTGGTCTTACATGGTGTACTTAGGTCCATCTAATAGTAAAAGGTTATATGACCAAAAAAATTTCTAACACTCGTTGCCTTAGAAGAAGACCGGTTTATTGTTAACTTCCACCAGCAAGTGCAGAAGGCGCGCAAAAAATCTTGGCATGACAGGAACATCAGGCAAAAGGAGTTCAACGAGGAGGAATTATTTTTTCTATATGATATTCAGTTTTCGTGCCACCCAGGGAATTTTAGAAAGCATTGGTTGGGGCCATATATTGTGAAGGAAATCACTGATGGCAGTACAGTGCGCTTGGCCATGCTGCGTGGAGAGATCGTTCCCAGGTACTTCAATGGAAATCCTCTGAAGCTGTATAGAGACAATCCAGTGCCGACTAAATGACTATATGGCTGGAGCATCATAATAAAAGGGTATGTGCGCATCAAGGGAGGGCGCAGGTAGGTGTGACAGAAGCGAAAGGGTGACGTGCAGGTCAGGAAACTAGCCATTGGAATAGTGCAACTAGGTGAAATAGTGAAATTACCATTGGATGGAGCACATTTCTCGCATTTAATGAGGCAATATTAGAGGCATTTTTACTGTTTTCTTGAAGGCAAGTGGAAATTAATGATAATCTGATCATTTTTAACGTGGGTGGCTTATAAAAAGGTGGGTGCAAGTCTCAATTGGTTACTTATTTGTTTGAATATTTGGCGCCCTGTGATTGTCTGTAATATCTGTTATCCTATTGTCTTCGAGTTCTGTATGTCTAGACGCAAATCTCCTTCTGACATTAGTAACCCTGATTTCATATTCCGCATGAGAATGATGACCACCAACCCTACGGAGGATCATTTCGTGCCCCTTACGGCCTCAACAGAGATGGGATTTGATGATGCTAGATAAGTCATTATAGAAGTCGAAGAAGTAGTGTCCACTCCTACGAAAGAGAAGGGAAAGGGAAGAATGTCGAAGTGGGATACTTCTAAGCCGCACACCTCTCTACGGAATGTCACGTCCCCACGGAAAGCCTCCAAGGAGCGATCCCCCATCAGTAATCCATCAAAGCAGCCAATGAGTGCTAGAAAATAAGAATTGTTCGTAGAACCCATCTCATGGTGGCCACCCTATGTTAAGTTGCGAAGCCCTATGTGCGCAAGCCATAGAGCATCGACATTGTGCGGGAGTATCTACAGATGTTGTTGATTCCTTAGGATGTCCATATAGTCGGCGAAATGTTCGGCAAGATCCCCTAGATAAACTTTGAAGATTATCATTTGTAAAATGAAGCAATTTTCTCGGAGCTTGCACAAGAAAATTACTTGAAATGGGTGTTGTATGACGATGTACCAAAGGTGGAGCCGATGCCCTATCCGTGGGGGCTGCACAACGCGGGGATCCTCAATCTGCTAAGGATTCCATATTTCAGAGGTACCCCATCATCGAACTTTGTGTGTGCCAACTGTTGGCCTTGGTCCACGAAGTCTGTCTATGGATTGAGGGGAGAATTCCTTTAGATTCTGTGTTGACCCATTGGATCACCAACCTCTCCAAGAAGCGGCCTCACCCGATGAAGGGATTTGGGAAAAGAAACGAGCTGAAGGTAGCGACGGAGGTGAAGGACAAACACAAGGTAGGACAGGATAAGAGGGGCTTTCTGGTCTAGACCATTGCTGACCCGGCGGTGCACATGGGCACCCTCATCCTCAGATGTAAGCTTATGAAAAAGTGCCAACCGAGAATTATCCACGAGCACGTCATTTCCTTAGCATGGAAATGTGAAAAGGGGATGTTGTATAACTGGTCACAATTTTTATGTGAAGAATTTTTGGAGAATGTGCGCGAAGTGCAGAAATTGGGGAAGAAGTTATGCTACTCATGGCTTCTATTGCTAATTGCACTGGTGGCATGGGAGACCCCAGCTGATGCAATCCTTCCTAAGACTGAGCCAGGCGTATGCGAGGGGGCACACTACGCAAACTTATGGGACTCATCAAACGCTCGACAAGTCGAAGAAAACAAAATTTTCCGGGTACTTTTTTAAGGCACACTGGCACAAGCTATCCACTCCAGACCAAGACTCGTCAATAGTGCATGAGAAATAAAAAAGTGTTGCAGAACTTCAGATGACCATGCACAACGTCATGGTCAATGCACGCAAGGACTCAAACTGGTACACCTTACCTTACATGGTCACAGAGGCGGAAGTTGACCATGTCGTTGCAACATGGCCAAATGCATGGAAGATCGAGCTTGGCTCCACAAATCCCATTACGTCGTCCACATCCGAGAAAGAAATAGCTCCAAAAGACATGACGCAAAAAGATACAACATAGCCGCGCACAGAGGCAGGTGAAAAATATACCGGAGTTGAAGCAGAAAAGGACCCAGAGGTAGAAAAAGACAAGGATTAGGAGTTCGGAGGTGACCACAAGGAGGTGGAACTCGGTGGGTTGCATGGGCTTGATGGAGATGGTGCCGAATCCCCGCATGGAACCAAGCGAGGAAGAGAAACATCTAAAGTGTCATGCAAGAAGAGGAAAGGGTCCAAGGCAGGAGGTGAGGAAGAGGTTACTCTAACATAGGAGGACCACAAAAAAATTGCAGATGCAGTCTCTTCAACATCAAAGGACCATTGGAACACCATGGAGACCCAATACAAAGATATGGTGGAAGCTTTACAGTCAAGTTTGTAGGTATTATAGCTTAAAACAAATACATTGCAACCAAGCGTGGATCAAGTTAGGCTGGTGCAAGTGAGCCTGTCGTCTACTTCGATTGTCACAACTACAGGAAGAAGAATCTACCCCTTCCCCGGTGCAACAGTATCCATGGATTAAGAAAAATTGTGTGCGTAGGTCTAAACTTGCCCCGAGGTCGGCATTGACCTGGCGAAGCTACCAAGTGGGCAGCTCCATGAACTACATATCTTCATATTAGTAGAACTTCAGAGCAGAGAGGATCACGTTCAACAGTAGATCAACGAGGCCAAGTAGATTGCAGCAACCAAGATGGCAGAGTCTACCCACGGTCAGACAGTGCAACATGTAGTCATAGCTCAGCATGCAAAGCTAGAGAGTTTCATTCACAGGATATGTGGTGAGATTCCAGACGTAGTTATCCTGACCTCCACAGCGCTGCAAGCCAAAATTGAGAGCCTGGTTTCAACCCTCAAAGCTTCCAGGTCTGAAATTCAGTCCATAAAAGTAGATTTTGAGCAGCAGATTGCTGTATTGCAGGCGAAGCTGTAGCCTGAGACCCCTCCGGAGGTGCCCACACAACGGACCGCACTAGTAAATATAGCATTCGCTAGCATCTCCACAAACTTTGAGAATGGTTTGATGCTCCTAGATAAATCCATGGGACTATGGACCTATGTGCAGACAGATCCATTAGTCAAGAAAATTAACCAGGAGCTACGCGCAAAGGAGCAAGAGTTCTACGACTTATAGGAGGCTTTGGCTACATTCATCCCTACTTAGAGAATGACATGCCTTCAGACCAACCAGGCATTGCAGGATGAGTTGGAGGAGCTCTGCCGCAAAAATAAAATCGTCACAGATCATATGAAGCCATGGGCAGATGAGGCTATGAAACTATCCTAGGACCTTGATTTGGCAGTCCAGAACTTGAACTAGACGTTGCAGAGCATCACTTTGGCCATTGAAGGGCTCATGTTAGAGAAGTTAGTAGAGACTGTGCAGAGCGCAATAGATCAAATCACAGGTGCCTTGGCACCATTTACAGCTACTATTGAGGAGCTCTAGAAAATAATGAAGAATCTAGTACCAATGTGACTTAGGATGAGTCACAAGATTGTGTTGGGGGGATGTTGGAGCGGGGTCTCCTAAGTCCGACCAATTTTGCTATATTTTTGTAATAGTTTAGTCATGCACAAGGGCTTTGGGGTGGGTCAAAGCCCCTCGTGAATTGTAATGGGTCAAAGGGTAGATCAAGGGGTTGCCAACCACGGTTTGCAGACCATAGAGTAGTGCAGGCTAATAGTATAAATAGATGGTTATATCGGGTCTATAAAGTAATTTTTTTGATAAGTCTAAACGTGAATGATATATTTGGATACTTTGTGAGATTTTCTGCGGATTGTCTGGGTAAGAAGGCTCCTGCTGGCTATGTGCACAGAGACCTTAGACCTGTTGTGTGCGGACCCCACTGGCTATGTGCACGGGCTGTTGAAGTGTTTTGTATGAAGGATCTGAACTGATAGTAATAAAGGAATATCGTTGCAGATATTTGAGTTCTATATGCATCTGTTGTTTATGTTATGAATTTTGCTGCATCTTATTTCCAATTTTTGTACTTTCTGCAAAAAGATCTCTTGCGCAACTGTGATTGGGTTTATCTGAATGCTTTGTGGATAGATCTGATGGTATAAGGCTCCGATATTCTGTGTTAAGGGTTATTACTTGATTTATAGTTGTTGTGTTAACTTGTGCAAGAAATTCTGCATATTTGACCTAGATCTATCTAAAAGGGATTACTAGTTAGGGTTGCTATTGCAAAGCTCTATTTATGGTTATTTGGGATCTTAAGGCTCTTAGGGTGCAGAAACCTAGTTCCAGCACCCCCCATACTCATTCGGGTGAGACTTTGACATGCGCAAGCAGTTCACTGCTGAAAGGGCCAATATTAAGAGGGTTTTGTTGGTTAACCTCAATTTCGAACCTGGTTCAAGACCCCTCGAGCCAACAAAAACATCTAACAATGCTTGATCAATAAAAAAGATATACTCCAATGGATGCTTCTTCAATTTTGTTCATTAGGTATGTACCATCTTCTACTTTCTCCATGTCTAAATTCCTTTTTCTACCTTAGTGAGCCAAGTTGATGGGATGAATGGAGAGAAAAGGCCTCTTATATATACTAGTTCAACCATAAAAAGTAAATTGACACATCTATTGGGAGGGGATGATTTGGCAGGGAGTAAAATAAATGGATTTTTAACTTTAAAATTAATTTCTATTCAACGAGGAGGAGTTAAGAGGAATGCAAGTACTTGTTGGAAAGGGCTTAATGTCCTCTTTGAGCATATGTAATTTTATTCTTCAATTGGATAACCTTTGAAATTTATAACAACTAATTTCTACACCAACCTCCCCATTTTTTGTTGATGGAAACTTTGATATTTTCTCCCCCTAACATTGTGCTACTCCCCTTGTAGTATTCCCAAATGGGAAAAACAGGAATATAGTGCAAAATGCCAGAATAGCATTGTAAAACATCATATAAAAACATGAGGCCAATATGGATCCTTCTTATTCATTATAACAGCAGCAAACATGTGTAAAATAATGGACCACAAAACATATAACAAGTTACAATAAGCCTCCAATGAAGAAAAACCCTCAATAAGAGGTGTTGCTACTATATCAAAAATGTCGGAAGACTGCTACAACGCGGTTCTAAAAGCAATGCTACAGAAAATGAATATAAAAAATATCTATGGCTGTTATATGCATCAAAAGATACAACTAATACATATCTAGGCTCTATACAACCTCCAATATAGAACCCAAGAGGGTTTTCAAAAATGCACCACTATTCAAGATGGGAATCAAAGCCCTAGGGCTGAAGATTCACTGCAACATATGAGCTGGAAAGGTTTGGCTGATCTGATATGAAAAATAATGTAGCCTCCTTCAATATATCCTCTAGATGAAAGGTTGATCCCTCCTCTAGAAAACCTCCTCCCTAAATGGTGTACTGAAACCACCCTGCAACTCCTCCCTGCAAATAGCGCAGTCCAAGACAGAAACTACATTGTAGGGGTAAATGATCAAGTGGCCTGATGCCAAATACTACAAATAAGCTCAATGGCCTTCCTCACCAGCCTCCCAATGGAAAGAAAACTTCCTCCACTGAAAAACAGATTAGAAAACACCTGGATCTAGTATCCACTGCTGTAACCTACAACTCAGCACATATCTCAACAGAAACTGTGTTGTACCACAATACTGAAGCTTTGGCCTGATGCCTAATTGTGGAATGATAGTGCAATGCTCTTCCTAGAGGCTTCTCAAGGAAAGAGGTGGGATTCCCGACTAGGAACACCCTGTGCTAAACAACACTGCAATCTTAGCTAAACAACTGAAGAAATCCATATGTCTAAACATACCATATATTCATAAATATCATATACAAAAAAGTAACATAATGAAATATGGCTACCATCCTCTTCCTTATATAAGTGATGAGCTTTCTAACTCTAAGCCCCATTCATTTATGAAACTAATTACATGCAAAGAGTCTCCATCTAAAACTGCGTTGTCACTCCATAAATGTCCACTCCTCCATGATAGTGTTGTTGATTTGGTCAAAGTTGACCCAGTCAAGGCATTCCAACCCTTTTCACACACAAGGGTGCTCAATTAAGCTGCCAAGATGTCCTCCTTTTACATTGGCATTGATTTTATTCATATTAAGGAGATTTATGGATCTCCATATCCTCTTATTCAAAAAATTAAAAAGAAAAAGCGAAAATTAATATTCCAACTAGCTCATGGCTAATTTAGGAGTATTACAATCCTCCACTCCCAAGTGTTTCTTGTCCCCAAGCAACTACAAGGATAGAGATGAAAATGTGGGGAACATTTATTCCCATATGGAGCCCCAATCTCCAAGCTATCATCCATACAAAATGAATCACCCTCCAGAGTGGTAATTCATAGAAAAACTCCTCCCATCTGCTCATGAGAGGCACCTCCCAAGTGCTCAAGTTACCCAAAAGGCTCATCCCATAAGGAAATACGAGACCCAACGTAGCAATCATGGATGGTCCAATTCTCTCCCAGAAATATGAAACATAAGAACCATGGAGAATCTCTCTCCCAAAGGGCACATCCAATCCTTCCATCCTCCCTCCAATCATTTCCATAAAAAGAATAAGGACATCATCAATATATGGGATCAAAACTAGTGATACATAAACAACCAAATGCAATAATGGAGGTGAATCATAGTCCCACGTATGGAACCAGCGTAGTATATCTCCTGACTGCATCAGATAATGATATGGTAAGTGGTTTCCCCACCACTTACTTGCTGCCATAGTTTTCTCACATGCTTTGAGAATGTGAGTTATGTTTGGTTCTTTTGGTGCACACCCGGAATGATATAACATCTCCCTATATCCTCCTAGGGAGTGGCCTTGCTCAACATAGTTTATGGCCCAAATTTGACCATGAAGTTTATAAGGAAGAATTCCCCCCCTTGGAACAATGGCCTGCACATGTATGGTAAATGAATGCAAATATTCATCATATAAACCATTATGCATAAAAACAAGATCTTTACCATATACTCTACTCACATAACTGGAGTGGCTCATAGGTAGATCTCTTCTCATTCCCCAAGAGGAAAGAGGTGGTTGTGGTAACTCCATCAAAGAGTTATGTATCTCCTCCCTCTCCACGTGATCCATGCATCTCCCCAAATTCTGATATATTTCATCTTCAAATCCTTCCCAAGTATAATCCTCCTTCATGGTGTTATATGCTCTCATGGAATAAGTATGGCTAAAGAGAAAATCCTGATGGGATGCATGTAGTAACTTCTCCTTGAGCTTGGAATCTCTAGACAAGAATATCCTACCATGATAGTAGATGACCTCATCCTTGATTGAATATCCCTCCTCTTGTAGCTGGTCATCAAGTATCATACAAGTGAAAATATCCTTGTAATAATCCACCAACAGCTGGGATTTCCAATATGGATCTATCCTCCAAAGTGACAACATTGATGATCTATCATAGAAATCATCTATCATGTATTTTTCCTCCTCTTTGACATATCCCATGCCAACGTGACATATTGGAAGGCCGCTATCCTCCCTCTTTTGCTCCTTTCTCAGCGCAATATATGAGATGAGAGTGGATAATGATGATGTTGGGAGAATGTCTCCCTCCTCCTTAAGTCTACCCAAGACTCTCAACGTTGTACCATGACCTCCCAATGCTCCCACTCTTCCTGGATCTATGAGTGGTGCAACATGTTGAGAGAACTCTTTGATCATCTTCCAATCAGGGGGTCTCCATGGTGGAATGCCTCCATGTAATGAAACATCAAGGCCTAGAGCAGGATGTATATGTGAGTGGAATGATTTGTCCCTACCCTCATTGCGCAAATCATCCTCCTACTTCTATGCATAAACCTCCTAAAAAGGATGGGTGTGTATGTTCCCAATCATTGGATACTGGCCCTCCTTCTCATCTTCTCCTACCTTCTGTAAGATCTCACAGTCTAAGGTGTCTTCTTTAGATGTAATCAACCCATGTACACCCAACATCTCATTGGTGTAAAAAGTATTGTTCACAAGGGAATGATCTATCATGGTGTATGTCCCCAAAACTGTGTTCAATGTTGGAACACACTTCCTCCATTGTTTTGTCTCATTGCATATCAACATAGACACATGCTGCTTCCGATATTTATATGTAATATCCTTTGGAACTTCTTGCAAAGATACAAGAGCTCCTCTAGTTGAAGCAATGGCTTCATCTCCATATCCAAATGGTGGTAGATCTCCTTCTACTTTTACAGCGCTAGAGGCTCTTTCCAACTCTTCTTCTTCCTTCTCCTCATCATTGGAGAGTACCTCATCATTAAGAGATCCTTTGTCTAGATCTCCATTTGAAAGAGGAATTCTCATGTCTTCTTCTTGAGAAGAAAATTCTTGCTGAAGTGGGGCTTTTTCCCTTGGAAAAATATGTTACAGATCTTTAACCCCCTCAATAATGTTCTAAAATGGAGTTGGTTTCATAGATCCTTCAAACTCATGCAAAGGTTCTGATTTCTTGGGCTTGTTTTTCTCTCCCAAGGAAGTTTCAAGATTGTTTCAAATCAAATGTTTTCACTAACCTCCTAGTGAACTTTGCATAAGTAGATATATTTGCATTATTCAATGAAGAAGATTCAAATAACCACCAGGCATAAGCCTTACCTTCAAGATGCAGTTCTTCTACTCTAATGGCTTCCTCTTCTGAAACTTGATGCAACTGGAAATATGTGTCTAGCTGATCCAGGAGGATCTAGACAACCAAAGGAGTACTATGAAGAAGATATACTCATGTCAATTCTAGCTTGAGGGTGTCTTTATTTTTAATTAAATGTGCTCATATATTTGTAAAATGGAAATTGAAAATGTTGAGAGGATTTTCCTCAACAATTCAAAAATTCAATTTCTAATTTCATATTGAAGTTGATAGATTATTCTCATCCCTAAGGTTTTTGGGATAAGGCCCTTGAAAGCAGAGATTGAGATATTTCCTCCATAGATATCTCATGAGAAAATTTTAAGGGATATGAGAATTATTTCCTCCTTAAAATCAGAGATAAGGAGATATTTCCTCCTTATTTTTGGGCTCTTAAGAGCTATATAATGCCATTCTATGTACAGGAAAGAAAAGAGAAGAAAGAGATTAAGGAGGGATTTTGAGTGCTTGGAAAAGTCATTTTCGAGCAAAGCTTGGATAACTCATGAGTCTTTCAGAGTATGGATGTATAGTTGAATGTTCTCGGTCAGCCACCTTGATGTAAAAGTAAATGTACATTTATCTCTATTCAGAAAGACAATAGATCGATTCGTCTTGTTGGAGGCGAATCCGGAGAGGTAGCCCAGTGGAGGGGGTGAACTCCATTATCAATTGTGTTTTTCTCTTTCTTGTGAATGTTTTCTTATGTTATTGAACATATTTTATTAAAGCGTTCAATTAAATTATTTTTTAATCATTTTTCCATATACATGTTTTAAGTTTAATCTGAGTTAGAACTAAAATTTCAATTTCATATCACTATCTCCTTTACCCAAGCCTTGGTTGTGCTTTTGGGTAGGTAGAAAGAATCTACCCAAAGTGGGTTGCATGCACCCTCTTCTTCTATTGTAGTTACTGGGTCTTCTATCTTCTTTGATTTGAAAAAACCCTTGGAAGATTAGATGCTCCTTCAATCTTCTAGACTGAGATTCATATTCTTGGAGATAGTACCAACAGTCTCCTCCTTTGGTGTTTCTCCTTCGTCTTCTTTTCTTTCCAAGAATGTAGGCATGGTACCACATTGTAGATCTGATTGTGTGGCTGAATGCTTACACCCATAATATGAATAACTGGACCTTTCTTCATGTGAAAATATTCTTGAGGGTCAATTATGTCTTTCCCTCCTCATTCCCTTGATTTATCTTTTAAGCTCATGCATAGTTTGGAGAAGAAGTTCTGAAAACTTCTTTCCCTCCATTTCTCAAAATAATGGATACTTTCATTTGTCTCTTATGTGAGTCTTCTCCTTTTTTTGAGAAGATTCTTCTTCTTCTTCTAATAACATAGATGCAATGTCTTCACAGACTGAGCCAATATTATGCTCTGATACCACTGTAATATTCCCAAATGGGAAAAGCAGGAATATAGTTCAAAATGCTGGAATAGCAGTGTAAAGCATCATATAAAAATATGAGGCTAATATGGAGCCTTCTTATTCATTCTAACAGCAGAAAACATGTGTAAAATAATGGGCCACAAAACATATAACAAGTTACAATAAGCCTCCAATGAAGAAAAACCATCAATAAGAGGTGCTGCTACTATATCAAAAATGTCGGAAGGCTGCTACAACATAGTTACAAACGCACTACTATAGAAAATGGATATACAAAAGATCTATGGTTTTTATATGCCTCAAAAGATACAACTAATACATATCTAGGCTCTATACAACCTCCAATAAAGAACCCAAGAGGGTTTTCATAAATGCACCACTGTACAAGATGGGAATCAAAGCCCTAGGGCTGAAGATTCACTGCAACATATGAACTGGAAAGGTTTGGCTGATATGATATGAAAAATAATGTAGCCTCCTTCAATATATCCTCTAGATGAAAGTTTGATCCATCCTTTAGAAAACCTCCTCCCCAAATGGTGTACTGAAACCACCCTGCAACTCCTCCCTGAAAATAATGTAGTCCAAGACAGAAACTACGTTGTAGGGGTAAATGATCAAGTGGCCTGATGCAAAATACTACAAATAAGCTCAAGGGAATTCCTCACCAGCCTCCCAATGGAAGTGAACCTTCCTCCACTGAAAAACAGATCAGAAATCACCCAGATCTAGTCTCCACTGCTGCAACCTGCAACTCAGCACATCTCTCAATAGAAACTGCGATGTACCACAAGACTGAAGCTTTGGCCTGATGCCTGATTGTGGAATGGTAGTGCAATGCTCTTCTTAGAGGCTTCCAAAGGAAAGAGGTGGGATTCTCGATCAGGAACACCCTGTGCTAAACAATAATGCAATCTTAGCTAAACAACTGAAGAAAGCTATATGTCTAAACTGACCATATATTCAGAAATATAATATACAAAAACATAACATAATGAAATATGGCTACCATTCTCTTCTTTATATAAGTGATGAGCTTTCTAACCCTAGGTCCCATTCATTTATGACACTACTTCCATGCAAAGAGTCTCCATCTAAAACTGCGTTGTCACTCCATATATTTCCACTCCTCCACGACAACGTTGTTGATTTGGTCAAAGTTGACCCATTCAAGGTGTTCCAGCCCTTTTCACACACAAGGGTGTTCAATTAAGCTGCCAAGATGTCCTCCTTTTACATTGGCATTGATTTTATTCATATTAAGGAGATTTATGGATCTCCATATCCTCTTATTCAGCAAATTAAAAAGTGAAAGTGAAAATTAATATTCCAACTAGCTCATGGCTAATTTAGGAATATTACACCCCTTATCATTATGTTTCTCCTGCAACTTCATGCTCTCCCCCTTTAACATTCATAACAAAAAAATAGTCTAATGTGATGCAAGAGAGATGACCCCCATATTTTGACAAAGATATTTAAATGCTTCTCGAGGTAGGTTTTTATGAAGATGTTTGCAATTGTTTCCTTAGTCTTGACATATTACATTTTGATGTTATACTATGTAATTTTTTCTCGCAGAAATTTGTACTTGATTGGAATATGTTTTGTATTTGAATGCATGATTAGATTTTTTGAAAGGCTGTTTACACTAGTGTTGTCAAATTATATGGTGATAGGTTCATTTGTTTCTATTTTGACATCCTTTTCTTCGATCATCCATTGGATTTGTGTACAATCTATATACTCAACTTTAGCTGTGGCGAGCGATATACATGATTTTTTCTTTCTTAGCCAAGTTACAAGATAGTCTCCTAAGAAGAATACATTTATGCTAGTGATATTTTTATCATAAATGATTCCTATCCAATCTATATCACCATATTTTTTCAAGGTAATATTTTATCTCTTACAGTACCTAGTCCAAAATTAAGGTTCCCCTTTAGATATTAATATTCTTTACATTGCTTGCATGTGTGATCCCTTAGGGGCTGACTAGAATCTATCCACCATTCTTATTACTTGCATGATATTTAGTAATGAAATTGTTAAATATACAAGCCCTCCACTCATTTATCTATATATATTTGCATCTACATTAGTAAATTCATCATCCTTATTCAAGTTGCAACCTGTAATCATTGGTGTTCTTACAATAGCACATTCTTCCATTCCAAATCGCTTAAGCATCTCCGTGAGGTACTTTTTTTTTGTTATCAACATTCCAAGAATGGTTTTAGTTACTTGAAGTCCAAGAAAGAAAGACAACTCTCCAATCATTAACATTTCGAATTCTTTTGACATTTCTTGGGCAAATTTGAGACTCATCTTATCATTGTTGCTACCAAAAGTCAGATCATCCACATATACTAGTGTAATAAACAAATTGTCTTTGTCCATATTCATGAAAATATTTCTTCCTACAAATCCTCCTTTGAATCCTTTTTGTTGAATATACTGATCCAATTTATCATACCAAGCTCTTGGGGCATGTTTTAATCCATACAAGACCTTCTTTAATTTGTAAATGAAGACTTTATTTTCTGACAAGTCAAACAATTCAGGTTATTCCATGTATACTTCTTCTTTCATATCTCTATTTAGAAAGGTCGAATTAACATCTATATTATATAATTTTAAGTCCTTAGAAAAATCAAATTCTAGAAACATCCTTATAACCTCTATACTAACAATAGGAGTGTAAGTATCTTCAATGTTAATTCCTTCAATTTTAGTGTATCTCTTGCACAATAATCTTGCATTATTTCTGATGAATTTTCCATCTTCATTCATTTTGTTCTTATACACCCACTTGGTTCCTATTACATTATTATCCTTTGGATGAGGTACTAGTTCCCATGTTCCATTTTTTTCAATTTGGATAATTTCTTATTCCATTGCGGCCTTTATCCAATCAGATGATTCTTTCTTGGGTGAAATCCTTTGGTTCAACTAGGGATAGTAAGGATATATCACTCCTTTTTAGTGTGTTTTTCATATTTCTTCTAATTTGTATTTCTCCATGCACATATCTAATGATTTTATATTTTATATGAGGTATTTGTACAAACTTTAAATTTGATGGTGTTTGAGATCGCTCCGCCTTTTAATCTTTCTGCTCCTTTTCTTCTTTTGCAACACCTTACTCTAGATCTGTAAGGACAAGGTGTTCTTAATTGGTTTTAACAAATTATTTTTTTTAGGAATAAATTCATCTATATTTACATCAATGCTTTCAACTATCTTTTGTAAATGATTGTAGTATCATTTGTAGGCCTTGATTATTAATGAGTATCCAAGGAAAATTCCTTTATCAACACATGAATTAAATTTTCCTGGTGAATCATCATTAATATTCATAGAGAAATTTCTTCTAAATATTTTGAAGTGCTTCATAGAGGAACACCTTCCTTTCCATAGTTCATATGGATTTTTATCATTTTTTACCTGAAGTTGAGATATATTCATGATATATATTGTTTCCTCAACTTCCTCCCTTGAGAATATTTCTTGTAGATTAACTTCCAACAACATTGTTCTTGTAGTCTCTTGTACATATTTGTTCTTTATTTCTAACACTCCATTTTTTTGTGGAGTCCTAGCAACAAATGGTTCCCTCTCGATTCCATGTTTTTCACAGAATTCATTGAATTTTCATGAGGTAAATTCTCCACCTCTATCTATTCTTTTGGAATTTGACGTTCAACTCACTTTCATTTTCAACTATTGCTTTGAAATGTTTAAAATAATATAGTGCTTAGAACTTATATATTATGAAAATACCCACATCATTCTAGTATAATCATCTGTAAATAATATAAATTACATTTCTCCTTGTAGAGTTGAAGTTTTGATTAGGCCACACAAATATTCATGAATGATTTGTAGAGGCAGTGATGCTAAACATTCCTTTGATTTGAAGCTTGTCCTCATTTTCTTTCCATGTTGATATGGTACAAAAATAACATTGGTTGGATTTGAGATTCTAGGGATGTGTCTTACTATTGAATTTTTACTAATATTCACCAATTGTTTGAAGCTTAGATTTCCCAAAAAATTGTGCCATAGCCAAATTTCATTTAATTGACTCATGTAACATATTTATTCTTTATTTTCACTGAGAATATATACATTATATGTTGTGCTTACTCCTTTTCCTCCTAGTTTTCCTAAAAATCTTATGTTTATAAGTGTAAAGGAGAGAGAGGATATATGATGTTGACTATTTCTTGGAGTGTGTTTGACTAGTGTTGACCAAGCCCTTTCATTCTTTGTTTGACTGTATATTTGAATGAGATTTTGAGGCAGTTGACTGAGCTCCTTTTTGGAAGAGTTGAATGTAGATTTGACTAAATTTCTGAGGCACAAAGTTGACTAAATTTTTGAGTTTGAGCATTGTTTGTCTGAGGCAGTTTGACAAAACCTTTTGAGGTTGAGCTAAACATAATTAAGTGATAATTTCTGAGTTATAATTGACCACAAATAAATGATACTTTTGAGAAATGTTTGACCTTAGTTCTAAGCAAACTTGACCAAGGTTTTTGGGCAATTGTTTGACTATATTTCTGGGAAGTTGTGCTAGGTTTTACCTTGTTATCTCATATGGTCAAGTTGAAGAATTTTGTCTAGAAAATCATATTCTATACTTGTTTAATTAAACAATATTTCTCCTAGAAAATATTGTTGGCTCTCAAGGTTGGGTTTCCCAGGTGAAAATTCTTTATGTCTATTGTCTTACTATTCTACTATGATATTTACTATTCTATTGCATTTACAACTGAATTTTATGAAGTATAATTGCTTAGTGATAATCTAAAATTTTCAAAAATATCATTGTCTACCTAGCACTAGAAAATATACATGTTATGAGAGCTCTGGTGAAGAAAGGGCATTGAGATCGGTTCTTGAATACACCTATTCTACAAACAAATATGCTACCTGACCTTTTACTAAGATGACTCCCTCTATCGAGCCTAAACATGAGCTAGAATGTGCATCACATTTCAAGGCCTAGAAGATGATAATATATCTTATTATTGAAGAAAATGATGTCATAAAATATGTGAAAGGAAATATTTTGTCCCTCAGAATAATGAGGAAAAGATCCATCACAAGAGAATGGAAACAATGCCAAGAGGATTCTAGTTTATTTCATTGAACACCAATTGATTCCTTTTATTTCAGGGATGACGAATTCAAAACAAATATATGATACACTAGTGTGGATATATATGGTCAGCAACATTGGATAGAAAATGACCTTGAAAAATCAACTATGTGATATTTGGATGACTAGATCAGAGACTATTACCTCCTACTTCATGAGGATCTCTTAATTGAGAGATCAACTCAAGACAATTGGGAAAATTATTAATGAATCGTAACTTGTGACTACAACTCTTAATGGTTTTCCAAATTCATGGGTGTAAAGACCCTCATTTATACCTAAATTTTGTTATTTTCTTATATTATCATACACCATTTTCAATTTATGTAAATAATCAATCTACTTTCTATAGTATGTATATGTAAATTGATATTTAATTAGTTTTATAGATACTAACTAAAATTACTATCAAAATTCTTTCCTCATTCTTCTTGTAATAGTCTTTGGATTTATATAATGATTCTTTCCTCATTCTTCTGGTAGTAGTCTTTGGATTTATATAATTATTCTTTCCTCATTCTTCTTCTTCTTCTAATAGTCTTTGGATTTATATAATGATTCTTTCCTCATTCTTCTTCTAATAGTCTTTGGATTTATATAATAATGATTCTTTCCTCGTTCTTCTTGTAATAGTTCCTCCTCCTTCTTCTTCTTCTTCCAATAGTCGTTAGATTTATATAATGATTCTTTCCTCATTCTTCTTCTTCTTCTAATAGTCCTTGGATTTATATAATAATGATTATTTCATTGTTCTTCTTGTAATAGTCTTTGGATTTATATAATAATGATTATTTCATCGTTCTTCTTGTAATAGTCTTTGGATTTATATAATAATGATTATTTCCTCGTTCTTCTTGCAATATTCTTTGGATTTATATAATGACTCATTTAAAATGTCACCAAAAAATTTATTCCTCAATATAAATATATCTTCACATACAATACTCAACCATGTGACATTTATACACATGTATTTTCATGTAACTTGATATTGGTCCAATACACCTTGTGAAGACTTACACCTTTGGACACTCAACTTGATGTTGGTCCAATACATCTTGCGAAGACTTACACCTTTGGACACTCATATTATTGCGAGGATTTATTTACTCATTGCATGTGGGTTATTAGTTTGGATCAATGTATTATATATGGAAAGTATATGTATAAATACACCTTGTGAAGACTTACACCTTTGGACACTCAACTTGATGTTGGTCCAATACATCTTGCGAAGACTTACACCTTTGGACACTCATATTATTGCGAGGATTTATTTACTCATTGCATGTGGGTTATTAGTTTGGATCAATGTATTATATATGGAAAGTATATGTATAAAATGTATGTACCTTGGTCTAATTTACATCTTTGAACACATGTGATGTTGATATTATTTACTCGTTGCATGTGGGTTATTATTTTGGATCGATGTATTATATATGGAAAGTATATGTATAAAATGTATGTACCTTGGTCTAATTTACATATTTGAACACATGTGATGTTGATATTATTTACTCGGTGCATGTGGGTTATTAGTTTGGATCGATGCATTATATATGGAAAGTATATGTATAAAATGTATGTACCTTGGTCTAATTTAGATCTTTGAACACATGTGATGTTGATATCAATACTTATTTATAAATTCACGTTACACTCAACCATACTATATTGCGCATATCATTTAAATAACTTACACCCTATTTATGTCATGGTTTCCTTCGGGAAATTTCCACATTTCGTTGTTTTGGGCTATTGCTAATTCGATCATATATGTGGCGTGCTACTTTTCACTGTTTCACATGTGGTATTATTTGGTTCATTTATAGAATTGTACATTTAATATCATTTGTATTATTAACACTTGGATTGTTCCATTCCTAGACATAAATTTCTCTCTTGTCACCACATATATCATTTTGACCTAACTCAAATATACAGTTTGGATTAATTGGAATCAAACTGACATTTGAGATGGCTCTAGCATTTCAACGTGAGGTTAATGACTTTATCAGGTTTACTTGGTGCCATATTCGTTTTCCAACTGACCTCTTTTGGTCATGCGGCTAGGGTTTCATTTTCAATGACACATCCCGAACTTTCAATGGTGTAGTTCAATAGGTGTTCTCCAAACACCATCTTTCGGAATGTCTTCCA
Source organism: Pinus albicaulis (assembly GCA_034641835.2). Classification (NCBI taxonomy): domain Eukaryota; kingdom Viridiplantae; phylum Streptophyta; class Pinopsida; order Pinales; family Pinaceae; genus Pinus; species Pinus albicaulis. Next base: position 262,635,937 of record CM076575.1, on the reverse strand, counting down.
CAATTTTTCATTTGAAAGTTATTAACCCTATATTATGTTGAGTGAGGATGACTTTCACCGGTAGCGTGTCAATACTCTTACCAAAGTTACGGTATTTTAAATTGATTCCTTTAGTGCCTGCTATTTCTAGTTTTTTCATTAATGCATCCATAGTTAAATTTCCATTCATAGTTATGTTTTTCCTTTTCATTTATTTTATGTTTTCACATGTTACAGAGATCTCTTCCTAACATCATGGTTGTATACCATTGCATTTCTCACAGTTCCTAGAGAAAATGCAACTGCTCCCTTTCTATATAATTCACTTTCTATATACTTCATGAATTTAATAGGTAAGCTCTTTGGATTATTTGTTGGTCATATTTTTTAAAAAAACCTAGAAATAAATTGTTATAGTCTCTGCTTCACCATTTCTTAGGTTTCAGACTATTTCTATTAGGGTTACAGGAAGGCTTCATTCCTTCCAATAAATCAACATTATTTTCTTTTTATTATTTTCACAATAGAATCTTTTATGGTTATTTTGGGTTTTCCCCTCAACCATCTAAAAAATGTCGAAACCCTATTAACAATTTCTTAGTATTTCTTTTATTCTTGTTTTTGTTTATTGTAGAGGGTTCATAATTATTGTTTTTATTTTCCGTAACGAGGTATCTCACCCTCTATATCTCCTTCTACTCTTTAAAAGAATTTCTATGCTAAAATAAAATATTTCAAACATTTTTATTGAATAAAATATTTCAATACTATATATATAGGTTAAAATATTTTATGTAGCTTTATTATTTTACATTTTGGTCTTTTTTTTAGGTATATTTTTTTGTTATTTTTTGTTTAAATTCTAGCAAAGGTTTATTTAAATTGCAAATTTAAATTGTGTACTCTATACATTCTAAATGCTCAAGGTATTTTCAAGGCATTGTATCCATTTATACATTTAAAAAAGATATATATGTATAATGCGCCTGGAGTTAATGTTGAGATTCAACAAGATGATGAGCTTAGTGAAAAGTAAGCACCTTCACTAAGTGGGGCCCGCAGGCTATTTTTAGGTGTATGTCTATTTTTAGACATGGTGAGCATATTCTATAAGTTGCAGGATGCTATTTGTAGATGGTTGGTCAAATGTGAAAAATAGATGAAATTCTATTTTTAGAATATTGGGCGAAGTCTAATTATAGATCGTCAATCTAAAACTATATGCATGTCGATTATTATTAGCCCTTAATAATAAACCGACAATAAATATCAACTTATTCTCTTGGAGCACTTTATTTCAGTGAACGAATTTGGAAAATCAGTGGGCTAAAGGAATTACGCAATTCCTAGGGTTATTGGTGGCTCATGCATGGAGGACCCAGTTAAAACTGAAGTGGTAGAGTAGTTATGGGAGATGTTATTTAGTTTAACTCAGTTAAGTGAGTTAAACTCAGTTGAGTTAGTTGTATCTAGTCTAAATAAAAGATACACTAGTGAGATTTTAGTGAATTAATTAGTTAATTAATTCACAACTAATAACTCACTAACAACTGAACAAATACAGCAGTTAACTACTTGCATGTCAGTTCCAGTGGAGACCCAATGGAGAGATAGGTGAAAGGGTGAGATGGACTATCTGTTGTGATTATAGTGATGCATTCAATGCATATGACACACATTGGAGATTCCAATGAGGATTGCGCAGTCAAGGCAAGGAAAATTCGAATTCATTCAGGGGTCTTCTTCAATAGGGATTGCGCAGTGGAGGCAAGTTGTCAGGAGGCAAGAAATTGGTGCATAGATATGCAAATTTCTGCATGACAATGTGTAATGATTGTTGATTGTACTGAGAGCTTGATGTACTAAGATTTGTATGAGATTATTACATGATCCATTGATATACATAATATATGATAGTTGGGGTTTTTAGCTTTAAGCTTTCCCGTTAAAAAACTACGTTCTGTGCAATTGAATTTATTCACATGTGTTTGCAATTGAGTTTTAAATTTCCGAAGAATAACAGTGGAAGGATTATGTATTTAGCAAGAAGATAAATATTGTTAGATCGGGAGAATCTGGTAATACATCAGTTTTAATAAATTTCTACATGGTATCATAGCAGTATTGATCACTGGAGATTGCAATTGCGAAGAGGTGTTGAGTTTTACGCTAGTGGAAAATTTGAATTTGTTGCAGAAATTTCTTGGTGCAACAATTGAGTATTCATTGAAATGTCTTTCAATGGGGTTGCAATTGGAGTATGCCCTTGAGGGTAGCTCGAATTACATAGCCTGGAAGGATAGGATGGAGGTGGTTCTTGAATATAATGGACTAAAGGAGTTCATCAATAGCGATGTTCCTAAGCCTAATTCTAGCGATGTTGCAGGACTTGACGCATGGAAAAAGAAGGTAGCAAAGACAAGAAGAATTCTGTTGGAAGGTGTGAAAGACCATGTTGTGTCAAGCCTTCACAGGAAAGCCACTCCATTTGCAATGTGGAAGGCTTTAACAGATATTTTCCAAAGCGACAACGACCATAGGAAGTTGGCGCTGAAAGATAAGCTCAGAAAAATAAAAGTGGAGAAGGGCGACAGTATTCCAAAATATCTCACAAAGTTTGTCCAATGTAGGGATGAGTTGGGAAGTGTGGGGATTACAGTTGCGGATGATGACTTGGTGAGCTTGGATCTCCTTGGGCTTCCAAAGAGTTGGCATAGCTATAAAGACTCTATCAATGGACGAGAGAAACTGTCGGATTGGGAGCGACTTTGGTCGGATCTTGTACAGGAGGAGATAAGGCGGAATACTAGGGATGGATCTTCATAGAAGAATGATGATGAAGAGAATTGCGATTTCGATGCCAAAGCAAGGAAAGAGAAGGGGAATAAATTCCATCCAAAATCCGAGGCTAAAGGCAAGAAGCTAGATTTGTCCAAGGTGAAGTGTTTTCACTATCACGAACATAAGCATCTCACCACTAACTGCCCACAAAAAAAGAAGAACAAGAAGGCTACTGGAGCTGCAGCTGGAGAGGCCTTAGCCTCACAATTTGAACTTGATTTCTCTTTGATCACATGCTTGGTTTAAAGTGCAATGGGATCAGTGTGGTATCTTGATAGTGGCGTTTCCTTCCATATGATGGGAGACAAGGAGTTGTTTAGTGACTTGGAGGAGAAGGATCTCCAAATGCATATAGAGATGGGTGACGATGGTAGATGCAGTGCAACCTGAATTGAAACCATTACCTTTGAGAGGAATTCAAGTAAACCATTTCTGTTGAAAGATGTTATGCATGTTCCAGGTCTGAAGAAGAACATGGTCTCGGTCACAATGTTGGAGGACAGAGGTTATGACGTTGTTTAAATCTTTCCTGCGACATAAAACAATGTGTCAAACCAAGAGGATATGGATTTGAGTTAGGAATCTCTACAAGCTAGAGGTAGATGGATACACTGAAATGATGGGAAAAGCAGAAGAAGTGGTAAGCTGGGATGAGGGCGAATTATGGCTCAGGAGATTGGGCCATCTTCACCATGGCACCTTGAAAATTTGCAGGAGATTTCTATTGGACTTCCCAAAGGTACTCTTGCACAGTCAGATCAATGCAAGGGATGTACTATGGGTAACTTTGTGAAGACCACCTTTCATGAGAAGGAGAACCGTGCTTCGGTGATCCTGGAGAGAATTCACACAGACGTGTGTGGACCTTTCTCGGTTGCTTTAATAGAAAAACACAGGTATTATCTTATTTTTGTTGATGACTATTCTCGTAGATGCTGGATATTCTTCATGAAGAAGAAGAGTGAAAAATTCTCAAAGTTCTATGAGTTTAAAGCATTGGTGGAGAAGGAGTCAGGGAACTAAGTGAAGGCTCTGCGGAGTGATAATGGTGGTGAATATATCTCGAACGAATTCAAAGACTTTTGTAGCAAAGAAGGAATTCGAAGAGAACTCATAGCACCTCATAACCCACAGCAGAATGGGGTCGTAGAGAGGAAGAACAGAATGGTCATGGGTGTTGCACGATCCATGCTACATGACCAGGGCCTACCGATGCACTTATGGGTGGAAGCATGCAACACTGTGATTTATGTGAAAAACCGTTGTCCTCATAGAGTACTTGGCATGAGTACACTTGAAGAAGATTTTATTGGTAAGAAGCCTGATATTTCTAATTTGAAGATTTTAGGCTCATCTGTTTACATTCATGTGACGAAGGATGCCAGGAAGAAGCTAGATCTGATTGCAGAAGTTGGGATATTTGCGGGGTACACAGAAACACCCCATAATTATCGTGTGTATTTTCCAAACAGTCGAATGATTATGGTGTGAAGGGATATAAAATTCAATGAGGTGAAAGCCATGAAGTTGTCGCTTGAGAGGGAGCTACACTTGCATGCAGAGGAGGAGCTACTTGTTCCCAAAGATGAGCCTCTAGATGTGGATCAGCTACAGGAGGAGATTCATGGAGTGGAGGAGTCCACTCATGCGGAACCAAACATCAGAACATGCAGAAAGCATACCCCAGAAGCTGAGAGACTGAAGCTTGATGTGGCACAGAATATAGGAGTCCCTACATCACAGCGTAGATAGAGACAGTCACCTGACCGATTTACTGGATACATGGCTCTTATGAGAAAGTGTGTCGTGACAGAGACATCTTATTTTGAAGAAGCAGCGTAGGAGCCCACATGGGTAGATTCCATGGTGGAGGAGTATGACTCCATTGTTAGAAACAGTGCTTGGGAGATTGTTCCAAGGCCAGTGGGTAAATCAGCTGTAGCACCAAGATGGATCTACAAGGTAAATCAAGATGGTGATGGGAGCGTTGAGAAGTATAAGGCAAGATTTGTTGCTTGAGCCTTCTCACAGATCGAGGGGATTGACTATGAAGAAACCTTTGCACCTATTGCACGGTATTCTTCCATAAGGACCATCCTTGCTCTCTCAGAACAGATGGGTTGGTGCATTCATGAGATGGATGTGAAGATTGTGTTCCTTAATGGGATCATTGAGGAATAAGTGTACATTGAGCAACTTGAAGGATTTGAGATCTTTAGCAGCGAGTCACATGTGTGCAGACTCAAAAGAGCGTTGTATGGGTTGAAGCAAGCACCGCGTTCTTGGTACACATGGATCAACAACTATTTCACTGGACTTGGCTTCACCAAGAGTGAGGCGGATGCAAACTTGTACCAAATTGTGGTGGAGGTAAGCTTTTAATCATTGTTCTTTATGTTGATGATTTAATACTAATGGGTGATGAGCAGTTGATACACTCATGCAAGTCAGATCTTGCAAAGGAGTTTGAGATGAAGGATTTTGACCTCCTTCATTATTTCCTTGGATTGGAGATATGGAAGCGAGAAGGTGAAATGTTTGTGTCTCAAGGAAAGTATGCTCGGGAGATACTTGGTAAGTTTCACATGGAGGAATACAAGCCCATGGATACTCCTCTTCCAGAAAATTGGAGGAAAGAGAATGCTACATCAGCAGAGGTAGTGGATGCCACTGTTTATCGACAATTGATGGGTTTGCTCATGTATTTAGTTAATACAAGGTCGGACATATGCTATGCGGTAAACAAGCTTAGTCAAGCGATGGTTAAGCCTACCAAGCTCTTTTGGAAGGCAGGAATGCATGTCCTGAGGTATATTAGGGGCACATCTGAGTATGGCTTATGGTATAGACATACGAATGAGGTGAAGTTGCATGGCTTCACGGATGCAGATTGGGCAGGCAGCCCAATGGAAAAAAAGAGCACATCAGTAGGGGTTTTCAATATTGGATCTACAAGATTTTCTTAGTACAGTAGGAAACAAAGATCCATGGCACTCAGTTCAGCGGAAGCAGAATACATGGTAGAAATTCAAGCTGCATGTGAGGCTATCTATATGATTAAAATCCTAGTCGGTTTGTTCGGTTCTCATTTAGATCCTACAGTGACACATTGTGATAATCAGAGTTGCATTAAACTCTCTATTAATCATGTGTTTCATGATAGATATAAACATATTGATATCCGGTATCATCATATTAGATATTGTGTGTAGCAGAAGATCATGTTGCTTCAATACATTCCTACGGAAGATCAGGATGCAGAGATTCTAACGAAGGCGCTTAGCAGGAGAAAATTCGAATACCGTAGAGGCAGGATCGGAGTGAAGGATAATCCCTATCTTGTTGAGAGGGAGAGTTGAGATTCAACAAGATGATGAGCTTAGTGAAAAGTAAGCACCTTCACTAAGTGGGGCCTGTAGGCTATTTTTAGGTGTATGTCTATTTTTAGACATGGTGAGCATATTCTATAAGTTGCAGGATGCTATTTGTAGATGGTTGGTCAAATGTGAAAAATAGATGAAATTATACTTTTAGAATATTGGGCGAAGTCTATTTATAGACATTCAACCTAAAAATAGATGCATGTCGATTATTATTAGCCCTTAATAATAATTCGACAATAAATATCAACTTATTCTCTTGGAGCACTTTATTTCAGTGAACAGATTTGGAAAATCAGTGGGCTAAAGGAATTACGCAATTCCTAGGGTAATTGGTGGCTCATGTAAGGAGGACTCAGTTTGTAGAAATTGTATGCACTAAGCAGGAATATGTCCAAGATCCACCTGATCTCACACTATTTAACTTTATGCAAGATATTGAATCTATTCCACTTGTTAATCTTTTGCGGAAAACTTAATTGCACACACATGTGAAGCATAAACAAAAATATTCAATCGCACATAACACAGTTTTTAACCAGGAAAGCATGAATTTGAAAACCCCAACTATATATTATATAACATGGAGATCATATGACAATCTCATACAAACATGCAAAGCTTGTAACAAGCCCTCAGTACAGTACAATCGTCATACACTAATCAGGCCTAATCTTGCAAATTCATGCATCGATCTTTGCCACCTGCTAGCCTGCCTCCACTACGAAATCTCAGCTGAAGAATAGCTCTGAATGAATTCGAATTACTCTTGGATTGACTGCAAAATCCTCATTGGCATCTCCACTGTGTGTTGGATGTAATCAATGCATCACTATAGTCACAACAGATAGTCTATCTTGCCCTTTCACCTATCTCTCCACCGGTCTCCACTGAAACTGCCACTGTAGTTAATTGCTGTATTTTTCAGTTGATTAATGAGTTATTATTTTCAAATTAACTAACTAATTAATTCACTCCACTCTCACTAGTGTATCAATTAGTTAGATTAGATACAACTAGCTCAACTGAGTCTAACTGAGTTAAACTAAATACAACTCCATAACTACTTCTTCCAACTGTGTCATAACTCTGCCACTTGAGTTCTAACTGAGACCTCCATGCAATAGCTCCATTAAACCCTTAGGAATAGCGTAATTCCTTCTGTCAGCTGATGTGCCACATCAGTGCACTGAACTAAAGTGCTCCAAGAGAATAAGTTGTTGTTTAGAGTTTGATTATTATTAAGAGCTAATAATAATCGACATGGATCTATTTTTAGATTGACGATATATAAATAGACTTTGCCCAATATTATAAAAATAGAATTTCATCTATTTTTCCAACTTGATCAACCATCCATAAATAACATCCTGCAACTTCTGAAATATGATCGACATGTCTAAAAATAGACATAGTCTAAAAATAGACTTGCGCCAAAAATAACCTACGGGCCCACTTAGTGAAGGCGACTCTTTTCACTAAGCTCATCATCTTGTTGAATCTCAACACTCCCTCTCAACAAGATAGGGATTATCCTTCACCCCGATCCTGCCTCTATGGTATTCAAATTTTCTCCTGGTGAGTGCCTTCGTCAGAATATCTGCATCCTGATCCTCCGTAGGAATGTACTGAAGCAACATGATCTTCCGCTGCACAAAATCTCTGATATGATGATACCGGATATTAATATGTTTAGATCTATCATGAAACACAATATTAACTGAGATTTTAATGCAACTCTAATTATCACAATGAATCACCGTGGGATCTAAATGTGAACTGAAAAAACCAACCAGAATCTTCCTCATCCAAATAGCCTCACATGCAGCTAAACTTGTTGCCATGTATTATGCTTCCGCTGAACTGAGTGCCACATATATTTGTTTCTTGCTGTACCAAGAAACTGTCGTAGATCCGATACTGAAAATCCCTCCTGATGTGCTCTTTCTGTCTATTAAGCTTCCTGCCCAATCTGCATCCATGAAACCATGCAACTTCACCTCATCCGTCTATCTGTACCATAAATAATACTCAGATGTGCCCCTGAGATATCTCAGGACATGCTTGCTTGCCTTCCAAAAGAGCTTGGTAGGCTTAACCATCGCTTGTGAAAGTTGGCTCACTACATAGCATATGTCCGGTCTTGTATTGACTAAATACATGAGCGAACCCAACAACTGTCGATAAAAAGCAACATCTACTACCTCTGCCGATGTAGCATCTTCTTTCTTCTGATTTCCTGGAAGAGGAGTGTCAATAGGCTTACAACCTTGCATGTGAAACTTCTCCAGTATCTCCCGGGCATACTTGCCTTGAGACACAAATAGTTCACCTTCCCGCTGCCATATTTCCAATCCAAGGAAATAATGAAGGAGGCCTAAATCCTTCATCTCAAACTCCTTTGCAAGATCAGCCTTGCATGAGTGTATCAATTGCTCATCACCTGTTAGTATCAAATCATCAACATAAATTAAAATGATCAAAATCTTACCCTCAACCACAATATGGTATAGGTTTGCATTCGCCTCACTCTTGGTGAAGCCAAGTCCAGTGAAATAGCTGTCGATCCGAGTGTACCAAGCAGGGGTGCTTGTTTCAGCCCATACAACGCTCTTTTGAGCCTACACACATGCGAATCGCTGTTGAAGATCTCAAATCCTTCAGGTTTCTCAATGTAAAACTCTTCCTCAATGATCCCATTAAGGAACGCAGTCTTCACATCCATCTAATGAATGTGCCAACCCATCTGCGCTGAGAGAGAAAGGATGGTCCGTATGGAAGAATACCGTGCGACAGGTGCAAAGGTTTCTTCATAGTCAATCCCCTCAATCTGTGAGAAGCCCAGGGAAAAAAATCTTGCCTTATACTTCTCAATGCTCCCATCAACAGCTTGCTTTACCTTGTAGATCCATCTTGATCCTACAATTGATTTTCCCACCGGCCTTGGAACAATCTCCCAGGAACTGTTTCTGACAATGGAGTCATACTCCTCCACCATGGCATCTACCCATGTGGGCTCCTACGCTTCTTCTTCAAAATAAGATGGCTCTATCACAATACACTTGCTCATAAGATCCATGTATCCAGTATATCGGTCAGGTGACTGTCTCTGTCTGCGCTGTGATGTAGGAACTCCTACATTTTATGCCACATCCACCTTTAGCCTCTCAGCTTCTGTGGTATGCTTCCTGCCTTGTCTGATGTTTGGTTCTGCATGAGTGGACTACTCCACTCCATGAATCTCCTCCTGTGGCTGATCCACATCCAGAGGCTCATCTTTGGGAACAAGAAGTTCCTCCTCCGCATGCAAGTGTAGCTCCCTCTCAAGCGACAACTTCATGGCTTTCACCTCATTGAATTTTATATCCCGTCGCATAGCAGTCATTTGAATGTTTGGCAAATACACACGATAGTTATGGGGTGTTTATGTATACCCCACAAATATCCAAACTTCTGCAATCAGCTCCAACTTCTCCCTAGCATCCTTCGTCACATGAATGTAAACGGGTGAGCCAAAAATCTTCAAATGAGAAATATCAGGCTTCTTACCAGTAAAATCATCCTCAGGTGTACTCATGCCAAGTACTCTATGAGGACAACGGTTTTGCACATAAACCGCAGTGTTGCATGCTTCCGCCCACAAGTGCATTGGTAGGCCCTGGTCATGCAACATCGCTCGTGAAACACCCACGATCGTTCTGTTCTTTCTCTCCGCGACCCCATTCTATTGTGGGTTATGAGGTGCTATGAGTTCTCTTCGAATTCCTTCTTTTCTATAGAATTCTTTGAATTCGCCAGAGATGTATTAACCACCATTATCGCTCCTTAGAGCTTTCACCTGCTTCCCCGACTCCTTCTCCACCAATGCCTTGAACTCACAGAACTTTGAGAACGTTTCACTCTTCTTCTGCATGAAGAAGATCCAGCATCTACGAGAAAAGTCATCAAAAAATATCACATAATACCCGTGTTTTGCTGTTGAAGCAATCGAGAATGGTCCACACACGTCTGTGTGAATTCTCTCCAGGATCACCGAAGCACGGTTCTCCTTCTCATGAAAAGTGGTCTTCACAAACTTACCCATTGTACATACTTTGCGTTGATCTGACTACGCAAGAGTACCCTTGGGAAGTCCAATAGAAATTTGCTGCAAAATCTTCAAAGCGCCATGGTGAAGATGGCCCAATCTCCTATGCCATAACTCGCCCTCATCCCGGCTCACCACTTCTTCTTCTTTGCCCACCATTGCAGCGCATCCATCTACCTCTAGCTTGTAGAGATTCTGAATTCAAACCCCTATCTTCTTGGTTTGACCCGTTGTTTTATGTCAAAGGAAAGCTTTTCCCTCACTGAAAACAACATCATAACCTCTGTCTTCTAGCATTGCGACTGAGACCAAGTTCTTCTTCAGACCTGGAACATGCATGACATTCTTCAACAAGAATGGATTACCGGACTCCCTCTCAAAGGTAATGGTCCCAATGCCTGTCGCACTATACCGACCATCATCGCCCATCTCTATATGCATCTGGAGGTCCTTCTCCTCCAAGTCACTGAACAACTCTTTGTCTCCCGTCATATGGAAAGACGCACCACTGTCAAGATACCACACTGATCCCATGCAGCTTGAAACCAAGCATGCGATCAAGGAAAAATCCAGCTCAAATTGTGAGGCTAAGGCCTCTCCAGCTACAGATCCAGTAGCCTGCTTATTCTTCTTCTTCTGTGGACAGTTAGTGGTGAAATTTCCATGCTCGTGACAGTGAAAACACTTCACTTTGGACAAGTCCTGCTTCTTTCCTTTCACACCTGATTTAGAAGGATTTTTCTTCCCCTTCCCTTTCCTTGCTTTGGCAGCCAAAGTGCAATTCTCTTCATCTTAATTCTTCGATGAAGATCCACCCCTGGTACCCCGCCTTATCTCCTCCTGCACAAGATCTGACCAAAGTCACTCCCATCCTGGCAGTTTCTCCTGTCCATTGAAAGAGTCTTCGTAGATATGCCAACTCTTAGGAAGCCCAAGGAGAGCCAAGCTCACCAAGTCTTCTTCATCAACAATAACCCCCACACTTCCCATCTCATCCTTGCAGGGGACAAACTTCGTGAGGTATTTTGGAATACTGTCGCCTTTCTCCATTTTTATTTTTCTAAGCTTGTCTTTAAGCACCAACTTCCTCTGGTCACTTATGATTTGGAACAAGTCTGTCAAATCCTTCCACATTAAGAATGGAGTGGCTTCCCTGTGAAGGCTGGACACAATGTGGTCCTTCACACCTTCCAACAGAATCCTCCTCGTCTTTACAGTCTTCTTTTGCCATGCATCAAGTAATGCAGCATCGCTAGATCTTGGCTTAGGAACATCGCTATCGATGAACTCCTTCAACCCATTATCCTCCAGCACCGCCTCCATCCTGTCCTTCCAGGCTATGTAATTCGAGCTCCCATCAAGGGCATACTCCAATCTCAACCCGTTGAAATACATTTCAATGTATACTCGATTTCTGCACCAAGAATCTTCTGTAGCAAATTCAAATTGTCCACCAACACAAACTCACTTCACAATTGCAATCTTCAATCAACAATGCTTTGATACCATGTAGAAATTATATGCACTAAGCATGCATATGTCCAAGATCCACCTGATCTCACACTATTTAACTTTATGCAAGATATTGAATCTATTCCACTTGTTAATCTTTTGAGGAAAAATTAATTGCACACACATGTGAAGCATAAACAAAAATATTCAATCGCACATAACATCGTTTTTAACCGGGAAAGCTTGAAGCTAAAAACCCAAACTATATATTATGTAACATGGAGATAATATGACAATCTCATACAAAAATACAAAGCTTATCACAAGCCCTCAGTACAGTACAATCGTCATACACTAATCATGCCTAATCTTTCAAATTCATGCACCGATATTTGCCACCTGCTAGCCTGCCTCCACTGCGCAATCTCTGCTGAAGAATAGCTCTGAATGAATTCTAATTACTCTTGGATTGACTACGCAATCCTCATTGGCATATCCACTGTGTGTTGGATGCAATCAATGCATCACTATAGTCACAACAGATATTCTATCTTGCCCTTTCACCTATCTCTCCACTGGTCTCCACTGAAACTGCCGTGCACTGTAGTTAACTGTTGTATTGTTAAGTTGATTAATGAGTTATTATTTGTGAATTAATTAACTAATTAATTCACTCCACTCTCACTAGTGTATCAATTAGTTAGACTAGATACAACTAGCTCAATTGAGTCTAACTGAGTTAAACTAAATACAATTTCGTAACTACTTCTTCCAACTGTGTCATAACTCTGCCACTTGAGTTCTAACTGAGTCCTCCGTGCAATAGCTCCAGTAAACCCTTAGGAATAGCGTAATTCCTTCTGTCAGCTGATGTGACACATCTATGCACTGAACTAAAGTGCTCCAAGAGAATAAGTTGCTTTTTAGAGTTTGATTATTATTAAGAGCTAATAATAATCGACATGCATCTATTTTTAGATTGACGATCTATAAATAGACTTCGCCCAATATTCTAAAAATAGAATTTCATCTATTTTTCCAACTTGATCAACCATCCACAAATAGCATCCTGCAACTTCTTAAATATGATCGACATGTCTAAAAATAGACTTGCGCCAAAAATAGCCTGCGGGCCCACTTAGTGAAGGTGACTCTTTTCACTAAGCTCATCATCTTGTTGAATCTCAACACAGTTAGAACTGAAGTGTGTAATATTCCCAAATGGGGAAGTAGCAATATATGAAGACAATAATGGAAATAGAAGTGCAAATCAACTCATAAAAATGTGAGAACATATAGTCATCATATTAATCTCATAGCAGCAAATGTATACAAATTCTCAAGGAAATAATCACTCTAGTAGGAACAACAAGCCTCAAGAAAGCATGTACATAAAATATGAAGAACACTGCTACACAAATATTGCCCAACGCTATGACAACGCAATTTTATTAGGAATAACTGTTGCTGGAGAATGTCAATACATGGATCTACAATGATATAGCTCTTACAATTTTGGGAGTGAAGATCTAGACTCCCAAACTCAATTTCAAGACAATCCGAAGAGGATTTCCTGAAATATGAAAAAAGTGCAAAATGCCGGAATGTAGTCCTAGTACTGAATAACAGCTGCAACTCTAGAACTAGATGGATATGGTTGAAGATGATGCATAAGATGTATAAACCTCCTCCAATGGATCTTCCAAGTGAAAGGCTAATCCTAACACTAAAGATCTCACCCTCCAAACAAACATTGCAACCCCTCACCGCAATTGGTCACAAAAGTAACGCAGCCACTCACGGATATTGCGTTGTAGGTGAAGAAAATATGTTGGCCAAGTCCCAAGATGTGAAATCAGCTCTAGAATCTTCCTCACTGATATCCCAAAGGAAAGAAAGCTTCCTCCTCTGAAAAACAAGCTCCGGAAGTGTTGTTCTCAACCCTCCACTGCAACACCCTGCAACACAACCCAGCTCTAAACAGAAACTGCGCTGTAGGTGAAGGAGGTAGCTTGGCCTCAAGCCTAGATGTGGAGAAATGAAGTGAAAGCCCCTTTAATAGGCCTCTCAAGAAATAATATGGAATTCCTAAACATGAAATCCTTGTGCTAAGCAGCACAACAATCTCAACTAAATAGTTGAAGAATGTACAATAGTCTCCCAGACCACAAAATCAATAATCCATAACATAACATGTCTTGCTATGGCTTCCTTGCCTTCCTTATATACAAGTGGAAGCCTTCTCATCTTGGGTCCCACTCATTAGGGTTTCCTCCACCAAGTAATCTTCCTCCCACTATCATTGCGCTGTCTCCATATATGATCTCCACCTCTTATCCCAGCATTGTTGACTTGGTCAAACTTGACCTTGTCCACATGCAAATGTCCCTTTTCACACATGAAGGTGTGAAATCCAGCTCCTATGATGATCCCTTTTCCCATTATGAGGGATTTTATTCATATTTTTAATATGCATGGGCCTCCTTACCTATTTATTCAACTGCTAGGTGATAAAAACAAAAATCAATTTTCCAATTAGCTATATGCTAATTTTGAAATATTATAGTCCTCCCCTCCCAAATGTTTCTTGTCCTCAAGAAACTGCAAGGATAGAACTGACAAGTCTCCCCTCCTCCTACTATAGCATCCACATATGATAAACTCCTCCAAGGAATGAGATGTTGTCTCATCAATAAATCTCCATATTGCCTCTCCCAAGAATGCAAGCTAGCTAAATAGCTATCATCATGAATAAGTAGAGTACTCAAGGAGGAAATAAGGTGATGTCCAGAGGTCCCTTTGAGGCATGGGATCTGAAATGTATTGGGAACCATCATTCCCATGTGGATCCTCCATCCCCAAGCTATCATCCATACAAAATGAGTTACCTCCCAACATGGAAACTTTTGAAAATTCTCCTCCACCTTTGGCTCCAGTAATGTAGGTGGGCTGAGTAACTGAACATGGTAGACAAAATAGCCTACCCCACGTTGTTCTCCTCTATAATTATGATAAGTGTAGAGTGTCTGCTGATCTTGGGCTGCAATAATGTTTCCCTCAAGAGGCAAGATGAAGACTAGATCTCCAAAGCAACATTATGAATCATGTTGGCCCAAACCATCCCATATGTGATGGATAGGAAATCATCACCATATGGCATCCAATCAATCCCATGGCCCACCTCATAAAGAAGAAAGTGTTTTCCTATAGTCGCCATATCATCTCCCATGCTCCCCTTGGAACATGTAATGCAAAAAGTGTGGGAAATCTCTTTCCCCAAGGACACATCCAGCCAATGTGGTTCTCTCCCAATCATGATCCCAATAAAAATAAGAACAACATCAGCAAATGGAATCATGATTATCATCATGCTAGCTTCCATATGTAATAAGGGAGAAGGAAAATGGTCCCTCAAATGTAACCAGCACAGTTTTACTCTCAACTGCATCAAAAAATGGCATGATGTGTGGCTTCCCAACCACTTTCTTGCTGCCCCAATCTCCTCACAAGTTTGGAGAAAGTCTATGGTGTATGGTATAAAGTGATCATGCCTTGCATAATATATCGTCTCCCCAAAACCTCCTAGGGAGTGTCCATCACCAAAACTGCTTATGGCATCAAGTAGACCATGAAGTATAGAAGAAATAATGCTCCTCCTTGGAGAAATGTCCTGCACATATATGGTTAAGGAATGCACTTATTCATTATACAGATCATTATGCAACCAAACAGTGTCCTTACCATATGCTTTGCCCATGCAAATGGAGTGGCTCATAGATGAAACCCCTCTCATCCTCAAAGAGAAAAGAGGTGGTTGTGTTAACTCTTCCAAAGAGTTATGTATCTCCTCCATCTCCACATGATCCATGCATCTCTTCAAATGTTGATATATCTCCTCCTCAAAGCCTTCCAAAATGTACCCCTCCATGATGGTGTGGTATGCTCTCATGGAATAAGTGTGGCTGAAAATGAAATCTTCATGAGTTGCTTGTAGTAACTTCTCCTTGAGCATGGAAGCTCTAGATAAGAAGATCCTACCATGATAGTAGATGACCCCATCTCTAACTGAATATCCCTCCTCATGCAACTAGTCATCCAATATCATACAAGTAAAAAGATCCTTGGAATAATCCACCAACAGCTGGGATTTCCAATATGGATCTATCCTCCATAGTGACAGTGCTAATGATATATCATAAAGAACATCTATCATATGTCTATCCTCCTCTTTGACATCTCTTATGCCAAAGATGCAATTTGGAAGGCTGCTATCCTTCCCATACTACTCCTGCCACAGTGCAGAAACTGAGATGAGAGTGGGTAATGAAGATGTTGAGAGAATGCCTCTCCTCTCCTTGAGTCTATCCAAGACTCTCAGCATTGTATCAAGCTCACCCAAGGTCTCCACCCCTCTGGAATCAATGAGTGGTGCATCCCAATGTGAAGCATCCCTCACCATTTGATGATCTGGTGGTCTCCCCGGTGAAATGCCTCCTTGCAATGAGACATCAATATCAAGAGTAGACTGCATATATGAATGGACATAATTGTCCCTGCCCTCACTGCACAATCCAGTCTCCCTCTTATGTGCATCAACCCTCTGAAATAGATAGGGTTGTGTGCCCTTCATCATATGATGTTGGTCATCCTCCCTACCTCCTCCTTTTTTCTGCATGGTTCCACAATCTATCATCAATGGTACATGTTGATCATGAGTTGTGCATTGATCTCCACATATGAGATCCTAGGGAATTCCTTGCAATGATATAATAATCCCTCCTATTGGAGCATGTGCTCCCTCTACCTCTCCATGACGTGCTAGATATGCTCTAGATATTACAACGTTGTTGCCCTCAACCTTTTCTTCCTCTCCAATATGAATGGGCAACCTCCCAAGAATTGGATCCTCTTTTGAAAAAAGGATCTCCATGCCCTCTTGTTCAAGAATATGAGATAGAGGTCTTGCCTCTAGCAAGAGGTCAGCCTCCTCAATAGTTTTCTGAAGTGGAGTTGTGTTTATAGGTTCCTCCAACTCATGCAAAATATTTGTTTGTTTTGGTTTGTTTAGCTCCACCACATGTGTTTCAAAATGTTTCCACCAAATATTTCTATTATTCTCTTAGTGAACCTTGCATAAGAAGAAGTATTTTCATTTTTCAAAGAAAAAGACTCAAATATCCATTATGCATAGGCCTTACCTCCAAAATGCAGCGCTGCAACTTTGATGGCTTCATCTTCAGAAAGTTGGTGCTACTGCAAATAGGTGTCTAGCTCCTCCACCCAAGCTCTAACTGAACATTTAGGTGAACCATCAAAATTAGATAGATAAAATCTACCCATGTCATGCTACTTGCTCCTCTCCACCTTGATCTTGCAAAACTCTAGGAAAGTGATATGATCTCTAAACTTCTTAGTTTGAGATTCATATTCTTGCATGAAATCACTAAGAGTTTCCCTCCTAGGCATTCCTTCTTCTTCTATCTCCTTCATAGCAAATCTGGGCATATGATTGCGCTGTGCATCATAGTGTGTGGTTGCATGCTCACACTCTTCATATGAAAATCTAGAGTTTGCTTCAGTTTCAAACTCTCTTGGATATTCTCTATTCATCTCCCTCCTCAACTTCTTGAGATCTCCATGAATGCTCTGCAAAGTTTGAGAAAGAAACTTTGAAAGTCTCTCCTCCTTTCTTCCTCCAAATATTGGAGTCTTCTTCTTGTATTTTCTATTCATCTTCTCTTCTTCTTGTCTTCTTGATAGCATAATGGCTGAGATCCACAGGCTGAGCCAAGATTATGCTCTGATACCACTGTAATATTCCCAAATGGGGAAGCAGCAATATATCAACACAATATTGGAAATAGCAGTGCAAATCAACTCATAAAAATGTGAGAAGAACATATAGCCATCATATTAATATCATAGCAGAAAATGTATACAAATTCTCGAGGAATTAATCACTCAAGTAGGCACATTAAGCCTCAATAAAGCATGTATATAAAATATGAAGAACACTGCTACACAAATATTGCCCAAGGTTATGACAGCACAGTTTTATTAGGAATAACTGTTGCCAGAGAATGTAAATACATGGCCCTGTAATGATATAGCTCATACAATTTTGGGAGTGAATTTCTAGACTCCAAAACTCAATTTCAAGACAATCCAAAGAGGATTTCCTAAAATATGCAAAAATTGCAAAATGCCGGAATGCAATCTTAGGACTAAATAGCAGCTGCAACTCTAGAATTGGATGGAGATGGTTGAAGATGATGCATAAGATGTATAAACCTCCTCCAATGGATCTTCCAAGTGAAAGGTTGATCCTAACACTGAAGATCTCACCCCCCAAACAAACATTGCAACCCCTCACTACAATTGGTCACAGAAATAATGCAGTCACTGAGGGATACTACGCTGTAGGTGAAATAAAATATGTTGGCCAAGTGCCAAGATGTGAAATCAGCTACAAATTCTTCCTCACTGATCTCCCAAAGGAAAGGAAGCTTCCTCCTCTAAAAAACAAGCTTCGGAAGTGGTGTTCCCAACCCTCCACTGCAACACCCTGCAACACTACCCAGCTGTAAACAGAAACTCTGTTATAGCTGAAGGAGGTAGCTTGGCCTCAAGCTTGGGTGTGGAGAAATGAAGTACAAGCTCCTTCAAGAGGCCTCTCAAGAAAGGAGATGGAATTCCTAAACAGGAAATCCTTGTGCTAAGCAGCACAACAATCTCAACTAAACAGTTGAAGAATGCACAATAGTCTCCCAGACCACAAAATCAATAATCCATAACATAACATGTCTTGCTATGGCTACCTTGCCCTCTTATATACAAGTGGAAGCCTTCTGATCTTGGGTCCCACTCATTAGGGTTTCCTCCACCAAGGAATCTTCCTCCCATTATCATTGCGCTATCTCCATAGATGATCTCCACCTCTTATCCCAGCGTTGTTGACTTGGTCAAACTTGACCTTGTCCACATGAAAATGTCCCTTTTCACACATGAAGGTGTGAAATCCAGCTCCTATGATGATCTCTTTTCACATTATGAGGGATTTTATTCATATTTTTAATATACATGGGCCTCCTTACCCATTTATTCAACTGCTAGGTGATAAAAAAAAAATCAATATTCCAATTAGCTGTATGCTAATTTTGGAATATTACAAAGTGGCAGAGTTGTGACAGAGTTGGAAGAGTAGTTATGGGAGTTGTTATTTAGTTTAACTCAGTTAAGTGAGTTAAAATCAGTTGAGCTAGTTATATCTAGTCTAACTGAAAGATACACTAGTGAGAGTTTAGTGAATTAATTAGTTAATTAATTCACAACTAATAACTCACAAACAACTGAACAAATACAATAGTTAACTACTTGCATGTCAATTCCAGTGGAGACCCAGTGGAGAGATAGGTGAAAGGGTGAGATGGACTATCTGTTGTGACTATAGTGATGAATTCAATGCATCTGACACACATTGGAGATGCCATTGAGGATTTCACAGCCAAGGCAAGGCTAATTCGAGTTCATTCAAGGGTCTTCTTCAGCAGGGATTGCGCAGTGGAGGCAGGCTATCAGGAGGCAAGAAATTGGTGCATAGATATGCAAATTTCTGCATGACAGTGTGTAATGATTTTTGATTGTACTGAGAGCTTGATGTACTAAGCTTTGTATGAGATTATTACATGATCCATTGATATACATAATATATGATAGTTGGGATTTTTAGCTTTAAGATTTCCCGTTAAAAAACTGTGTTATGTGCGATTGAATTTATTCACATGTGTTTGCAATTGAGTTTTAAATTTCTGCAAGAATAACAGTGGAAGGATTATGTATTTAGCAAGAAGATAAATACTGTTAGATCAAGAGAATCCGGTAATACATTAGTATTAATAAATTTCTACAGTTAAAACTGTTTCATTTTGGTTAATAGCTCATCTTCTTGAGAATTAAGGAAACAGGTTAACAACCCGAGACCCAGAGGTATCTAGGAGGAGTGAAATTATGCCCTATTACGGACCACTAGTGGGTAATTTAGGGTGATGTAGTTTTCCTTGAATAACAATGATGAGGAGTAGCGGGCAATGATGAATATCCCCACCATTGGTTTGACCACTAGGTTATAGGTTTTATCATTGGATATATATATATATATATATATATATATATTACCAAGAGGGATTAATTTTGTTGAGACATAAACACTTTTTTAAGTTTTTCACTTAAACAAATTTGCATATTAAATTTGATCTCCCTTGAAGCTAAGTAGATCCGTGATTAAGATAGGTCTATACTGATTAATACTTCAATAGAATAATGAAGTATAAAATCAACACTTCCAAATAAATCAATCTATCTAGTTGTAACATTCTCCTGACTTAGCCAAAAGTCCTAAATCCATTTTCAAACATTGCTCCATATTGCATTTTTGGTTTCCAGTTTTTTCCCCATGAAAACGCAAAAATAGGAGAGTTATTGGAGTAAAATTTGTTCATGTGTGTCAGTAAAGAAGCCTCCTGAAACTACTAGTTCTGCTCCTTGCTCCTTCCTCTGATAAGAGGTGCATGAGAAAATGCAATATTGATCCATCAAGGAAGAAGGATCTCGATGTCACAAGTGATGCTTCTTTCATTGATAAGATACATGAAGGAGAAAATGCAAAAGTTGATCCGTTAGGAAAGAAAGATTAATTACACATAATATGAAAAAAAAAACATATGCAAGAGAGCAATCTATATCAATACAATATTTACATAGAAATGTAAATATTGTAATAAATATAATTATTATAATAAATATTTATATAAATATTTTAATAATAATTAATATTGTATTTTTATAGTTTACATAAAAATGTAAATATTGTAATAAATATAAAAATGATAATAAATATAAATATTTTAATAATAATTAATAGTGTATTTTTATATATTTATATGTGTTTAGATTACAAATTTGTGTACATTATACTTATGACTTTTATACCATAAATAAATGGTGTATTTACATGGAAATATAAATATTATAATAAATATAAATATTTTAATAATAATTAATAGTGTATTTTTATATATTTATATGTGTTTAGATTATAAATGTGTGTACATTATACTTCTGAATTTTATACCATAAATAAATGGTATATTTTATCAATTAGAAATCATGAGAGCATCTATTGTACAATATTAACACACAAAACAATAGATTAATTTCTATATTACAATCAAACGAATATATCACAATTATTATAGTGCTGCTGAGATCCAACTAATTCCACTCTTGGAGGGAGAAGTTGAGAGAATCTCTCAACATCCTCCAACAAACCAAACCAATCCCTAATCTTTAGTATGCATCATAAATGATGCATTATCTCAAACACCCCCCCTTAATGCCTACATTACAGAAATGGAGAACACACTAATTTAATACAAACATTTGTCTACCCTCGTCTTCATTAACATTTGTACCCACTCTGAGATCTCATAGACAACGCTCTTTTCTCCACCATTTTCGAGCTACCATTCAACCCATTTAAAATACATTTGTTTCTGACCAGCAATGCTGAATTTGTAAGATCAAAGATTCTTGACACCCCCGAAGAAGAGTCTCAACACTGAACTATCCTATTGAAATATTTCCATCTGTGAAATAACCCCGAAGAATAAATTTCAACAGTCTATAGGAAAATATTCTAGGTACAGAATATGATCAGCGATCAATCCTACAAAGTGACCTTTACACAAGGATCTCATTGTATAACCTGTAACTGATGCTCTTGAAGCCCGAAGCACAACAAGATCCATCAGCATATAACAAATTCACACAATCAAATTAGCGAATTGTTCTCTCGGCACCGAAGAACATCGAGAACGACTAATTTAAATAATGCTAATTTGTTCAATAATTTGTTCTGCACTAGACAAATCTCACAACAATAAACCCACAAAATCCAACGTAAATAAAACCAATAGCATGACCAGCAACAACTGTGTTGAATTTCTCCTCATTCCTTGCCTTCTGAAGTTGAATGCGTTTTGTCACCACAAAACTATGCAATTCTGTGCTTGATGCATAGCCTCTGCGCATGCATTAATAAAGTGCCACTACTAATATTATGAAATTTTATACATCTAACCATCATTTTAGTGCTTTTCCAGCTTTTCAATCTGACTCGTGCTAACTTATTTGGATATTTCACGTGCAATCCTTTCATCTTACCCGGTAGTGTTGATATAGAACGAATGATATGTGACGCAAATAGAAGCTCAGATGAACCCCATAGCAAATTCCACGTAAAATTTGAGTTTCAAAATTATGTTTTCAGTGAGACCAACGATGCTACTGACCTTCTGATTTCTCTAATGTCGAACTACAACAAGAATGCCGATTTAAATGTGACGTGCCCCAGTTTCAGTGGTACCCACAGCATGGCTCAAGGCTTAATTTTTCAACGCACACTACACTCTTTTCAAAGACGAAGCCCTCCTTACAGCGGCTTTAAGCACAAGCATCTACGCCAACATCTATAAAGATCTTGCGCTGCGCCCAGGAATGTAAAGCATCGGCCGCCATTAAAAAGATATGGTATCAATCAAGATTTGAAATACCTGCGATTCCTTGTTTTCGCAGGAATTGGGTATCTGTCGATTCCACTACTGCTTCCTCACAAGTGGAACAAGCCGCGTAGTGTGACGGGTTACAAACTGTTGAAGCCTCATTTCTATGGAAGAGGAATCCATGTCCATGAGCTGTAACATCCGTCGAGAATCTAAGAAACTTCCACTCCATACTATCTGGAGGCTCCACACTTTTATACTTCGCAACAAAATTATATCGGTGTTTGTTGCCATTGCCATATCGACGTCGAAGTCGAGAACTCCAATTTCGTCTAATAGTCGTCCATTCACATAGTCAGAAAAAGACTCAAATTCCCAATTATCTCTGTTTCCTTCTCTCATACATCTGAAGACAACAGTGGAGATGAAGTGTTGCTGAGCGCTTTCTGTATCATGTGAAACAACATCAAATCTGCTTTCACTTTGCTCTATTACTCGTGCTGTATCAGCTTCTAGTGTTGCCCATTGCACACGGCTGGCAGCTTGTTTTCCACATATATGTAAACCTTTTCAAATATTTATATCGCAAGATTTCTATTAAAAAATAACAAACACATAAAAAAAAACTTTAACTCAGAAAATAAATTCACTGGACTATCTATTCGCCTACAGCAACGGTTTGGAAATCATTGCTCTCACATCTTCCTGGCCATCCCGTGAGGGATTTAAGCCAGTAGTGGCTCTGATACCAAATTAGAAATCATGAGAGCATCCATTGCACAATATTAACACACAAAACAATAGATTAATTTCTATATTACAATCAAACGAATATATCACAATTTTTATAGTGCTGATGAGATCCAACTAATTCCACTCTTGAAGGGAGAAGTTGAAAGAATCTCTCAACATCCTCCAACAAACCAAACCAATCCCTAATCTTTAGTATGCATCATAAATGAGGCATTATCTCAAACATTATCTTATTTAAATATTTCTTCTTCACTTCAATAAATTTAAAATTAAAATAACTCTACAATAATAATAACAACAAATTTAGTATATACATAGATATATATATATATGTAAACATTAAACCTGACCTAAACTAATATAGGTAATATGTTTTTATAAAAGATAGATTACTAGAAACCATAAGCTTTACTTTCCTCTTATATATATTAAGAGACGAATTTATATAAATTTATATGTTTTATGTTATTTTCTATTATTTTATTTTTTAATTTATAATAATATATTTGTTTTAATATATCATTATAAGTTAATAAATGTGTTTTCAAAGATCATTTATCCTCGTAAGATAATAGATAACAACGCATAATGATTATTGGAATCAATTTTTCTTTATACTTATTTTGAGTTTAATATACCGAAATATTTTTTCCCAACTAAAAAATATTTTCAAATATAATTACTACATATAATTTTTTTTTAATAGCAACATAATATTCACAGCTAGATTTTATTATTACCTTGATTAATTATTATTTTTTAATTAGTATAAATTTAAAGAATAACTTTAACTTAAAACATAAAATTAAAATTCCATGAGGAATCACGACAAAACCGTGCTTACAAGTTTTATAAGGGAACTTTTAATGAGGCAAGGTCCTTCAAAATATTTATGTTGCAGAAAATGTTGAAAAGTTAATTATATCATAAAATTCATCTAAAAAAATATATTAAAATAAATATTTTAAATATTTTAACGTGACTGCTTATCTAATCAATTAATACTTCCAAATAAATATAGCTATGGGCACTTTTGTTTTTTCTTGTTCTTTACAGCAAGGATATCAGGGTTAGTCAAATATTTTCCGTAAGCATGGAATTAATTTCTATCTTTGAGAATACTTCATTGGGGGCAGAGGTGTTGAGGTATTTTAAATATTTTATGTGCACTCATTATCTAATGAATTAATGCTAATATATTTATAGTCACTCATTATCTACTGAATCAATACTTTCAATTAAATAGTTATTATTGTTCTTTACAGTAAGGATTTAGTAGGCAAATATTTTCAGTAAGCATGTGTTTGAGATAATGCCTCATTTATGATGCATACTAAATATTAGGGATTGGTTTGGTTTGTTGGAGGATGTTGAGAGATTCTCTCAACTTCTCCCTCAAAGAGTGGAATTAGTTGGATCTCAGCAGCACTATAAAAATTGTGATATATTCGTTTGATCATAATATATAGAAAATAATTATTGTGTGTTATTCCTGCGTGCTCTCATAATTTCTAATATGGTATCAGAGCCTCTATTGGCTTAAATCCCTCACGGGATGGCCAGGAAGATGTGAGAGCCATAAATTGTAATCTATGTAAATAGATAGGATTAGTGCGTGTGAATGTAGAAAATTATTTTTTGTTAGAAATCGCTGTAAGTTTCTGCGCTGTCCACCGTCAGCTTAGGGTTTTCTCTAATGCGTGATTGCTTTATCGGAGGCCCTTCTCTACGGCCAGTGTACTATTATCAGCTTCTTTCTTCCTGATATTCTTACTCATTTTTTTAATCCCTAACCAATTCAAAGCTTGAAATTTGACGATTTGCATCTTCTTACTGGTTCTGCATTATAGCCTCCTGGTGGCAATATAGCCTCTGGACACGCAGTTGTATATTGCGTAGCACTAATCTCAGGATTTCATCGTACCCATGCAGTCAAGGGCAAATATTTTCCTGATTGGATGAAACTTTTGCTCCGAACGGCTTTAAATTTTTAGCACAAGGCATGTCCACATCCAAACATAACGAATGCACAGACAAATGAAGAGAGGGTAGGGCCGATCGTATTACTTGCACAACCCAAAGTCAAGGAATCGGTTGTGAAGGAAAAGACTTGAAACTCGGGAATCTCGTACCGAAAATCGGAGGCACTGGACTGGGGCACGTCGCATTTAAATGGACATTCTTGCTGAGTCCGACATAAAAAGAAGTGAAATTTTACAGTTTTGACATTAAGAAATCAGAAAGTTAGTAGCATCGATGGTCTCAACGACAACATAATTTTCAAACTCAAATGTTACGTGGACTTTGTTATGGAGTTCATCGAGCTTCTATTTGCGTCACGAATCATTCGTTCTATATCAACACTCTTTTGGGTAAGACAAAAGATGCGAAAGGATTGCACTTGAAATATCAAAGAAGTTAGCACGAGTCGGATTGAAGAGCTGGAAAAGCACTAAAATGATGGTTAGATGTATAAAATTTCATAATATTAAACGTGGCGCTTTATTAATGCATCTTTGAAATTTGTGCATCAAGCACGAAATTGCGTAGTTATGTGGTGACAAAACGCATTCAACCCCGGAGAAGGCAAAGAATGAGGAGAAAGTCAACATAGTTGTTGTTGGTCATGCTATTGGTTTTATTTACGTTGGATTTTGTGGGTTTATTGTTGTGAGATTTGTGTAATGATGCCGAACCAATTATTGAACAAATTAGCATTATTTAAATTAGTTGTTCTCGACGTTCTTCAGTGCCGAGAGAAAAATTGGCTAATTTGATTGTGTGAATTTGTTATATGCTAATGGATCTTGTTGTGCTTCGGGCTTCAAGAGCATCGGTTACAAGTTATACAATGAGATCCTTGTGTGTAAAGATCACTTTGTAGGATTGATCGCTGATCATATTCTGTACCTAGAATATTTTCCTATAGATTGTTGAAATTTATTCTTTGGGGTTATTTCACAGATGGAAATGCTTCAATAGGATAGTTCAGTGTCGAGACTCTTCTTCGGGGGTGTCAAGAATCTTTGATCTTACAAATTCAACATTGCTAGTAAGAAACAAATGTATTTTAAATGGGTTGAATGGTAGCTCGAAAATGGTGGAGAAAAGAGCGTTGTCTATGAGATCTCAGAGTGGGTACAAATGTTAATGAAGACCAGGGCAGAAAAATGTTTGTATTAAATTAGTGTGTTCTCCATTTTTGTAATATAGGCATTAAGGGGGTGTTTGAGATAATGCCTCATTTATGATGCATACTAAAGATTAGGGATTGGTTTGGTTTGTTGGAGGATGTTGAGAGATTCTCTCAACTTCTCCCTCCAAGAGTGGAATTAGTTGGATCTCAGCAGCACTATAAAAATTGTGATATATTCGTTTGATCATAATATATAGAAAATAATTAATGTGTGTTATTCCTGCCTTCTCTCATAATTACTAATAGCATGGAATTAATTTCACCTTTCAAAACCTTCATTCGGGTGCTGAGGTATCGAATCTATATTTCCATTTTTGAATGCAATTATCCAGGGATAAAAATCCCCAGCGGGCAGAAACTATTGTACTCCATTTTCAAGCTCTTTTCACTTTGCCTTTCTTCTTTCTTGTGCTTTTTCCCGCGATAATGGGAGAGTGCTGGAGCAGAATTGGCTGCTGCTGCTGTTGCTGGTTCATTGTTCCAGGAGATAGCCCTCCCAATATTGCCGATGAGGGGAAGAAAAAAAAGGAAAAATATGAAAAGATGAAGGCACAGGAGGAAGCAAGGAGGGCAAAGGAAAAGATAGAGGCAGAGCAAGATAAGAGCAAGGCAGAGGAGGAATCAAGTAGCGCTGAGGAAAAGAGAAAGGCAGAGGAAGATAAGAGGAAGGCAGAGGAGGAAGCAAAGAGATCAGACGAGAAGAGAAAGGAAGAGGAGGAAGCAAGGAGGGAAGAGGAGAAGAGGAAGGCAGAGGAGGAAGTAAAGAGGGCGGAGGAAAAGAGAAAGGCGGAGCAAGAGAAGAGGATGGAAGAGGAGAAAGCAAAGAGGGCGGAGGCAAAGAGAAAGGCAAAGCAAGAGAAGAGGATGGAAGACGAGGAAGCAAGGAGGGTGGAGGAAAAGAGAAAGACAGAGCAAGATGAGAGGAAGGCAGAGGAGGAAGCAAGGAGGGCCGAGGAAAAGAGAAAGGAAGAGCAAGAGAAGAAGAAGGCGGACGAGGAAGCAAGGAGGGCTGAGGAAAAGAGGAAGTTAGAGCCAGAGAAGAGGAAGGTGGAGGAAGAAGCAAGGAGGGCGGAGGAAAAGAGAAAGGCAGTACGAGAGAAGAGGAAGGCAGAGGAGGAAGCAAGGATGGTGGAGGAAAAGAAAAAGGCAGAGGAGGAAGCAAGGATGGTGAAGGAAAAGAGAAAGGTAGAAAAGGAAGCAAAGAGGGCAGAAAATAGAAAGGCAGAGCAAGATAAGAGGAAGGCAGAGGAGGAAGCAAGGAGGGTTGAGGAAAAGAGAGAGGCAGAGCAAGAGAAGAGGAAGGCAGAGGAGGAAGCAAAGAGGGCGGAGGGAAAGAGAAAGGCAGAGGAGGAAGCACGGAGGTGGAGGAAAAGAGAAAATCAGAGCAAGATAAGAGGAAGGCAGAGGAGGAAGCAAAGAGGGCGGAGGAAAAGAGAAAAGCAGAGGAAGATAAGAGGAAGACGGAGGAAGCAAAGAGAGCTGAGAAAAAGAAAATGATAGAGGAAGCAAATAGGGTAGAGGACAAGGGAAAGGCGGAGGAAGATAAGAGGAAGGCAGAGGAGGAAGCAAAGAGGGCTGAGAAAAAGAAAGTGATAGAGGAAGATATGAAGGTAGCAGAGGAGCAAGCAAAGAGGGCGAAAGAAGAGAAGAAGGTAGAAGAAGATAAATGGAAGGTGCATGAGAGAAAGGCGAAAGAAGCAGATGAAAGGAAAGAGAAAGAAGTCGGGGAGAAGCAAAAAAGGACAAAAAATGACCAAAATAAAGTTGAAGAGGAGGAAGCAAAAATGGTCAAGGAAAATAAGGGGAAAGAGGAAGAAAAGAGGGAGAGAAAAAAATATGCAGAGGAAGAAGCCTAGGAAAGAAAGAGAGATCGTGGAGAAGAAGACAACAGCAAACAAAAAAAATGGCAAGAAGTTGGCTAAGAAGCAAAATGTTCTAAAAAGGCAGAAATGAAGAAGCCATCCTCAAAATAGCGAGAACCCCGAAGACTCTCAGTGGAAAAAGGATAAGCCAGAGCAGCATGCTAGAGAAGTGAGTTCCGGACTACAAAAGGGAACCACTAAATTAAAGGGCAGTGAATTAGTAGCTCATGAGAAGCAAGTTTCTACTCAGCGTGTTTTAAATGTACAACCTATATTAGAGAACGGGACCCATAGTAATAATTAATGAGGATAAAAGAGAAATTAATGGTCATATAGATCTTACAGGTCTCCGGATTGTAAACAAACATATTCTATTATGTACTATTTTTCAGTTGTTGGATTGGTGAATTGGAAATGTTCAGATTGCATAACTAAGGCGCTTGGCTTCTTTTGGGCTTATGAATTTATCTATGAATCCTATAATCCTTTTATATCTATATAATCCTTTTGATTATATTGGTTGGTTGCACATGTTGCTCAATCCTCTCACTGGAACTGTTCAGTCTCCTGGCCGACCTAGTTCTCCATACGTTGCATATGCTGCTTGCTTCAGTAAGTAACACTTAACCAACACTAAGCATCTTAAAAAAAATTATATCATGAACTTCAAGAAACAGATCCCCGGATGCCTCACGTTAAGAGGAGGTCAACTGAATTCCTTGGAGTAGAGAAACCAAAAAAACAAATCAACTATTATAAGCGATTGTTTGCCTTCATAACCTCGAACAAAACAATTAAATCATCAAAAAATTGTTGTGAAAAGAGAAATACATGAAAATGAAACCATGGCCACTCTATGCAGACCTACATATTGCAAAATTCCTCATTTATCAAAATTATGCTGGTGGTTGTGTTTATACAACATTTTAATAAAAGGTTTATGAATGGCATAAATTTCATGGAATTGGTGTGAGTATTATCATTAAGTTTTTATATTTAGGATTTAATAAAATATAATATTTAATTGAAGTAATAAAGTAAATTAAAAAAAAAAATAAGCACATTTAATTGAATCCATTAAACAAATTTTATCATCTTACTTTACATTAAAAAATAGAGGACCTCCAATCACACAACATAAACCCAATGACAAAACTCTATCTCAAATAATTATTTACTAATAAAAAATCAAATGTTTAGTATAGTGCAATTTATTAGTGGAAATAATTTCTAGTTTTATATGAGATTAAAGTTATATATTATTAAAAAGCATATAATTCCTACATTGGAAGTAGTTTTATCAATGATAATATGATATAGAAACTTTTGCAAACAATATATTAAAAAGAAATATGACTTAATCAAGTTTCGTTATTAGAGGTGGCTAGAGTGAATGGCAATATAGTGTTATTTTTAGATTCAATGTATTCATAGTGACCTTCTTCAACCACCCATTCCTTTTTTGAAAGTGTATCTAACGTATTGTTCAATTTTCTATAAACATGTATGAAGGTAATTAAGGTGAACTGACGCAATCACACAAAACTGGAAGTCGCCAAGGAGAGTTTGTTCACTGAGACGTGGCTCTGTCGCATTCCCCTTTCGTTATCCCAAGTGGCTCTGTTATTTTTCCTTTGTTTTTATTTGTCAATTTCAAAGAAATTGACGAATAAATAATTTCACAACAAATTTCCAATTGTATCTTCTGGATTATACATGTATATATATATATATATATATATATATATATATCTGAACCCTATAATCAATGGTTATGCCTTCGGCCTTATATAACTGTTCCCGAACTTTTTATGACTATCTCAACCTTTTGTAAACTTTATAATAAACCTTTGATATTTGATTTATAACCCGAATAAATAGTTCAACAATTATAAACAACTGGCTTTGGAATAACACGTAGATCTGGCCCCACCTATATCCTGTGGACCAATCAACGTGGGCATCGTACCTGACTAAATATCGTGCATCTCTGTCGAACTAGGACCGTCCAATGACCTCCTCTCGAATCAACGGCTCGAACTCATTCCGCTCGGCGACTTCGATCCTGTCGTTAACGCGCGAAATATACGGAAAGGTGGTTTCGTCGGACATCAAATCTGCTACGAGTCGATTCCTGTATGGAATCGCTCCACACTCCGGTAATACCGCCTCCGTGCCAAAGGTGGTGCGGAACGGGGAAACTCGCCTTTGCAAATCCGTTCCGGTTTTCCTGCTACAGTAATAAAATATGGTTCCGTCGGGGTTCGAGCTCCGTTGTATCGATTAACTCCGGGTTTCAATACGGTTTATTCGATAGAATTTGATGCAACTATGCAATAAAATAGAGTTATTCTTTTATACGAGAAAAGTCACCAATATTAACCATGATTTTCTATACAGAGCACGCCACGAGGGTTTTTTTTTAAAATACGCAGGGATTATCCAAATGGATTTGGAAATCAATCAACAGAGATAGGGGAAATCATGCAGGAGTTCATCACTTCTCAATTAGGCAATCTTTTCACACTTAGGAAATTGGCACGATAGAGAGGTAATGCACAGAACTATTTAATTGGAAGCGAGTTGAAATACACAGAGTTACTGCAGAGTTCCTCTATTCTTTCTCTTCTCGTCTATCCCCGTCATACATTCGAGGTTTTACAATGATATACATAGATTAATGACTCTTCGGTTCCTCTGAGAGGACCGTTCTAGAAACCAACAGTATAACCATAATAATTCAATTAACTGAAATATGACAGCTAGAAAAACTAAGCTATTCGACTTCTTATGACTCTAACTGATCTAATAACATAATCAGCTAAGGTAGTGACACCTAGTTGTGACAACTCAACAGTTAAAAACCCTCCTAGCCACAACATGTGGACAAAACCTCCTACATTGCTGGCTAGTGTCTAATGTCCCTGCATCAGACTCCCGAGGGAAAATTTCTTCATGGGCTCATGTCCATGAGCTCCTCCACTGATATGCCTATCTTCTGCATCATTTCTTCAGTCATCCAAGTGGCATCTTCCTCTGGTTTATCCCTCCATTTGATCAAATACTGATAGTATTCTCGTCCTCTGGTCTTTCTGAATGGTATTTTATCCAATATCTTCTCTGGTTGCAATGGTTGTGCTGTGGGTAACTGTTCTTTCCACTCAATTTGTTCCCTGTCTGCTGACTTGTCCTCTGCACCATCATCCTCATACTTGTAGAAATCTGCAACATTAAAAATGGGAGATATTCCAACATCAGGTGGTAATTCAATCTCATAAGCATTTGCAGAAAACTTCCTAAGTATCCTGCATGGCCCAATCTTTTTGAACTTCAATTTGTTATACTGCTTCTTTGGGAATCTCTCCTTTCTCAAGTGTGCCAACACCAAGTCTCCTACTTCAAAGTGAACTTCTTTTCTACTCAAGTCTGCTCTGGTTTTGTATTTGATACTGCTGCCTTGTAGTTGCTGTTTCACTTGTTCATGTATGGCCTGGATCTCTGAAGCAAATTCTTCACCATCTGCACTCCTTAACTCTGATCTTCCCAGATTTCTTAATTTTGATATTCCTCTGGGATGCATTCCATAAACAATATGAAATGGACTCTGCCCTGTGCTTCTGTTTGGTGAATCATTATATGCATATTCTGTCTGAGGAAAAATATGATCCCACTGCTTGGGATGTTCTCCTGCAAGACTCCTCAACAAATTTCCCAAACTCCTATTCACTACCTCAGTTTGTCCATCAGTCTGGGGATGATAAGCTGAGCTGAAACTCAGTTTAGTGCCAAGTTTCTTCCATAGTGTCCTCAAAAAATGACCCACAAATCTGGTGTCTCTGTCTGAAACAATACTCTTGGGCAACCCATGCAATCTAACAACTTCTTTGAAAAACAAGTTAGCAACATGGGTGGCATCACTAGTTTTATAGCATGGAATAAAATGTGCCATTTTGGAGAATCTGTCTACCACAACAAAGACTGTATCATTCCCTCTCTGAGTCTTGGGCAATCCTAGAACAAAATCCATACTTACCATGTCCCAAGGCCTGTCTGGAATAGGCAAGGGAGTATACAATCCTGCATTCTGGCTCCTTCCTTTAGCATATTGACAGATCTTGCAGTTCTTTACAAACTTATCCACTTCTGTTCTCATCCTGGGCCAGAAATAAAAGTGAATCAGATTTTCATAAGTCTTATCAGTACCAAAGTGTTCGGCAAGTCTACCACTATGCTTTTCCTTGATCAAATTTTCTCTCATGGAGCATTTTGGTACACAAAGTTGGTTTTTTCTAAATAACAAGTCCTCCTACAGGAAATAGTCCAGCCACTGACTTCTATCTGTCAAAACATGGTTACTACATGCCTCAAATGCTTCTCTAAAATCAGGATATGTTTTATACAATTCTTTGAGATAATCGAATCCTGCAACTTCAAAATAAGTCTCTTGAACAAGCAGATGTATCCTACTCAAAGCATCAGCTACTTTATTGGCTTGGCCACTTATATGTTTCAAAACAAAATTAAAACCTTGGAGATACTCAACCCATTTAGCATGCTTATGTTTCAACTTGGGCTATTGTACAATATACTGCAAAGCATGATTGTCAGAATATAATACAAATTCTCTGGACATCAAATAGTGCCTCCACTTCTTCAGTGCTTGAACAATTGCATAGAATTCCTTATCATAAGAGGAATAATTTCTCCTGGTGTCATTTAAATTCTCACTGAAATAGGCTACAGGACTATCATCCTGACTCAAAACAGCTCCAATGGCCTCCCCACTGGCATCACATTTTACTTGAAATGGTTTGGTGAAATCAGGCAGAATTAAAACAGGCTTCTCTGTTATCTTTTGCTTCAAAATTTTAAAATTTCTCTCTGCTTCAGCAGTCCACTTAAATGGTTGTTTGCTCTTCTTTATTGTCTCAATTATGGGTGCATTAATCTTACTGAAGTTCCTTATAAACTTTCTGTAAAAACTAGCAAGTCCATGGAAACTCCTTACCTCAAAAACATTCCTGGGTGAAGGCCACTCCAAAATTGCCTTAACCTTTTCTGGGTCCATCTTCAATCCTTCTGCAGAAACAACGAAACCCAAATACACCGGCTCTTCCTTCATGAATGAACATTTCTTCAAATTTATCAGCAGCTTCTCCTGGTGCAGCTTCTTCAAGACATGATTAAGATGCCTCAAATGTTCCTCTTTAGTTCTGCTGAAAACTAATATATCATCCAAATACACTATCACAAATTTACCAATGAACTCTTTCAATACTTCATTCATAAGTCTCATAAAAGTGCTAGGTGCATTTGATAACCCAAAAGGCATCACCATCCATTCATACAATCCTTCATTTGTTTTAAAGGCAGTTTTCCACTCATCACCCTCTCTTATTCTAATCTGATGGTATCCACTCTTCAAATCTATCTTTGAGAAATATTTAGCACCACTCAAACAATCCATTAAATCTTCAATTCTGGGCAAAGGGAATCTGTACCTGATTGTGATCTTATTGATTGCTCTGGAATCAGTACACATCCTCTAGCCTCCATCTTTCTTTGGGCTCAAAATTGTTGGTACTGCACATGGACTCAGACTTTCTCTGATCAGTCCTTTGTCCACCAATTCCTGTACTTGTCTCCTGATTTCTTCATTTTCCTTGGGAGTCATTCTGTAGGCTGCATTATTTGGCAGATTTGAACCAGGGATAAAATCTATCTGATGGCTGATCTTTCTCACAGGTGGCAGCTCATCAGGTAAATCATCCACAATAATGTCACAATATTCATCTAGCATCTCTTGAATTTCTACTGGTAAATCAGAAGTCTTTGTGGAAGTAAGAACTACTTTAGGCTTACAAACTAAAGCAAAGCTTACCTCCTCTTCTTCTATCTGCTGCAGATATTCCTTCCCGCTCAGCAACAAGGTATTTGGATCAATCACTCTACTGGATGGCTCTCCTTCTTCCATGGGAATCAATATATGATGTACCCCATCTTTGAAGAACTTGTAAGTGTTATTCTTGCCATTATGCACTGCTGCTCTGTCAAACTACCAAGGTCTACCCAGCAGTATATGACACACATCCATGGGCATTACATCACACAAAACCTTGTCCTTGTAATTGCCCATTTGTAGCTCTAGTTCACACTGTTCTTTTACAACCAGCTGGTGCCCCTTATGCAGCCAGGACACCCTGTAGGGAGTGGGGTGCTCCCTAGTCTTCAGCTTCAGTTTTCCTATCACCTCAGTGGAAACCAAATTGTCTGTGCTGCCACTATCAATGATTAGCTGGCAACATTTCCCTTGGACTTTGCATATGCTCCTAAACAAAGTCTTCCTTTGTGCAGGTTCAGTGACTTCTTTGGTTTGTTTCAACAGGACCTTATTAACCACCAAGGAATCTCCCCTCTCTGGAAGAAATTTTTCTTTGATTTCTGCTTCTTCTTCAATCTGGGCAACAACAACATTTCTTGGACCAGCACCCACATTCTCTGGACATTCATAGTGCTTGTGTCCCACTCCTTGACACCTATAACACCTCAGCTCTCTGCCTCTGCCTCTGTCTCTGCCTCCTCTTCCTCTTCCTCTGTAAGAACCCCTTCTGCCATTTGCATCCTCCTCTGTAGATGCATTCTGAGGTGAGCTACTGTTAGCTCCATCCCTGGGTGTAGGCTTTCCTCTACCACCCTGACTTCCCTTCCCATGGAAAGTACCTCTCTTCTTGGCAGACTGTTTCCTCAGGAGTTTCTCCTCTGCTTTCAAGGCCATATGGTACGCCTCTTCTACTGTCTTGGGAGACAAGAGACCAATCTCATCTTGGATCTCCAGCTTGAGACCATTCGCATATCTGGCAGTCTTTTCTGTTGTATCTTGGAATTTCCCAGCTCTTATGATCACTCTGTAGAATTCTTCTGTGTATTCTTTTACTGTCAGCAACCTCTGTCTCAGGTTCTGCATTTGTCTATTTAATGCTAGCTGATAATCACTGGGTAAGAATTTACCTTTTAGTTTAGCCATCATTCTGGTCGAGCTCTTGATAGGTTGCTTGCCAAATCTCCTCCTTTCTGCCTGCACTCCATCCCACCAAAGTGCAGCATGTCCTTTCAGCTTTGTCACTGCAAACTTGACCCTTTTATCTTCACTTATTTCTTCATAATCAAAACACTTGTTTAGTTCATTTATCCAGTCCACCAGCTCCTCTGGATTCAGTCCTCCTGCATAGCTTGATACTTCGATCCTGGGCTTAACTGCAGACCCCAGAACAGTTCTGAGGAGCCTCAGGTCAGGAGGAATTTCAATTTCTTCTGCTGCTTCTGTTTCAGGTTCGCTGATGTCTTCAGGATCTCTGGTATGTCTTCGCTCCACGGCATCCATTCTGGCCTCGATCCTCTGCAACACTTCCAACACTTCTGCGTTGGCTACAGGTCTCCTTCTGCCAGCACCTCTACCAAGTCGGATTGCCATGTCAGCAAACAACTCAACTTCCCACTCTGATACCACAAATGACGCAATCACACAAAACTGGAAGTCGCCAAGGAGAGTTTTTTCACTGAGACGTGGCTCTGTCGCATTCCCCTTTCTTTATCCCACATGGCTCTATTATTTTTCCTTTGTTTTTATTTGTCAATTTCAAAGAAATTGACGAATAAATAATTTCACAAAAAATTTCCAATTGTATCTTCTGGATTATACATGTATATATATATATATATCTGAACCCTATAATCAATGGTTATTCCTTCGGCCTTATATAAATGTTCCTGAACTTTTTATGACTATCTCAACCTTTTGTAACCTTTATAATAAACCTTTGATATTTGATTTATAACCTGAATAAATAGTTCAACAATTATAAACAACTGGCTTTGGAATAACACGTAGATCCGGCCCCACCTATATCCTGTGGACCAATCAACATGGGCGTCGTACCTGACTAAATATCGTGCATCTCTGTCGAACTAGGACCGTCCGATGACCTCCTCTCGAATCAATGACTCGAACTCATTCCGCTCGGCGACTTCGATCCTGTCGTTAACGCGCGAAATATAAGGAAAGGTGGTTTCGTCGGACGTCAAATCTGCTACGTGTCGATTCCTGTATGGAATCGCTCCACACTCCGGTAATACCGCCTCCGTGCCAAAGGTGGTGCGGAACGGGGAAACCTGCCTTTGCAAATCCGTTCCAGTTTTCCTGCTACAGTAATAAACTACGGTTCTGTCGGGGTTCGAGCTCCGTTGTATCGATTAAATCCGGGTTTCAATACGGTTTATTCGATAGAATTTGATGCAACTATGCAATAAAACAGGGTTATTCTTTTATACGGGAAAAGTCACCAATATTAACCATGATTTTATATATAGAGCACGCCACGAGGGTTTTTTTTTTTTAATACG
This sequence comes from Pinus albicaulis, assembly GCA_034641835.2. NCBI lineage: Eukaryota > Viridiplantae > Streptophyta > Pinopsida > Pinales > Pinaceae > Pinus > Pinus albicaulis. Next base: position 262,599,428 of record CM076575.1, on the reverse strand, counting down.
CAGGGATTATCCAAATGGATTTGGAAATCAATCAACAGAGATAGGGGAAATCATGCAGGAGTTCATCACTTCTCAATTAGGCAATCTTTTCACACTTAGGAAATTGGCACGATAGTGAGGTAATGCATAGAACTATTTAATTGGAAGTGAGTTGAAATACATAGAGTTACTGCAGAATTCCTTTATTCTTTCTCTTCTCGTCTATCCCCCTCATACATTCGAGGTTTTACAATGATATACATAGATTAATGACTCTTCGGTTCCTCTGAGAGGACCGTTCTAGAAACCAATAGTCTAACCATAATAATTCAATTAACTGAAATATGACAGCTAGAAAAACTAAGCTATTCGAATTCTTATGACTCTAACTGATCTAATAACATAATCAGCTAAGGTAGTGACACCTAGCTGTGACAACTCGACGGTTAAAAACCCTCCTAGCCACAACATGTGGACAAAACCTCCTACATTGCTGGCTAGTGTCTAATGCCCCTGCATCATGAACATTATTTTATTTTTTTAGTTGATAAAATATGGTAGTCAAAACTAGGATTTCCAACATATAATTATCTTTCATTCAGTTGATGAAAATGGATGAATCTCTCATCACTTGTAAATTTGTAACAATTTTCTTTCTAGCATTTCTTAAAAGTAATTTCAATGCCATCATCTTAGCAGATTTGTTTGAACCATTTCCCAAACATGCTCAAACTTCACAAAATGAGTTTCTAAAATACAAAGTGTCTCTAACTCCATAAAGAGATGATATTCCTCAACTTGCTCCATTAAAAGTGTTGAAATCTTGGCATTGATGTCAAGTTCATGCAAGTTTGATACTATTAATGCACAAGCTCAAGAGGGGACAAGGCCCGAGTAACAAGTTAAGGTAAGCTTAGGAGGGGCCAAGGCCCAAGTAATGATGACATGCTCAAAAAAAAATCTCAGGAGGGATCACAGATTAAGTCATAAGTAATGAGTGATGAGAAGCCATGAAGGGCCAACAGTGTCAACAAACGGATCATGTATTGGACCATTGGAGCACAAAAGTAGAGCTCAGGGGGGATTTCACCATAGATTGAAACTAGCAAAAGGTCAAGCGCCAAGGAGGTAAAGCCTTTGTCATTTCCCCCAGTCACAAAAGGCCACAGGCTAATGATTGTGGACTAAAATCCCATTAGGCCATCGGGTCACTAAGGCATCGACCTTACTTCACAAGGAAATTAAACTAACTTGAGCACCCTATCAACCTGAGACCTAAGACCCAGGTAGGATGATGACATGATTGGCGTAAATGACATAGTGGAGTATACGTGGAAAACAAATGATGTCTTGGCATGTGTGGGTGACACATGGCAAGTGAATTTGGAACTTTTGATGGGCCAAATGGATTGTTGGAAAGTGACACATGAGAAGGTGAACACATGGAAATTTCTTATTAGAAACAACAGATGACATGTCAAACGCGATGGAAGTTGATGCAATAGGGAATCCCACCTTAGGGCACCATACCACCAAAAATTCAAAATGCAGTTAATGTTGGAAGATGTTCCTGGCACCCAAGATCTAAGAAGCATCAAACCACGATCATAACTCCTAGTTGCGAAGGGATTGGAAATAAGAGACCAAGGGTTTCTTAGTTTCAATACTTCGATCTTGGGCTTTGGGGTTTAAAAAAAATGAAAGGATCCCCAATGCCTGAGTTCCAATAACATTTGGTTAAGCCTATGATCTCATCCTCAGGTCTTAGGGAGAAAAATTATAAGCACTTAGCTCTAAAGAAGAAGCATAGAGGATATATATGAATCCAGGATCAAATCATCTTCAAGGTGTTATCCTTTCCAAAATGCACAAATAGTGAATTTTAGAGTACATGGGCATAAAGCCAATTGTTCTACATCTTGGTCATATGAGACAAAGGGATATAGAACTTGAAGTTCTAAGATGGAATCTTGGTGACTTCGGGTGCAAAATTTGTTAAGGGAATAAACAAAGTCCAAATGAGATATGTTGAGTTATATAATATATAAATAAAAAGAGAATGACGTGAGAAGTGTTCCTCATGCGAATCTACATGTGTAACTTATATGAATGCATAGAATATCCAAGTAAGGAACAAAGAGAAAAAGTTGCACTACTACAGAGGATATGGATTTGAATTCCAAATTAAGAGGATTGGTGAGAGAGAATACAGACGTGTCCAATATAAAGGATGTAACTTTGTGTAGTTCAGATTTGAAGTTTCCGCATAAAAGAAGAAAAGAAAATATGAAGGCTTAATGAGCTAAATTCAGTCATAGATTCGAGAATGATCTTGGTAAACGTGTTCTAAACAAAAGCAAAAAGTAACAATAGCAGATATTGGGAACTTTTGTGTGAGATAAAGGAGTATATGTATATATGTATAGTTAGCATAGAAGAGTCAGTGAGTTGATAAGAAGAATAGTGAGGGAGCTATTATGATGTGGTGTAAATTTGATTAAATCAGAAGAATTAGAAAAAGAGAGGTTATTGTTGGTGAATGAAAAAAAAAAATTTGAGAATAATAAAAATAGTTGTAAGAATTAAGTTGAGTTAAAACGTGTCATAGATTTGAGTCCGAAAATGTATGAAAGAGGGATCTAACTGGTTGTAGCAAGTTAGTGCTTTCATATTAAGGGATTGGAGTCTCCTTCAGGTTGGTGCTTGTAAATAATAGAGGGTTGGTGCTTGCAAGCAAGCTAGGGTTGGTACTTCCAACAATTGGGTGCTTGCAAAGAAAAGGGGGTTGTTTCCTTCTGTAGGTTGATGCCTACAAATTATAATATAAATTGAAGTTGGTGGTTTCATTTACATTAAAAACAAAATAAGGTTTATGGTTTTCTCTTGTATGGGTTTCCACGTAAACATCTTATGTTTAATATTTATGTGATTGGTGCATTAATGTATTTTTGAATTTTTTTGATTGGCTAAATAATTGTTAAAATTATATAATATTGATCCCAAACACCCCCCCCCCAAGTATTTTCCTAGTTTCCAACAACTGGTATCAAAGCAAGGTTTCTTCATCAATAATCTAAAAAATGGAAGGTAGATCTAATCTAAAACATGGCCAGTCGGGATGGTAGTCTTACTAACAAATCTCCTATGTTCAATGGAAAAATACTATACCTTTTGGAAGGTGAGAATAAGAACTTATCTAATGTCCCTTGGTGTAGATGTATGTCATGCAATGTTGGCTGGCTATGAAGAGCTAGTCGTTTTGATCAATAGAGATGCCAAGCTTGATTTCTTCTATATTTCTAAAGAAATGAATTAAATCATAAGTGGTATTTCTAAATCCAATTTTGTTAAAGTCGTGCACTGCATGACATCTAAAGAAATATGGGACAAGTTGAAGAATAGTGATGAAGGAAATATTAAGGTAAAGAAAGCCAAATTGAAAGTCTACAGAATGTAGTTTGAATTAGTAAAGATGAATGAAGATGAGGATATAACCAATTTTTTCCTTCATGTGGATCAAATATTTAAACACCATAATAGGTCGTAAAGAAATCATGAATAATTGCATAGTATTTCAAAAAGTGTTAAGATCTCTTCTTTCCATATTCAGTGCCAATGTTTTATCTCTTAGAAAATTAGCCATGGATCAAGTACATGGAACTCTAACTACTATTGGAATGAGAACTGCAAAAGGTATACCTACATCAAAGGAAGTAGCCTTCAAAGAAAATAAGAAGACCAAAGATGACCAAGAATGCACAAGTTATGGATGGGAATCTGACAAAACCAATGCAAGTTTCCTTTCAAATTATTTATTTGTGGAAAAGTTGGACATTATGCATCTAAATATCCACCTGAAATGAAATATAATGAACATGAAAATAAATAAAAGAATATGTATATGATATTCAATAAGAAAAGGAACTTCAAGAAGAAAAGCTCATATTCCCAAGAGGACAATAGCTCCTTAGAGGATGAGGATGAATATTTTTTTGATGAGGAAATAATGAATTATTTCATCGTCATGGCCATAGAAACCCAAGATGAAGGGAAGGATGAATATGGATTAGATGAAGAAGAGGTTGAAGTATATTTGGAAGGTGAACTGGTAAGTGCCTTAGAAGAAATGCAGAGACTCAAGAAAAAGAACAAGAAGCAGAAAAATTTGTGGGTAAATTATGAAAAAGAAAAGGATACATTTGAGGATTCATCACTTTGTCCTCTAAAAGTGGAGTTGGAGGAAGCTTTGAATATTAAAGACACTCTTTTAGAACAACTGAAAGAGAAGGGGAAGGAATGTGAAAAGATAGAGGAAGAATTTTTCTCTATTAGAAAATAATTAGAAAAGACCCAAGCTCAACTCATCCAAAATTTAAGGTTTATTAAAGTATCTTAGAAATTGGATGAAATTCTAAGTGCTTCGAGATCGCCCTTCATCAAAACTAATATTGGTTAGGGAGGAGAGATAAGAACCAACAAATATGAAGGAAAATAACTAAACAAATATGATAAAGTGATCAAAGGATAAAATAGCCATGTAATTGATGGAAATAATCAAGCTCAATAGTAACAAATTAGAGTGAATGAAAACATAGGAATTGAGGACAACAATGTCAAATTCAACAAAAACAAAGAAAAGAAAATGATGATAAGGAAATTTGAGACAATAAAAAAACTCACAAACAACAAAGGAAGGAAAGCTAGAACAATTCGAGCATCCATAAAGGTGAAGTAAAATATCAACAGAAACCTCATCCATCTTAAATGGGCAGTTAAAAATGAAACACTCTTTTTTTCCATGAAAGATCATTTACCTCCAAATATCAAGATATTTTTTATGGCTATTGTTATTCACGCACAAATTTTTTTCATAAGGTTTTCCATTGTAGAGAATATCTTAAAGATAATCATTTCATAAGTGAATATTATCCATCCTCAAAGAATAGGGACAAGACATTTATGAATTCTCATAAGTATAATATGATGGCCCTCGATATTGCAGCAATAGTGTTGCAACTCCAAAGGTCTCAACTTTAATTTTCAAGTGAAGGTTCATACAAACTTAAGAGGGGTCAAAACTATGTGTGCAGTAAGTGTTATCCTTTTCTCTTGCTAACTTTTATATGGGTGGAAATACTTAGATGAGACATAGTTACCCAAAGACCATTCTAACTCTTCTATGTTACAGGTATAATTCGAAATTGTAGGAAACGAGAGACAATTAGCTAACCTATGTTAACTGCAATTGAAGAAGGAAACCCATTTTAATTTAGATGAAATGAAAGCATACCTACTATACTAAGAAAATAAATCAAACACATAGTTGAAATAAAGTTTTTTAATAGAAAAACCCTAATTCTTGCAATAAAAAGAAGAATTCTATAGAAAAATAGGTAAAAGAATCTACTTGGTCTCTTTTCTTCTAAATTCTATCTTCAGGGTTCCAAGTATGTTGTAACACATCAAATAAGGTGAATCTTGGGTTGGATGCAAATCTAGGTAAGTTTTAGAAGAAAATTGAAAACTACTACAAGAGTCTTTGTTTTGCTTCAGGAGGTGACTCCAACAACCCGAAAAATGGTCTAAGGATGAGTTTGGAAAGAAAAAGAAGCTAAGGGAATAATATTAAATTATAAGGAACTCATTTCAATGTCATCACATTAATGGTAGAAGGATTTGTTTTAGAAAAATATGTGGCTAGAGAGTCTCCTGTAGCTACAAAAGCAGGGGATTGTGAAGTCACAACAAAAAATAATGATGGAAAACAAATAAATATCTGAAACTAGAGAGTCTCCTGTAGCTACAAAAGCAGGGGATTGTGAAGTCACAAAAAAAAATAATGATGGACAAAAAATAAATATCTGAAACTAAAGTGAACTCAAATGCATGAAAAAGATACGCTAACTAAAAAATATATTCACTACCACCAAATACTATGCAATAAAAGTCTGTTAAGAAAAAAGCTAAGTAACCCTACATAAAAATAATATTCAGAAATAAATTGCAAAAATTGTTGAGATTCAACAAGATGATGATCCTAATGAAAATTCAGCACCTACACTAGGTGGGGCCCACAGGCTATTTTTAGGTGTATGTCTATTTTTAGAATGTTGAGCAAAGTCTATTTATAGCGGAAATATATTTATAGATGGTTGAGAAAATTCTATAGATGGATGGGCATCTACTTTTGGAATGCATGTGCGAGGACGTTTCGTCGATCGCATGTCTAAAAATAGAATGCATGTAGATTATTGTTATCTCTTAACAATAATTAGACAATAAATAATAATCTATTCTCTTGAAGCACTTGATTTCAGTTAATTGATGTGGCAAACCAGTTAACTGAAGGAATTTCGAGTTCAAAGGTTGGTTGGTGGGACATTCTAGTGGACTTCATTGTAACTAAGTGATATAAAGTTGTAACAGAGCTGGATGTGTAGTTATGTGAGTTGTAAATTAGTTTAACTAAGTTAAGTGAGTTAAACTCAGTTGTGCTAGTTGTAACTATTTGTAACTAAAGATACACTAGTGAGAGATCAGTGAATTAAATATTAAATTAATTCACATGGAGTGATATCACATGCAATTGAAGATTTACTACTGTTAGCTACATGCATGTCAGATCTAATGGAGACCCAGTTGAGAGATAGGTGAAAGGGATAGTTTGACTATCAGTTGTGACTATAGTGGGTGCACACTTGCAACCAAACACACATTGGAGATGCCAATGAGGATTGAGAAGTCAAGGCAATGCAATATTGAATTCATTCAGGGATTGTGATCAGCAGGGATTGCGCAGTGGAGGCAGGCTATCATGAGGCAGTAAATTGGTGCATGAATATGCCAATTTTTGTATGGAAGTGTGAGACGATTGTATATTGTACTGAGAGCTCTTGGATTAGAGTTTTTTATGAGATTGTTTCATGATCCATGATATATACATAATATATGATAGTGGGGTTTTTAGCTTTATGATTTCCTGGTAAAAACGTCTGTGCTATGTGTGATTGATCTTTCTTCATTTGTTTGCAATTGGCAATTAAATTTCCTCAAAGAATTTAAGTAGAAGGATTCTGTATTTAACAGTGGCATATAATTTTTAGATTAGGAGAATCCAGGCAATACATAATTGTATTAAAATTTCTACAAAAATGAACAAAATACATAAAGAGTAATGACATAGAAGGGGTGTTGAGCACCTAGGGTGGGTCCTAATCTAAGGAATCTTAGATCCCTAAAGGAAAAGTAGACCAAGAACTAAAACCAAAGATGACTTTCAATAATGGAAAAACTACTTGTACATGATAAAATGTTGCATAACTAAGCTTCTCTAGTGCTATCCTTCTACTTCTATTAATTATGCTAACTTCAACTTCTTCCTACCTTTATTTATATAAAGTGAATGAGGGATAGCCTCATTGAAAGGAGGACTGCTTTCCCTCCAAAACTCTTAGAAAATTGGATCATGTTCCCCGAGTGACCTTGCAACTACAAGCATGAGTGTTTATTGCTCCAAGCTAGTATAATTTGAACTTTTTGTAGCAAGGGGAAGGCCCCACAAGTATCTTTGACTATATATCCTCCTGATATGTCTAAAATATTCTCAATATCTTGCACATAATGAAGTTAGGCACATAAAGAATGAAAAAATTTCCTTAACCTTCCCAAGAACTTAGTTAAGTTAGGAAAGTGTTGTGAAGTTGATCTGAATGGGAAATTAGTGTTTGTTGTGCTAAATTCCAATTCATAATATAACAAAGTGATTGGGGTTTATGAGGTAAATTGCAAGTTTTCCTTGAGTTTTTATATGTTTTTATCTGAATTTCTTGAGCAAATTAACATAAATAAAACATTGAACAATAACATCTAACATACATGAACATCACCATAAAAAGTAACACAACAACACATGATGAAGGAATTAATCCTGCCTAGGCTACGTCTCCTTGGTCCAGCTTCCAATGGCTTGGCCCTCTTCTATTATGCTAAAAAATGTGATTACATACACTTAAAATGCTCAAACAACTCTGAAACTTGATCCAATGGCTCTAGAATGCCCAAAAATGTCTGTGTAGTCTCTTTTTTCCTCGAATTTGGTCAAAAATTGAGTAAGTTATGACTTCCCCAAGTTTTGGCACTAACCGCACCACAATTTCCTCCAAATCCTACACCATCCTACAATTTCGCCCCCAATCCACTAACAGAAAGCTAGATTGCCAAAATTTCAGGTGAATTTGTTGACGTGTTAATTTTTCCAATAAGGGCTAAAGTCCATATTTCAAACCATTATGTATATGGTTAATAAAAATAAAATTATATAAAAAAAATCTCAGCGCAGTTTTGTTAACCTGCGGTCTTCGGCTTGGTGGCCACATGGTCGTCGCTAGGAATTTCTTGTTAATAGCTAGTGGTCCCGCCTCCAGGCGATGATCAGGGTTGGGGCTAGACCCCAGCCCCTGTTGGGCGGTATAAATGCAATATTTATACCAACATTTAAATTTTCAATATGGGTTGGTGGACTTAGAGGCGTAGCACAATAAATCCCAGAATACGACCTCAGGGATCTGTCAAATAAAAAAATCAAGTTTTTGCAAGAAGTTCAAATGGAGTCATTCAGGAAAAAGGAACAAGACTCTTCAAAAAAACACTCTGGGAATCTACTTCAGGCTCCTCTTCTGGGTTGAGATGAATCTTGCAAAAATAATTCCTCAGTTGTCTAGGGGACAAGGGAATGTAGGCCCCATTAAAACTGAAAAACCGTTCAGGAAATGAAGAGTGCGGTTCAGGAAATAAAGGATGAAAAACATCTTAAAAATCACTGTTATGTTGCAAAGATGAAAAGCATGAAATTAAACTAGAAATCACAATGCAACTTCATTCCAACTAATCTACGGAAATAATTGAATGCTTTAAAAAGAATCAAGATGATAATGCACTACTTCACTTAAAGAAAATTCAATACTTAGCTGTAAGGAAAATATGCAATAAGAAAAAATAGGATATATATATATATATATATATATATATATATATATATATATTACCCTGATCTTATTGAATAGTTTCTCAAAATATTATGTATGATGTGTTCAAATTTTAATTATAATGAAGAATTATGTGAGTGCTTTGTCAATAAGATTCACAACCTCTCCTTACGTTGATCCTCGCATTTGTTTATTAAGAGTTCAGAGATAAATTTTATGCAAAGTACATGAATCAATTTCATATAATAATTCAAAGGAAATCATGAATACATGTTAAGTTCAGTTAACCAGAATTCTTACTGAGCAGTTGTTTCACCATTGCTTCCTGAGAATAGACTTCGTTATGCAACAATGAAATCAGGGAAAGTAATTAATATTTTAATAAAAAGAATGAGAGATGCAATAATAAAGAATTCATTTTTTACTTTAGTTCAACCTTTATGAAAATACATCCAAAGACAACGATATATTGAACTTAAATAACTAGAACAATGAAAAGAAATTATGGAATGAAGTTGAAAATTAAATGACTGAAAAGAAGAGATATGAAATGAAATTGCAGAGCTATCTGAGATCACACTCACACCATGCAAACTAGAGTGCAGCAACATAAATTCTGCGGGGTTTTCATCAATGGATTGGTTGGTGGGCCCAACCACCCAACTCGTTGCCCTTGCAACAATTTAAATTACAATCTTAAAAAAATTCAGGAGAGAAAAAAAAAACTTAGAATCGAACGCAAAATAAATTCATTGTGAAGTCCTGTTACAAAATCATGAAATAATGCAGTGTTGGCTCCAGTGGTCACCTCCAGGGATCATCCCACTGGGCGCGCAACTCCTCCCTTCCTGCACAGTAACAAGATTCCATGTTCTAGAAATTCAATGCCGGATCTGGATATGAGAATTGGGTTTTTTTTCCTTCAGTGCGCAACCCTTCTTTTTATAGCAGCATCACTGCCCCTACTTTCTCGGATCTATGCTTAAAATTTTAGCATGGTTTGTTAAAAAAAATTGGACCTGGAACTAGAAAATCTGATTTGGCTTAGTTTGGAAGATAATACAACAATCACCGCCAATGGAAATTTACCAGCTATGCTCTGTAAATGCATCAACACACAGTTCTAGTCATACATTTGTTTTCGATGTGCTACTTCCAGAATTTTCTAACCGACACACCCTTACCAGCTTAGCGCATGATGAGATAATTATTTCTTATTGCTACCCTAAGAGTCAAAGGATGCATTGTACATGTTTTACCACTGCCTTTTTGACCATAAACAAAGCACATTCCCTTTGTTCGACGAAAGATAGCTAGAAAAATGGGTTTCACAGTAGTACGATAAACTTCCTTATTTGTAACATGTTAATCTAAAAGAAGATCCATAGATGAACCAGTATAATCCATGATGGAAAAATGTGCATTGAGCAATTGTTTGGATTAGAAAGTTTGAGATTATCTGATCTCCGAAGGATGCAGGGGTTATCATAACCACCAGAAAAAAATATAAACTCGACATTTGTGCATATGTTTATGACATGAAACGTTATGGAAGCTTTGCAAGTCTTGGGTTCAAGTCCCTTCCCTTCTTACTGTAATTTAATGTTGTCATTGTTTTGATGCAGGCCCCATAGGAAGGATCACTTTTCAAGAACTGAGACTTCCCTGTGTATTTCCAGAGTAGAGAATGTTTCTTAGTATCTCCAGTTTCCAAGTACAATAATAGGTTCAATGGAAAATTCAAAATATTGGGGCTTGAAGGTGAAACTAGGGAAACCCATATATTATTAGTGGGATTCAAGAGTCCATTGATTGTCACAGTGATGAATTATTCATCTCGAAGGGGTCCCTCTGGGCTGAGATTCACTTGTAGGTCTGGATTCTGATCCGAACAATTTTGAAGATCCTTTCTATTAATACATATGTATCCTTCCCTGCACAGTTTAATATAGCAAATGTGAATTCACTTTTCTCGATATATGCAGTCAAATCCACCTTTAACTTTTTCTCATGGACATTCAATGAGGAATCCTTTCGATATCTCGACCAAATATGGCATCATTGAGAATCTACATATCAGTGTGTCTTTCTCTCCGTATGAGATTAAGACCTATAAAGCCCTATTCCAGGAATTTTGAGATGTATTCACCTCGTCTTATGAGGAATTTCCAGGAATTGATCGAAACATCGTGGTGCATGAAATAAAAAATTATCCGGATGCTAAACCAATTTGGCAGTGCCTCTATTCGGTTCATCCCAAGAAGGATGCCATGATTAAAGTTGAAGTTGAAAAACTTATATTCTCTAGTTTCATCTACCTAGTACCTTTGACTGATTGGGTGTCAAATATTGTTCCTGTCATGAAGGAACGGGGAACAATCTATGTGTGTGTTGATTATTGAGATTTCAATCGCGTTTATCCAAATGACAATTACCTTACTCCATTTATCGGTCAGATTGTTGATGACTGTGTTGGTTGTGAGATTTGTTCATTTAAGGATGGTTTTTTCGGCTATAACCAATTCAACATTCTCCCAACGGACCAACCTCAAACTAAATTCAATTTTCCCAAGGGAAAATTTGCATACCAGAAGCTCCCTTTTGGCTTAAAGAATGTTGGGGATAAATTTTAGAGGGAAATGGATTATGCCTTCCACGATATCAAACATATCGTGCAACCTTATTTGGATGATTTTCCTTCTCACTCGAAACATCAGATTGATCACCCGATGCATCTTAGGCCCATGTTTTTACCTTGTAGACATTATAATATTCAACTTAATCCTCACAAATGTGTGTTTTGTGTTACCTCTGGTCGACTTATCGGTTTTTTTTTTTCAAAACATGAAATTGGTATCTATCCCTTGAAAGTTTAGGCGATCATCGATCTATCTGCTATTTATTCCCTCCTTCATCTTCAACGACTCCAAGGGATGACTAAACTTTTATGGATGTTTGTCTCACCCCAAATCGACCAAAGGATTCACTTGTCTATTAAATAAAGGTGTTCCCTTTCACTGGGATGACGCTACTCATAAAGTGTTTGATGCCTTGAAAGATGTACTGATTTCGACATCCTTGTTATACCCCCAGACTACTAGTGCGATTATTTCTTGTATCTCACCGCTACAATTAATACCATCGCAATGTTATTGGTATAGGAGGATGATGTAGGGACTGAGCATCCTATGTATTACTTAATTCATAATATTAATGATACCAAGGTCAAGTACACCCACATTGAAAAGTTAGCTTTGGAGGATGTTTAAGTTGTCGAAATATTTTGCCACTATACCCTGCTCTGTAAAAATTTGTTGTTTCATATTGAAACCCTATGACATACATTTTGTCACATCAATTTTTGAGGGGTAAATAATCCAAATGGATCTTCATCTTGCAAGAGTTTGATTTGGAATTCATCAAATCCAAGTCAAAGAGAACCTTATTTTTTGTTGAGTTGATATGCGAGCTTCCCACTATTGATTCTGACTCAACGTCTGAAAATTCCATCCCAGATGAGTCGTTGTTTCTGATATGATCAACTGACCCATGCTGTGGAGACATCCTTATATATTCCTAGACCTAGACTTTCCGGTTTGATACCTCTTTCTCTGAGGATCGACGTATTCGATATCAAGCCAAGAATTACATCATCATTGGTGACACTCTATATCATCATGATATAGATACGGTTTTCATAAGGTGCCTCACTCATGAGGAGGCTAAGAAAGCCCTAAATGAATGCCACTTAGGGGAATGTGGAGGTCATTTATCTGGTTATTCTAGTGCATGAAATATCCTACGTCTAGGTTAATTTTTTCCTACCATTTTTCGTGATTGTGTTCTCGATGTCCATAAGTGTCACATCTACTAGATTTAAGATAGTAAGACTCGTGCTCAACCCCCTCCTTTGCATCCTATTATCGACGTAGGTCCTTTTGTGAAAAGGGGTATCGATTTCATGACATGTAACTCTCACTCAATCGACGACATGGCTATATTATCGAAGTGGTATATTACTTCACTAAATGGGCCGATCTGATGCCTAAATTTAACAATACCGACGAAAAACCTGCTTATTTTTCCTTTAACCATGTCATTGCATGGTTTGGTGTTCTGAGACCCATTGTTACGGACCATGGAAAACATTCTTGTAATCACATGATGTTCGAACTAACTCCCAAGCTAGGAATCTCCCATGAAAGTTCCACTCCCTAACACCCTTAGGCGAATGGTAAAGTCGAGGATACTAATAAATTTCTCAAGATGATGTTTCCATGTATGATAAGGTTCCATAGATCAGACTAACATTTGATTCTTTATAATGCTTTGTGAGTGTACCTAACCTCTGTTAGGAATGTTGCCAGATTTACTCCCTTCCAATTGGTTTATGGGCTGGAAGCTATCCTTCCAATTGAATGTGAAATTTCGTCATTGAAGCTTGTTGTAGAACTTCTTCCGACCACTTCCATATGTTGGGGTTCCCATGTTTTGGCAAGGTTGGCAATACCAAAAGATGAGACAACATCAAACCACTTTCAGACCTCAGGATCTAGCCCTCCTGGGTCCAGAGAGGGATCTCTCTATATGAGCAAAGGTTTTATGTCTTTGAAGCTCAAATTTAAGATGTTAGGCTAGTTATGGGCACCGGGTTTGTTTGTTTGTTTGTATATTTGGTTGCTGGAAATCAGGAAATAAGGGTTCAGTCTAAGACAAGGATGAGCAAAGAGGATTTTAAGCAAAGGAGAGATACTTCAGGGAACATTCAAGACCATTGGGCAATGGAGTCAGGAAAGGGTTTACTTGCTAGTCAATATGCAGGCTTTCAGTTGGGCTAGTCATCTAAAGCATAGGATCTTAAAGATGATTGTGTGGCATGAAATGGTAAGAGAGGAAGAAACAATAAAGGTTTAGAACACAAAGTTAAAGACTTGAGATTAGAGAGAGACTTTTAACTCTCAATGCTTCGGCCTCCAGCTTGAGGGAACTTAGAAAGGCTTAATTAATTGAAAAGGATCCTAGTGAGACTGAGACAGAGTTCTAGACCTCCCAGTGTTCCCAATTCATTCAATTAAATCCTAACAAGAACATCTAAGAACAGATTCATTAATTCATACATAAGCTAGCAGGCAATAACATCCACTACACTGGTTAAATTAATTGAAATCAAACCTTAGATAACACATATAGCAGAAAACATTGAAGGCAAGGAGAGCAGAAACATAGGGTACCTAACAAGGGTAAATCCTATGCCAGATTTCTGATGCGAGCCAGTAGAAATGTAATGAAATGAAATAAAACACAGAGATAGAAAAACATCACCGCTGCTTTAGATCAGGATCCAAAGAAATGTGTTTGTCATATTAAAAATCAATACCAGTCAAGTAAAACATTGCCAATAGCTTGATACTCAGTCTGAAAAAATCTTCCTCAACCTATCTTGCAACTTTACACAGAGACTATGTCTCGAAAGAAACAGCTTGTAATTCTCTGATAACTGATGAACAACCTTTACAATGAGTTTCTTCATGAATTTATAGCTCAAGTGGAGCAGAGAAAGTAGGTGAAAACTAAATGCAGCATTAAAACTCTGAAGCAGCAAGAGGGTCGAGGCCTCGTTTTGTTTTAAATGTCTAAGCAGTGAACTTCTGGACTCTTTGGATGAAAGAGTGGTCTTCGACAGGTCGCAATTTATTCCAGGTATGTCTTTGATGTACTTGCTGTAGCCTTTTGCAGAATTCTGGTGAATAAACTGAGGTGTATGGACAACTGTGAGGTCTGCCATACTGCATAACTAATGCACTGGTAGCATAGGACTGTTGTCAGGGTGGACATCTTCTCAGGAAAATGACATAGAATAAAAGCAATATGGATACTGTGTCCTTATATGGAAGAACGTTCTGCTGATGGCAAAACCCTGTTAATATGGTTTTCTGTGCATTGGACCTTCTGAGCGATCCACGGGGTCTTCGAAGTGGTCCCTTTGCCCTCAAATCATTGGATTAAGGCTCAAAATCTGCAATTACGTGCCTTAAGTCCTTTGCTTTCCCACTGATACTCTTTGCCGTTTCCACGTTTGCTTCTGACTGTGAAATCTGTGCTTTAATGGCGTCAGAGAGGTTTTTACAGAGTTTTACTCTGTCCTTTTGATGATAGTCATGTCAAAACACTTTCCCAGGCCTTTTTTCATTAATTTGGTCTCTGCACATGGTCTTTTCCTGTGTTCTCTGTTACTGTGACAGAGACTATGAATTATAGTGGTTTACTGCCGCCCGAAACCCTGCAAAACACACATAACTTGTCAAGAATTCATGCACGGGGTGGGTGAATGCAGCGAGATGATGAGGATGGTCATGTAGACTGGTAAAATGGTGGAAGAGCGCGAGGTGACTGCCAAAACGCAGTGGGAGGCTTGCAGAATGGTGGCGCAGTGTGAAAATGCAGTTGGAGGGTGGCGAGAACGGAAATTTTAATGAAAAACATTAAAATTTGACCTTTGAACACATATAATACAGGGACGGGCGAGAAATACGATGAAACACGTGGAAAGGGTGACGTGGCGGGACCGGTCAACAGCGGGACAGGCGATTGAATCTGGACCGTCTGATCTTGGGAGGAGATCGATGGCTGAAAATGCATCGGAGGGCGACGGATGGTGGGCCAGGGGTACGAATACCTTGGGTTATCTTCCGCGCATCTTCGGGGTGCAATGACCATTGGAAGGGGAGTCTGAGATCGGACGGCTGATATGCATATCGAGCCAGGTCAAATACTAAATGATAACGTGCGATGGGGGGCAGTTTTGAAATAGTGACAGAGCCACATGTCGGGCGGTGAGTGGAATCCCTTCGAAATGAAAAATATCGCCCGCCTCTCAAAGGCGGTGTGATAGAAACCGCTGGTTTCTGCACAGTACTCGGGCGCGGTTGCGGGGACCACCGGGCGAGTAAACTCCAGACCGTTGATCTGCGGGTAAATGAACGGTGGATGTGTGATCGGGGCGGCGAACAGGTTGAACGGTGGACGTTGTGGGAACGCGGCGACCATCCGATCTATACAGATCGACGGTTTAAAACGCGCCCAATACAGATCTGCGATTAGCGCCTTCCACCCTGGCGCCCGGTTTTAGCGCCCAGGTCACGTGGTGGGAAAAGGCTGAGGGGCTGGGACCGAAAGGGGCTATGCCCATCTAAGGTGGGAAAAGGGTTTTTGGCCCGTTTTAGTGCATTTCAAGGCCAATGAAGGGTAACGGTAAGGGAAGAAAGGGGAAAATAAACCAAACAAAGTGTATTTGGAAGGTTTAAAGAGAATTTAGGATGGTTTAGGAGGACTAGGGGAGGGATTTGGGGTGAAAAAAGGGGAACTTTGACAAAGGGAAAAAAAAGGTCGAAAAGGGATATCTTGCAGGGATACAAGGGGTAAATAAAAGCCTTTTGGAGCACCATTTTTTGCAATCAGAGAGGCTTTATAATGGGAATCAGCAGAGGGGATTTTATCAAAGGACAAAGGCACAAGGAGACTTCAAGGATGATGTGTTTTCAGAGGAAATGCATTCCTTGAAGGCTCAAAAACATTTTAGCCCCCTGTTTGCTTGTCAAAAATTTATAGGGGGCTAACAGTGGCTCCACATGGGGATGGCTTCTTCTTGAAGGAGTCAAGAATTCAAAAAATAAATCTTTGGTGTAGGCTAGATGCCTGGTACTTGACTCATTATTTTCTTCTCTTGGATCAGCTGCCACAAACTCTGAAGACATCAAATCAGCAGTAAAATTCTCCCAAACAACTACCTACCCATCCTATAATCCTAACATTTTTTCTTCTAGGGTGCATTTGAACTAGAAGACCCTTTACATCATTTATTTTTACAAACAAGAAAATAAACCTATTCTATTTCTACCCTTATTACTCCATGAGACGAGATTAGACTGTTGGCCTCATAGTTTCTCTACCTAATCTAATATCTACTAGGATTAAACTGTCTAGAAGATTTCTTCTCTACATTCTAAGACAGAAATTGAAAACAGTCAAGCCAGGATTAGACTGTCTGACTTGCTGGACTTTGCAGAAATTAAAAACAACTAACTACATGCTCACAGACTGAGCTTTATTGAGCTTTTCCTACCTACCCTACTCTAACTAGAATATTTACAAGTCTAGCTTACAAACATTGTCTTCCAATGCAACTAGTCCATCAAATGATCCCATGACTGGTCTCTCTTGCTCAACTCCTTGAGCAGGGTGGATAGGCAGGGCAACTCCCACTCTTTTTGTTCCACAACAATAGCTACAAAAATTTTTCTTGCTGTCTGCAACATGCTGCTCAATAAGACCTTTGATCCTTCTTCAAAAGTGTGCAGGAAATGAGCATAAGGATCATGAAATGATACCTGGTTATGAATATCTGGCAGGCAGGCTTCAACCAGGATTTCCTCTTCTTCCACTGGATTAAGAACGAGACTTTCTTGAGAAAGAGAATCTCCCTCATCTTCTTCATTTTCTGAGCTGGAGGACTCATCATATATGGCAGTGTTGTCCTCTTGGAGCTCTGATATATTCTACTCTGAGGTGATGAGCTCTGTGAAGAGATCCATGTATTCTTGAGCAGGGGTTTGGTCTATTTCTTCCTCTATGTCAAGAGAAGGTTCCTTGTTTTTACCTTGCTCAAGAATCTCTTCTTTGCTTTCCTCCTCATCTTCTGAAAGGAAAAACTGCTGGTTACCAGTCTCACTGATGATCTGTGGTAAAGTAGAATGAAGATTCAAGGAACCTCCATATGCTATTATACTATCATAGCTCTCCCCATTAGTGTCATAAAGATCCTGCATTGGCTCATTACTTTCTGGGAGTAAAGGGAATTGATTCTCCTCCCATAAATCTACTAATGATGACCCTGCAAGATCATCTTCTGTTTGGAGAACATCATCATCAGATAGATCAAAAATAGGAGAATCATAAATATAAGTAATGCTGCCAACCGGACATACTGGATTATCAGCAGTTTCTTCTTCGCTTTGATTCACAGAGGAGATTTCTGGATCTGTACAATCAAACTCATAAGATGAATGGGCAAGAGTGTGTGTTCCATAGAAGATTTCTGAGGTGGACTACTGATTTAATATCTGATCAATCTCTTCTTCTGTCAAAAGAGGGGTTTCCCTCTCATCGTGGACAGAAGACCAGCAGCCCTCTTTCTTTTGTATTAGCTGATTTGGAGACTGGATGTTTTCTTGAGCCTCTTCTCCCACATCAAATTATGCCTCTTCTATGTGGTCCCTTGTTTCATCGAAGCAGCATTCCCTATTAGCCTTTGCTATTAGGTCCTCAAATTCTGTAGTTAGCGTAACACAAGACATAGGTAAGCAATCAGGCAGTTCCTGATCACTTTCCTCTTCGTCTTCCACAGATTCTTGAGCATCGTACATGTCTTTCTCATCTTCTAGGTCTTGATTTTGTTCTTGTTCTCGAAGAGGCATGGGCTATTCTAAATAATCATCATTTGCATTCAGATTAGCCATGTACATTTCCAGCACTTTACCAAACGTTTCTGTTAATTCATTTAATTGATCATACAAAGCATCATACTTTGTATCCCTGTCCATGTCTGGATCCATGTTTATTCAAAGAAGGCTATTGCTTCTTCTCAACCTTTTCAGAGTCTTCTACCAGTGGAGTCATTTGGTCTTTTGAGAGTTATGGAGTGTGGAGTCACCAAGTGGATGAAATTCACTGTTTGAATTAGGCTGTTGTCCACCATCAGCAATTGAATGCCAATATAACCAGAGATCTTGGGTCTTTTAAGTGCCTGAGAGTATGTAAGATAAAATGCACTCAATCCCCAGCGGAGTCACGATTATGTTGGGGTTCCCATGTTTTGGCAAGGTTGGCAATACCAAAAGATGAGACAACATCAAACCACTTTCAGACCTTAGGATCTAGCCCTCCTGGGTCCAGAGAGGGATCTCTCTATATGAGAAAAGGTTTTATGTCTTTGAAGCTAAAAGTTAAGATGTTAGGCTAGTTATGGGCACCGGGTTTGTTTGTTTGATTGTATGTTTGGTTGCTGGAAATCAGGAAAGAAGGGTTCAGTCTAAGACAAGGATGAGCGAAGAGGATTTTAAGCAAAGGAGAGATACTTCAGGGAACATTCAAGACCATTGGGAAATCAAGTCAGGAAAGGGTTTACTTGCTAGTCAATATGCAGGTTTTCAGTTGGGCTAGTCATCTAAAGCATAGGATCTTAAAGATGATTGTGTGGCATGAAATGGTAAGAGAGGAAGAAAAAATAAAGGTTTAGAACACAAAGTTAAAGACCTGAGATCAGAGAGATACTTTGAACTCTCAATGCTTCGGCCTCGAGCTTGAGGGAACTTAGAAAGGCTTAATTAATTAAAAAGGATCCTAGTGAGATAGAGACAGAGTTCTAGACCTCCCAGTGTTCCCAATTCATTCAATTAAATCCTAACAAGAACATCTAAGAACAGATTCATTAATTCATACATCAGCTAGCAGGAAATAACATCCACTACATTGGTTAAATTAATTGAAGTCACACCTTAGATAACACATATAGCAGAAAACATTGAAGGCAAGGAGAGCAGAAACATAGGGTACCTAACAAGGGTAAATCCTATGCCAGATTTCTGATGCGAGCCAGTAGAAATGTAATGAAATGAAATAAAACACAGAGATAGAAAAACATCACCGCTGCTTTAGATAAGGATCCAAAGAAATGTGCTTGTCATATTAAAAAGCAATACCAGTCAAGTACAACATTGCCAATAGCTTGATACTCAGTCTGAAAACATCTTCCTCAGCTTATCTTGCAACTTTACACAGAGACTATGTCTCGAAAGAAATAGCTTGTAATTCTCTGATAACTGATCAACAACCTTTACAATGAGTTTCTTCATGAATTTATAGCTCAAGTGGAGCAGAGAAAGTAGGTGAAAACTAAATGCAACATTAAAACTCTGAAGTAGCAGGAGGGCCGAGGCCTCGTTCTATTTTAAATGTCTAAGCATTGAACTTCTGCACTCTTTGGATGAAGGAGTGGTCTTCTTCAGGCCGCAATTTATTCCAGGTATGTCTTTGATTTACTTGCTGTAGCCTTTTGCAGAATTCTGGTGAATAAACCGAGGTGTATGGAAAATTGTGAGGTCTTCCATACTGCATAAATAATGCACTGGTAGCATAGGGCTGTTTTCAGGGAGGACATCTTCTCAGGAACATGGCATAGAATAAAATAAATATGGATATTGTGTCCTTTTATGGAAGAACATTCTGCTGATGGAAAAACCCTGTTAATATGGTTTTCTGTGCATTGGACCTTCTGAGCGATCCACGGGGTCTTCGAAGTGGTACCTTTGCCCTCAAATCATTGGATTAAGGCTCAAAATCTGCAATTATGGGCCTTAATTCCTCTGCTTTCCCACTGATACTCTTTGCCGTTTCCACGTTTTCTTCTGACTGTGAAATTTGTGCTTTAATGGCGTTGGAGAGGTTTTTACAGAGTTTGACTTTGTCCGTTTGATGATAGTCGTGTCAAAACACTTTCCCAGGCCTTTTTTCATTAATTTGGTCTCTGCACATGGTCTTTTCCTGTGTTCTCTGTTACTGTAACAGAGACTGTGAATTATGGTGGTTTACTGCCGCCCGAAACCCTGCAAAACACACAAAACTTGTCAAGAATTCATGCACGGGGTGGGTGAATGCAGCGGGATGATGAGGATGGTCATGTAGACTGGTAAAATGGCGGAAGAGTGCGAGGTGACAGCGAAAATGCAGTGGGAGGCTTGCAGAATGGTGGCACAGTGTGAAAATGTAGTTGGAGGGTGGCGAGAACGGAAATTTTAATGCAAAACATTAAAATTTGACCTTTGAACACATATAATACAGGGACGAGCGAGAAATACGATGAAACACATGGAAAGGGTGACGTGGTAGGACCGATCAACGGCGGGACAGGCGATTGAATCTGGACCGTCCGATCTCGGGAGGAGATCAACGGCTAAAAATGCATCGGAGGGCGACGGATGGTGGGCCAGGGGTACGAATACCTTGGGTTATCTTCCGCGCATCTTCGGGGTGTGATGACCGTTGGATGGGGAGTCCGAGATCGGACGGCTGATATGCATATCCCGCCGGGTCAAATACCGAACGATAATGCGCAATGGGGGGCGGTTTTGAAATAGTGACGGAGCCATGTGTCGGGCGGTGAGTGGAATCGCTCCGAAATGAAAAATATCGCCCGCCTCTCAAAGGCGGTGCAATAGAAACCGCCAGTTTCTGCACAGTACTCGGGAGCAGTTGCGGGGACCACAAGGCGGGTAAACTCTGGACCGTTGATCTGCGGGTAAATGAACGGTGGATGTGTGATCGCGGCGGCGAACAGGTTGAACGGTGGACGCTGTGGGAATGCGACGACCGTCCGATCTATACAGATCGATGGTTTAAAACGCGCCCAATACAGATCTGCGATTAGCGCCTTCTGCCCTGGCACCCAGTTTTAGCGCCCAGGTCACGTGGTGGGAAAAGGCTGAGGGGTTGGGACCGAAAGGGGATATGCCCATTTAAGGTGGGAAAAGGGTTTTTGGCCCGTTTTAGTGCATTTCAAGGCCAATGAAGGGTAACGGTAAGGGAAGAAAGGGGAAAATAAACAAAACAAAGTGTATTTGGAAGGTTTAAAGGGAATTTAGGATGGTTTAGGAGGACTAGGGGAGGGATTTGGGGTGAAAAAAGGGGAACTTTGACAAAGGGAAAAAAAAGGTCGAAAAGGGATATCTTGCAGGGATACAAGGGGCAAATAAAAGCCTTTTGGAGCACCATTTTTTGCAATCAGAGAGGATTTATAATGGGAATCAGTAGAGGGGATTTTATCAAAGGACAAAGGCACAAGGAGACTTCAAGGATGATGTGTTTTAAGAGGAAATGCATTCCTTGAAGGCTCAAAAACATTTTAGCCCCTTGTTTGCTTGTCAAAAATTTATAGGGGGCTAACACCATATAAGATGAACATATATTACTTCTAACACACATATGAGACATAGTGAGATGCCTCCATGGCTAATTAATCCCATAACAAATGTATTAAGGTGCAATATGGCAAGAGTTTCAAGCCTCATGTCTTCTTGGAAGTAGACATTGTCCTACCGTATGACCAAGGGTCTGATAAATTACGACTAGGAAAGTCCCAACCCTTGTGGCTAGGTCCATATATTTTCAAGCATGTTCCTGCTAAAGGGGCCTAGGAGTTAGTCAATTTTGATGGAGTTCCACTGGCACAACCTAGAAATGGGTTGTACCTTAAGAAATACTATGATTGATTATTTGTGTAGCGCATTGTTTACATACTATATATAGGTGTCTTAGTATGTTTGCGACATTTCCATTCAGAGTTTCCTTCGTTTTTTGTTAATCCCATTTAGATTTGATTTGCAGATGTCGACATCCCTTAAATCATATGTTGATTACATTGATGGTGCTAGTCATAGCACTTGGAATATATCATCCCCATCGTGGGATATATTTGCTCGAAATGGCGAGTTGGTGATTCTAAAAGGGATTTGTATGGGTCTCTCTACCAAAAACATTGCTAAGTATAGCACCATGATAGGGCTACTGTCTTATGTTATTTTGCATGATATCCGTCATATGGTCATCAGACATGACTCACAACTTAAAGTACTACATCTGACTAATGTCTATTTAATTAGAAGTCCAACTATGCTTCGTATGTTATTGAGGGTTCATCTTCTAGAAAGATACTTTGATTTCATCAAATATCAACACATTTATAGAAATCTAAACACGTTCACAGATTCATTGATAATCATGTTTTAGATAGACATTTGCGACATATGTAAATAATTTTCAATACACATCACATCCATTGAAAGCTTATAGGCTAGGAATTAGACAATGTGCAGTTCAGGAAGGCCATGGCTAGACAACTGCGTAGTTGAGGGGATCTTGAGAGATTAGGTTAAGGGCTTGATGCTTGAGGTTTCCCATTGTGTAGTTTAGAAGGGGAAAATGCCAAGTTATTTTTTAATTGTGTAGTTTAAGAGGTCAAGGAAAATTATTTATGCTTGAGACTACACATTGCACAGAAGAGTATGGTTGGAGGCAGGTGCTGCGCAATTTTGGAGTTCAAGGGATGAGGTTGAGCACTGGGACTTCATAATGCACAATATGTAAGGGAGGGAATATGCATTGCGGAGTTCTAAGAGAAAATGTATGAGCTTGAGGGCTCAGACTGCGCAATGTGTATTTCAGGAAGGCTAAGTGAGGTCAAGCTTCTCAGGCAGGAACTTTTCCAGATTTGGTTAAGTTGGGATTAGTGAAACCAAAGTGAATAATGATAGAACTTAAATATGATAAACAAATTAGAATATTTAATGACACAAAAAATATCACTCAAAACACATGAACAAAATACTCCCCTTAATGCGACAACATTGCGATGAATTTCCCCGAGTGTGACACTAAAGATATACTTTGTGACGATAACGACGACACTTGTGCGATAGTGCTTAAAAATTTAGGAATGAGCGTGACACATGTCTACATGTTAACAATTACTCATTATCACCAAGGTTACCCCTTGAAGAAAACCAAAGCTACATGTGTGATGTACGACTATTTCCATGCCAAAAGACGACATTTGCGACAGTAAGAGGAAAGTGCAAACAACACTTGAAAAATGTGAATGACATTGAAAGAGACACATGCCATAATGAAGATAGCATGAAAATGATACTTATTATAGTAAAAACAAGAAAAAGAGACAGGTTTAAACATGAAAGTGACACTTTCGAAAGGGAAGGTGCACAATAGTGATAGTTGTAAAAACACAGAAATAGAATAATGATCACAACCAAAAGTGAGAGACTATCAATGAAAGTGTGCACTAACTATCGACACAGGTTGAACATTTCACAGGGAATTTCTTGATGTACTTGTGGTATTCCTGTTCAATCTTGCATAAAAGAGTGTGCTCATGAGCTTGTTGTGGATTGAACATGTGTGAGCAGGTGACTTTGACACTTATCTATTGGCCATAATTTGACTAAGGAATGAACGATCATTGGATCCATCGTATGCTCAAAATTTCAAATGTGTGTTTATTGTAGGTGTACATACTCTATCCCACTATGGATTTGTTGATCAGTGGTTGTCATTGATGTCAAATTAAGCAGCACCAGGGGCTACCCCGATCTTGCATGGGAATTTTTACCTACCAAATTACTATATTCCGAGTCAAGGATATTTTTATGGTTTCTACATGTTGATATGTTTCCGTTGATATATGGCACGCCACGTAATTCTTCACGGTTTGAGAGATATTCATGTTTGAGGTTAGTAACCCCAGTTAGTGGGATAAAACCCCACGGGGTTGTGGCATGACACTAATAATTGGTTGTGGTCATTTAATAGTCAATAATTAATAATTTTTAAGCTCCTAAAATTCTTCCCATATTCACTTGTTGAAGACCCTCTCAACCTAATCATTTATATAAATTGTGATCCTCATATCCTCCTCATGTAGGGATTTCACTACTTGAAACAGGTCATCGTGGAATTTTCACTATTAATTTTTTTCTACTAAGGTTCAGAATTTGAAATTTTTATCAAGGGAAGCCGAAATCCTAAGGAATATCGTGTAAAAATTTAAAATCATGGTTCGCAACATTTTCGAAGATATGATCTGTGGAAGTGAGGGTTTGTGTAGGCTCCTGGACTTCATCTCAAAGAGGTGACCTTAGGAAAATCGTCATAAATCTCTCTCTGAGTATTGGATTGGAATTCTGTAAATCTTTTTGGATAGTGCATGAACTCTAGTTTTTTGTGTATAAAGTTCAGAGCCGAATGAGGAAACGGTGACACGTGGCACGTCGTACAGGTTAGCTCTATGAAACTAGTCCATAATTAGGTCATTGTGAGAGATTGGGCATAACATTTCCTTGAAGAATCAAAATTGGGTCAAACCTGTGGCATTGGAAAGAAGACTTAGAGGACTACTACAAGACCAAAAATCACATATTGGGGATCTGAAATAATAGAGATACACCAGATTCAATATTGAGCTCCTAGAAGGCAAGAAAAAGCTAGATCATGTGCTATCAAGGGCTACAAAGGACTAGAATTTATAGGGAAGAAAAGCAAATAAAGGTGCAACAAAGGTAAGCTCTAGGTAAGTATATTTTTGTATATGCATGTTCATCTCTTAATTGCATTAGGTTCTTTGTATTCTAATTTGTATTTTTTTTGTTTAGCATTGACATATGCTCTACAAGATGAGGTAAGTTTTTCTATTATCATGTCATGGGTATTTCCTTGAGTACTTTTTGTAGGTATTACATATTCATCAAGATAAGACTCAATTCATGATATAATGTTCTGAAGAGTGAGAAAGGGTAGCATGACAAGAGCAGCAATCAAGGTGCAGAACAACAGCAAGAAG
Source organism: Pinus albicaulis (assembly GCA_034641835.2). Taxonomy (NCBI): domain Eukaryota; kingdom Viridiplantae; phylum Streptophyta; class Pinopsida; order Pinales; family Pinaceae; genus Pinus; species Pinus albicaulis. The sequence continues at coordinate 262,574,003 of CM076575.1, read as the reverse complement.
TTCACCACATGAAGTCTTCATGTGTGCAGCACTGCATACAGTCAATGTAAAGGTATCATTGTACTGAGTCATTGTAAAAGAATCATTGTAAATTTTTTACAAGTGTCTATCTTCCAAGAATTGAAGAGGCAGTTTCGAGAGGTCTAATATCATCATTAGGTATTTGTGTCATAGTTGGGGTTATGGTCTAGTGTGTCTTCTTCTTCTACATCATTCTATATCATTTTAAAGTGGACCATTTTCCCCGGTACGAGAGTCCCTTCTTCTTTTGTTCTTCTATAGGGTGGTAGGGTGGTGCTAGGCTGGTGCATGAAGTCACCAACAGGTTCAAGCCTGTGAAAACTTCAGGGTGGTAGGGTGGTGATAGGGTGAGTTGTACCTCATTGGGTGTTGGGGCATCCATTTAGTTGACTACTCAAGAATCTCGACTGTTGGAGCGTCCATCCAATGGGAGCTAGAGAAGAATGATTTTCTAGATTCTAGGAATTTGGAGCTTTATTTTAAATTGGAGTTTAATATTACAGAATTATTAGAAAATCATTCAGGTGGTTTTTTTCCCAAAGGGGGTTTCTACCTTAAAAACTGTGTGCATGTGTTCCTTTTGTTTACAACTATCATTGTATGAACACTGATAATAATTGAATATTAACCGATGCTCTGAAATATTAATAATAATACTAATTGAAAGGAATATTAATTCACCCCCCCCCCCCCCCCTCTCAATATTTCCAACAATTGGTATCAGAGCTTGGTTTCTTCATTAACAGTTTAACAGCTAGAAGGAGATCATGGTGCATACTAAGAATGGTGTACCTTTTTTAAATGAAAATAATTATGAACTCTAGAAAGGAATAATGGAGGTTTATATTTTGGTGCAAGGTTACGAAGTATGGGACACTGTTCAAAATGGCTTTACACCAACCGTGGATGAAAAAGGTAAGAAGAATTTGGTAAATGATGCAAAATAAAAGAATACTATTATCATTGGAATTATTGAATCTTCTTATCATAAGGTGTTGTGTTTTAAAACCGAAAAAAATGTATGGGATAAGCTTGAGAATATATATGTAGGTGACTCAAATGTCAAAGAAGCAAAGCTTCAAATCTATAGAGAAAAATTTGAGCAACTCAGAATGAAAGAATATGGCAACATTTTTGCATACTTCCAACACGTTGATGAAATAACCAATACTCTAGAAGGATTGGGAGAGTCTATTGAGGAGAGGAGTATTATACGAAATATTATTAGAACTTTACCAAGGAGATTCAACCCAAAGGTATCAGTATTAGAATACAGTGCAAATCTGGAAAAACTCAGCAAAGAGGAATTACATGGAGTTCTCATAGCATATGAAATGAGACTTGATGAAGAAGAGGGTACTTCGCATCTAGAAACTGTGTTCATTGCATCTAAGAAAACCAATAAGGACAAACAACCTTCAAAGGAAAATACTTGCACCTGCAAGTGTGAAGAAAAGGAAGACGATGAAGAAGGTATTTCAGATGGAGAATATGCTTACTTTATGAGAAAACTAAAAATTGGTAAGGGAAAATTCAAAGGTAAACTTCCATTGATATGTTTCGATTGTGGTGAGGTTGGGCATTTCGCAGAAAAATGTCCAAACATAATTGATTGCAACTCAAAAGGAAAGAAAGGCTATAAGAAATTCAAGAAGCAAGGCAAAAAGAAAGGATTCAAAAGGAACTTTCTCTCTAAAGAAGATAGCTCATCATCCAATGAAGACAGTGACAACGAAGAAGAAGCCAATGAGAGAGTACTACTTATGGCCAAGAACAATAAACAAGAGGTATCAAACAACGAAGAAGAATGGTTGACCATAGAATAATTTTCTAAGGAGGTAACCAGGCTTATAAAAGAGCTCAAGGCTGAGAATATTCGTTCCAATACTCTTGAAGAACAAGTTCAAGGTCTCAAACTTGAAGTTGAAGAACACAAATGTATTGAAGAGTCACTTCAAAAGAAGTTGAAAGAAAGCAACCAAGAAAGGGAAGCATTAGAAGCTGAAATAGTCTCGTTGCGTAAGGAAGTGAAGAAGGGAAAAATTGTTCAAAACTATGCCAAGAGCTCAAGGTCATTGGAAGAACTCATCAACAATCAGCAATATTACAACGACAAAAGTAGCCTCAGTTACAAAGAAGAAGAAGCCGCACCTTCTACAACAAAATACAATGAACCTATGAGATCTAACATGAATTTAGACTTCATTGGACAAGATTCACAAGAACAACCTTGGAAGACAATTCCTCGATGAATATTGCCATCCAAGTACCAACATATTTTTCATGGTTATTGTTGGCCCGAGATTTTGATCTCCTTTATTTATGAAATACATCTTATTTTTCCATATTATTCATCCATTCACCATATTATCCACCTTATATTGACCAAAATATGCATATACAGGTATTTAAATTGTGTTTTTCAATTATTAGATGTTTTTGTAAAAATTGAAATTTAAGTGCATTTTTGGACAGCATCCGGAATTCCTGTAATAGCCTTATGGTTTGCATATGTGCAGGAGAATTGGGATCGAGATGGATATGTTTCTAGAAAAATCGGGAACTAAGAATAATATTACACCTGTTGGCATAGTCAGACCGAGCTATAATAGGCCCAGTCAAAGGCAGTCAAACGAGACCAGTCTTTATGGAGGATCCCTAGAAACTAGGTCAAAACTCTTATTTTGTACGATTTTCTAAATTTTTCTAGATTTGATGAATGAATTTGACTTGATATGATAAGATAAGGATAATTATGACTATTTGAGCTATTTTAGATGATTTTGTTAGATACTTTATATATTTAAGCCTCAAACTTTAAAGGCTTGAATAATATAGATGTTTGTAGAACTTGTATGACTTAATATTATTTCTGAGACTCGGAGACATAATTGAAGATCTATCCTATCATATTTTTTTTCTGTTATATGCTGGTTGATTGATTGAATTTTTAAGTATTTGAATTCACCTTCAGTGTGTGAGGCAAGGGTGGAGGGCCCCCACAACGAGCTAACTACACTTCTTATTTTATTTTATAGCTACAATTTCTGAATTAGCTTGCTTATGTTTAATTTTTTTATGCTGATTATTTTTGAGTATTGATGAATCTAATGATCATTCTTAACTTGCATATGAAAGGACAAACAAATGTTTAAGTTAGATATTCTTTCTATCTAATCAAGATCTTAAGTTAGAATTCATCTTTACATGCCTTTACATGCTTTTACATGCTTTTATATGGTTTTACATGGTTGCTGATGAATCTTAATCTTGTTTCTATCCTGCATATGAAGAGTCAACACAATTTTTAAGTTAAATACTTCTTCTATCTGATCAAGAAGCTAGAAACTAGAATTCATCTTTTACATGCTTTCTTGAATTCTTGTTTTAACAATAGCATTACTGATAAATGAATGTATGATGAAGGACAATCAAGACCTATTCAGTGAAGAGCCTCTTCAATTACTGCTTCATGTATCTCAATCTATTGTTTAGTTAAGTATATTTTGATTTCTAATTCATATGGTAATCTTGTTAGAGAAGGACAAACAAATCTCTTAAGTTAGGAGATTCTTCTGCTTCTAATTACACATCTGAATTTAGAAATTGTTTAAGTTAGATTTATATTTGTAATATGCATTTCCTTAAATCATTAATAAACAATCTTCTAATTTGATCACAACCAAAACCCATATACTTTGGGGATGTTTCTAAGTTCCACTAACCCGGATTGATAATAAATACTTGCATTAGTTTACAATAGTAAATTGACCCAACATTTTGGTTCCGTTGTCGGGGAAGCATATTTCAAAATGGTCAAAATAGGAAGACAAAAAGATAAAAAACAAAATCACCAAAAACAAAAAAAAACATAGTTTTTATTTCAAGTAATGTTTTCTTATGCCTAGAGAGAGAGATCAAAAAGGTATATTTGTGAAACAAAACCCCGCAACAGCTCATTCATCCACAGGACTAACGACACCGGTTGCTGGAAGACCTACTATAGAAGAGTTAGAGGAAAAACAAAGATCAGGACAAAGATTAACTTTAGTTGAAATAAAAATCTTGTTAACCTTAGAGGTAAAGAAAAAGCAATCACCTAAAGAACCTCCTTTCGTATGGAAACAAAAATACACAAGAAAACCAACGGTTGAACAACTAGAGCAACTTGTCCTTGAAGAAATCAAAGTAGTGGAAGAAATACAAATTCAACAACATCTTGAAACACTACATATTGTTAGGATATTCCGACACATAGGAAATAGTTAAGAATAACTTAGTCTAGTGTAGAGTTAGGTAAAGTTTGTTTATTTACTATGTACATTTGTAACTTCTAATCCAACGGTTATGATTTGTAGTGATCCGACGGTTCACTCTCTCCTCGGTATTAACGACACTTGATCTGTGGCTTAACACCCGATTGTTCCATGATCTCCATTTAAAGAGCATGGAGGGTCATTTTTCCAGTAACCGTTTATGAGAGAAACATATGTAACTTTTCTTTTATATTAATAAATTGCCTGAAGTGGCTGCATTGGCTCAGGCCGTGGAATGTTTCCCTCTTTGAGGGTTTTAACCACGTGATAATATTGGTGTACTGATTTGTGATTTGTTTGTGAGTGGTGACCTTTTGTTTTTGATCTAAGGAACTTACCCTATAAATTCCTACATGGTATCAGAGCTATTTTGAGGGCCGCATCCATTGTTGATTCAAATACGAAGCCGGTTTGACTGCATGCGACTGTTGTTTTCTAGATCTACTATTTATAAACATTTTCAGGCCTGGAGAACTGCTCTGTTGTGTCTGGAGCATCTGTTATAGTGAGGAACACCTTTCGTTTCATGCAAAAAGGTTTCTGGTTGCCCAAGTTATGTTATTTTAGATCTGGAGGTATAAAGTATATGTTTTGCAGTTATATTTGTTAATAGTGCCGCTTATTTCGGTTCCCTCAGTTTATTTTGGTTTTTAGGTTTTATTTATTTGTTGGATCTATACCCTCATTTCTGTGTATAATCTTTACTCTGCACTGTGTGCGATCTCGGCAAATCAGAAACAGGAAGAAAGGTTTTTTTTGCTACGTATGCTCTTTCTCCGCGTCTTTGTGTGATCTCAGGAAATCAGAAATAATGAAAAAATAGATAGTTTCTGGTAAGGCTAACCGAAAATATAACGTTTTTCCGTAAGGCTTGCATTTTTATTTTAATTTTTTCTTTTGTGTTTTTTGTGTAGGAGAAAGCACGCACACCGAAGACTAAAAAAAAACCCTTCCTCCTTTCAAACAATTACAGAATCATTTTACTATCTCACTTAGTGAGAAGTTAGTTTATGAGAATAGAGGTCTTGGGTTCAAGTCTCTTTCTCAAGCTTCTTTTGTAAAAAGTTTTTTGGTAAAGGGGCTGGATTTTTTTTTAAAAGTTGAACTTCATCATCAAATTTCAAACCGTTCCCATAACTATTTCGCATCTACAACTCATTTTTTTTTAAAAGGAATAAATTCTTCATCCGGAAGCTATTTTCGAGCCATTTTTTTGAATCAGCCTAATTTTTCAAGATATTTCCATTGGAGCAGTTAGTTTTAGCTTTTTCCAGCTTCAGTTTTTAAAAAAATGGAAAGTGCATGCCCGATTATTCTTAACAGCACCAATTATTTCCAATGGCTACATCACTTGGTAGATATACTTAGAAGTAAAGGACTTTATAGAATAGCCACATGAAAAGAAACTAAACCTTCTGATGATGATAAAGTTGCTAAATGGGAAAATAAACAAGTTCAAGCACTAGGGTTGATAGGAATGTCCATTTCTCAAGATCTTCGATTTCATATCCTTGACATTGACACCCCTCATGAAGCCTTGGAAAAGCTAAATACTGTCTTTGGCATTCAAAATCAAATTAGGGCCCACCAACTTGAAAATGAGTTGCTTACTTTGGACCCCAATAATTTCTCCTCTATTGAAGATTTTTTGTCCAAATTCAAGACCCTTAGACTTCTTTTAGAAGGTTGTAAGGTCAAAAAGGAAGATGTTAGCCTCATCTATTGCATTCTTGCTAAGCTTGGCCCTGCATACTCTGTATTTGTTTCCACCTTCCATTCCACCAGATAAGCCATCATTTTTTCAGGAACCACCTACAAGAACCCCTCTTTTGATGCCTTTTACGATTCTTTGATAAGAGAACAAGAAAAACTCTTACACCTTGATCTTATCACTTCTGGAAATGCTTCTAAGAAAGCCTTAGCAGCCCCACAATAATCATATCAAAAGAATCCCAAGAAGAAGTATCCTAAAAAGTATCGTCTGAAACCAAACAAGGGTCCTAAGAAATTTCAGACACAAACTAAAAAAGAAACTCACCAAAATGATAAGGAAAATAAAAACAAAGGGAAGAAGACAGATAGACATTGCAACTTTTGTAATCATGATGGCCATATAGATTCCAAATTTTTTAAGAAGATGGAAGCCTTAGAAGCAGAAATGAAGAAGCACAACATAAATTTGGAGCACTCTTCACCTTCATCTTCAGGAATGGAAATTTATGCTTGTGGTTGTCAAGCATCAAGATATGGTTATGCATTAAATGTATCTTCTTCTTCTCATTCTCATGAGTGGCTCATTGATTCTGGAGCTTATTACCACATGGCCAAAAATAAATCCATGTTTTCTTCTTTAAATGATTGTAACACCAAACATATTTATGTTGGTGATGATAGATTTCTTAGTGTTGTAGGATCTGGAACCATTCATCTAGATAATGGTCAGTTTAATGATGTGCTATGTGTTCCTAGCTTGTCATGCAACCTTCTCTTTGTTTATCAGATAACTCATTCAGGTGAAGGGAAAATAGTAGAATTCTCACCTCATGACGTTGTAATCAAGGACCTCCAAGATCCTAGACATAATCTAGCTACTGGAATTGCTGATGATTCCACAAGGTTGTCTAAGTTTGAAAACTTTGGGTCATCATGTCTTTCCTCCTTTTTTTTTCTCATAATGATGAAGTGAGAAAACTTTGGCATGAGCGATTTGGTCACTTAAACTATCGCTCTCTTCAAAATCTATGTAAAGAAAATATGGTAACAGGTCTTCCTATGGTATCTTGCCGAGATGGTGTTTGCGCTGGATGTGTACTCAAAAAACATCATCGGGATAGTTTTGACAAATGTGCCTCTTGGCACGCTTCAGCCCCTTTGCAGCTTGTGGACAGTGATTTATGTGGTCCACTTCCTGTTGTCTCTTTCTCTAGTTGCAAGTACCTCTTAACTTTCATTGATGATTTTTCCGGACGCACTTGGGTATACTTCTTAAAACTCAAGAGTGGAGTTTTTAACATGTTCTTGGCCTTTAAGGCCTTTGTTGAGAAACAATCTGGACACCAAATTCTCAAGTTAAGATTAGACAATGGAGGAGAATATGTTAACAACAAATTTATCAACTTCTACACTAAGCATGGCATTAAATTGCAACATATTGTTCAATATAATCCACAACAAAATGGTGTAGCTGAAAGGAAGAATCACACCTTAAAATAAATGGCTAATTGTATGCTTCAATCTAAAGGACTTAGTCTCAATTTTTGGGCAGAAGCAATTAACTGTGCAAATTACGTAGTAAATCGCACTCCTACTAAGGTTTTAAAGAATATAACTACAGAAGAAGCTTGGAGCTCAATCAAACCAGATGTAAGTCACTTTCATGTTTTTGGAAGTGATGCTTGGGCCCATATTCCAAATGCGAAACACAAAGCCTTAGAACCTAAGAGAGAAAAATGAATTTTTGTTGGATATTCCGAAAAATGTCAAAGGATATAGACTTCTTCAACCAAAATCCAAAAATATAATCATTAGAAGAGATGTAAAATTTGATGAAAAAATATGGGCCTACGAGCCTAGTTCGGTGAGTGTGCCACCTTTGTCCTGCGAGCCTGATTCGGCATATGTGCCACCTCTCTCTCTCTCTCTCTCTCTTCTATTTTTAATAGCATTCCTTCTAGTTCAGATGATGACAGCGAGGATGAAAACCCTCCTCCACCTCTTGAAATTATTCCTTTTACTCCACAACTTCCAAGATGGGTCCGATCTACTCGAGATGCAATAGGTTCTCTTGCAGGTGACCCTACCAATCAACGACGTACACGTTCTCAGTTCGAAAGATCCTCTTCCTTATTGGTTCAAGTTCTAGAAAATCCCGATCCAGAAATTTTTTGAAGAAGCCTCCGGTCATCCAGATTGGGATGAAGCTATGAATGAAGAATATCGTTCCTTATTGGCGAATTCCTCTTCCAAAAGGAAGAAAACTTGTCAGATGCAGATGGGTTTACAAAAAAATGTTTGGATCAAATGGAAAAGTGGATAGACATAAAGCTCATCTTGTCGCTAAAGGATTATCACAAGTTGAAGTCATTGACTATACTAAAACCTTATCCTCTGTTGCCAAAATGAATTCTATCTGCCTTGTTCTTTCCCTTGCTGCTTTCTTTAAATGGGAAGTCCATCAAATGGATGTTAAATTTTCCTTCTTACATGGAGATTTTCATGAATAAATCTACATGGAACAACCCCCTAGCTTTATCCAGAATGACTCTAGCCTTGTTTGTTGCCTTAGGAAGTCTCTCTATGGTCTCAAATAAGCTCCTTGGGCTTGGTATGCCAAAATGGATATATTTCTATTAGATAATGGCTTTTCTAGGTGTCATTCTGACAACACTGTCTACACTAAGAAAGTGGGTAAGTCCTTCACCATCCTTGTTCTTTGTGTTGATGATCTTATCCTTACTGGTAGTGATCCCAACCATATAAACCATGTGAATTCTAGCCTCAAAAAGAAGTTTGAAATGACATAATTAGGACACTTGCATTATTTCCTTGGTCTTCAAGTCTTGCAATCCAAAGAAGGTATTACCCTCTCTCAATCCAAGTATGCCTGCGACCTTCTACACCACTTTCACATGGAATACTATAAGCCAACCCCTTCTCTCTTTCAGTCTGGAGTCAAGCTTTCAGTAACATGTACTACCCCTGAAGTTGATGCTACCTTATACCGTCAACTTATTGGTAAACTTATGTATCTAACCCATACTCATCCTGACCTTTCCTTTGTCGTTGGTCTTGTCGTTCGGTTTATGCACCAACATCATGAAAGTCACTGGAAAGAAACTAAAAGAATACTTAGATATATTCGAGGTACAGTTCAGTTCGGGATTCATTACAATGCAGGAACATCTCCATTGTTGATTGGTTTCACTAATTCTGATTGGGTTGGTGACCCTGATGATTGAAAGTCTAATGCGGGATATGTATTCACTCTTGGTTCAAGACCTATTACATGGTCTTGTAAGAAACAAAGTGCCATCTCTATTTCTTCAGTAGAAGCAGAGTATCGTGGTGCAGTTGAAGCCAACAAGGAAACCATGTGACGTTGTCAGATACTGTCTGAATTTGGTCTTCATCAGCAACACCCAACTACACTTTGGTGTGATAATCAGAGTGCCATTCAACTATGTAAATATCCAGTTCAGCATCAGCGTATGAAACACATTGAGCTCCACATACACTTCATCAGAAAGCTCATTCATGATCGTGTTCTTGAAGTGCAGTATTGTCCAACCAATGATCAAGTAGCCGATATCTTTGCAAAGGCTCTCACAGAAGCGAAGTTTACCAAACTTCAATCCATTCTTGGAGTTCAAGAAAGTTATCATTAAAGAGGGATAGGCTCTAATGCCTCCTTGCTTCTCCTATTGTGTCACCTTTGTAAATCCTTCAATCTATCCCAAGTTGTTCTTAAGGGGGGATGTTACGATATTTCGAAACATAGGAAATAGGCTCCTTTTGTGTCACCTTTGTAAATCCTTCAATCCTATCCCAAGTTTTTCTTAAGGGGGCATGTTAGGATATTCTGACACATAGGAAATAGTTAAGAATAACTTAGTCTGGTGTAGAGTTAGGTAAAGTGTGTTTCTTTACTATGTACATTTGTAACTTCTAATCTGACGGTCACGATTTGTAGTGATCTGATGGTTCATTCTCTCCTCAGTATTAACGACACTTGACCCGTGGCTTAACACCTGATTGGTCCATGATCTCTATTTAAAGAGCATGGAGGGTCATTTTTCCAGTAACCATTTATGAGAGAAACATATGTAACTTTTATTTTATATTAATAAATTTCCTGAAGTGGTCGCGTTGGCTCATCTTGTGGACTTTTTCCCTCTTCGAGGGTTTTAACCATGTGATAATACTGGTGTACTAATTTCTGATCTGTTTGTGAGCGGTGACCTTTGGTTTTTGATCTAAGGAACTTACCCTGTGAATTCCTACACATATCTTTGAGCAAGAAATGGTTGAAGAAGGAGAAGGATCAAGTAGACTAAACATGAATCCTGAACAGAGACTTGAATATGAAAGACAACATAGGGGATGGCGAAGAAAAAATAATAAGAAAGAAGAATTGAGGAAGAAAGAAAAGCAGAGGAAGACAAAAGAGTTGAATCACTTAGAAAAATAGAGGAAGGAGCAAGAATGGAAAATAAAAATAGAAGAACACAAGAAAATGAGCAAGAAATTAACAATGATCAGGAAACTACTTTTGGCTTTCCTATTTTAGATGTGAGAGAAATATTAGGAGAAGAAATAAAAATGAAAAATTTTCCACCTTCTGTATTGCCTAACTTCTATGGAATATCAACAAAAGATCCTGATGCATTCATGTTTGAGTTCGATATCTTGTGTAGAAATTATGGATATGCTGATGACACACATAAGCTTTGACTTTTTCCTGCTAATTTTAAAGCAACAACTTTGAAATGGTTCATGGGATTATGAGAACATACCATATCTTCTTGAGAAGATATGAAGAAAATATTTCTTAAAAAGTATCAAGCTTACTGCAGGGCTAGAGACTTGAAAGAATATATTTTCAGAATGATGCAACAAGAAGATGAAAGTTTGGAAGAATATTTGGAAAAATTCCTTTACAATTTGTAGAAATCCAAACATCATTATTTTAGTCCTGATATTATCCGCACTATTTTTCTTAAGGGTATCAAAGATGAGTATTTAGACATTGTTAATGTAATGGGAAAAGGAGATATTTCCAATTTACCATTTGAAGAAATTTCTGAATTATGTCAAAAATAATCAAGGGGAAGAGCAAAGAGTGGAAAGAGAGATATTTCATCAAAAGCTTCCAAATCTGCAACTAGTGCAGTAACAAGAGCAGAGATAGGAAGCCTGTTAGAAAAATTCAAAACATACCTTTTAAGCACTTTGTCAACACAAGTAGTTTTTTTGAAAGCTAAGAAAATGAAAGAGGAGAAAGATGAAACCTTAGAAATTTTTTGTCCAAAGTGTCGGCAAAAAAATCCACTTAGGGAATGTCCTTTGCAAGGTATACAAGTGTGTGGACTCTACACAGAAAATCATGCAACAGAAAAATGTCCCAAATTAAAAGAATTGCAAGGAGAAGAAGTGCAAGGAGTAGATTCTCTCTAATATATGGCACTAAGGAGACCTTGGCAACCAAGGATGCCTCAACAATTCCCTCAACAAAACTCCCAAAATTTTCAATTTCCTCAAAATACATGGAACACACCAATGCCATGGCAGGCTTGGCCACCACAACAATATCAAAACCAACCTGTACAAGGTTTTAGGGGATATGGTTATGGAAACCAACCACCACAACATATGTATCCTTAACAGTATCAATATCAACAACCATACCCTCCACAACCATTCCCTCAATATCAACAATTCCAGCAACGTCAACCAATGCCATATCCATCTCAAAACCAACCAATGCTAACTCAGCCGTAGCAACTTCAGCGGCCCACTAACCAACCACCTCCTAGACCAACAAAACTGCCAGCTCAACCAGTAGCTAATCTAAGTAACAAGGTGGATAGAGCAGCATATCATGTGAAAGAGGCAACATATTATCCTACTTATTCAATTCTTCTCATAGAAGATGTTCACCTAAGGTCTGGGAAGGTGTTACAAAAAAATTCTCCTTTGATAATTGAAGAAGAAATTGAACAAGGAGAACAAAGTCAACAATCTCAACCAGAAAAGAAAATTCAGAAAGGTAAATCTATTATGACACAAACTCCACCATATCGAGAGAGATTGATACAACAAAATATTCCAATATCTTTGCCTGAATTTAATATTCTGGATGAATTGAAGAACACATATGTTAAAATTCCTTTGTTACAGGAAATTAAAGACATTCCGATATATGCAAAAACAATAAAGGAATTGTGCATTAAGAAATCTGGCAGAAGAAAGAAGGATCCACCTACAATCCAGGTGATTGGAAGTCTATCAAGTCTCATGCCTACAAATATAGTCATTGAAAAATATGTTGATCCAGGAATTCCTACGGTTACCATTTCGATTAACAAATTTTCAGTGCCAAATACCTTAATAGACTTGGGAGCAACTATCAATGTTATGACTACTGAGACTATGAAACATTTGAATCTGAACAACATTAGACCTACTACTGCATTTTTAGAACTTGTAGACAGATCTAAAGTTGTCCCAGAATTTATATTAGAAGATATCATTGTCTCACTGGATTCATGGGAGTATTCTGTAGACTTCTTGATTTTGTAGCCAAAAACAAATTTAGAAGGGCATCCATTAATTTTAGGCAGACCATAGTTAGCCACTGCAGATGCTTACATTGGATGCAAGTCAGGAAGTATGATTATTACACATGGAGATGAAAGAAATCGTGTTACATTATATCCTCCCACTCAGTCTCCATATTTATTATCATGGCTTGATGGAGAGGAACCAAAATAACTTCAATATGTTCTCAATCTTAATCAAGTTTATAATTTTAGAGAGGAAGAAGAAAATGAGGACTTATTAGATATATTCATCTCAGAACCAAATATTTCAAATCAGCTTAGAGTAACTCAATATGAAGTTGCTAGTTATCTTTTAAATGAATGTTTTCAAGAAAATTGCACTATACAGTCATTGCAAAATCCATTCGAAAGCATTTTTCCTGTGAATTCAATTACCAATTCAAATAGAAAAATGATTGAAATCAGTTCTGAAAGACATTTGAATATTGGTAATAATTTACAGTCATCAGAAGAGGAAAAGCTAATAACATTTTTGCAAAAATATTCAAAAGATTTTTCCTGGGATTACAAAGACATGCCCGAATTTCATCCAAAAACATGTATCCATCACATTTACATTGATGATCAAATTAAACCTGTAAGGAAACCACAAAGACGGATGAATCACATGATGAAGGAAATAGTGAAAAAGGAATTACAGAAACTATTACAAGTCAGATTTATCTATCCTATTTTAGATAGTCAATGGGTTTCACCCTTAGTTGCAGTACCTAATAAAAACGGGAAATGGAAAATTTGTGTGGATTACAGAGAACTCAATAAAGCTACATTAAAAGATCATTTTCCTTTACCATTTATCGATCAAGTGTTAGATTCATTAGCTGGAAATAAGTTCTTTCCATTTCTGGATGGATTTAGCGGATATAATCAGATAAAGATAGAATTAGAATATCAAGATAAGACAACATTCACATGTCCATGGGGAATGTATGCATACAATGTATTACCCTTCGGTTTATGTAATGCACCCGCTACCTTTCAGAGAGCAGTTCTTGCAATCTTTGCTGATTTGATCCATGAATGTGTAGAAGTTTACATGGATGATTTCATTGTGTATGGTACTACATATGATGATTGTTTACAAAATCTTGAAAAAGTGTTAAAAATATGCATCGAGACAAATCTATCACTCAGTAATGAAAAATGTTTGATGATGTTAACTGAGAGGATAATTTTGGGACACCATGTTTTCTCTTCAGGAATTAAGGTGGACCCTGCAAAATTTCAAGTCATTGTGAATTTAATACCACCCACAACACAAAAAGAAGTTACAAGTTTCCTGGGTTATGTAGGCTACTATAGGAGATTTATTGAAAATTTCAGTAAAATAGCTTTACCATTATTCAAGTTACTTACGAAAGATGTGGAATTCCAATGGACAAATAACTGTCAAAATGCATTTGAAAAATTATCAATTGCACCAATTCTTCGAGGACCTAATTGGTATTTTCCATTTCACATTTCAACTGATGCATCTGACACTGCTATTGGAGCATCACTTGGAAAAAAGAGAATCAATTCAATTATGCCATATAGTTCATAAGTAAAAACTTAACATCGGCAGAATTGAACTACACTATTACGGAAAAAGAAATGTTAGTTGTAGTACATGCAGTGAATACATTTCGACATTATATAACAGGTTATCAAGTTTATATTCACATGTATTGTTCTTCCATAAAATATTTAACGAACAAATCAATCACAAATGGAAAAATAACTAGGTGGTTTTTATTAATGCAAGAATTTAACATTACTGTACAAGATTGACCAGGAAAAGATAATCAAGTTGCAGAATTTCTATCAAGAATACATTCACCTAGTGATCCAAATCCAGTATTAGATAATTTTCCAGATGAACATCTATTTTCTATAAATGTCAAAACTCCATGGTTTGCATATATAACTAACTATTTATCATCTGGAATCCTACCATATCATTACACAAACAAACAGAAAATAATAATAATTAGAGAAAGTGCTAGATATAGCTAGGTTAATGGAGATCTATTTTATACTGGTGTTGATTTAATGATTAGAAAATGTGTAAGAGAAGATGAGATTACTGAAATTTTGAAAGCATGTCATGATGAACCATGTGGTGGTCATTTTGTAGATAAGAGGACAACATACCAATTGATGAAACTTGGCTACTACTGGCCATCCATCTTCAAAGACTCCAGATCCTATGTGAAAAGATGTGACAACTACCAAAGAATTGGTAGACCAGTGGCATCAGATGAAATGTCATTAAAGCCACAAATACTGATTGAACCATTTGAACAGTGGGATTTAGATTTCGTGGGACCAATTAACCCTCCATCCAATGGAAATAAGTACATCCTTGTATGTACATATTATGTAACTAAATGGGTGGAATCAAAGGTAGTAGTACGAGCAACTGAAGATATTTTTGTATCTTTTCTATTTGAAGAGATATTTGTAAGATATGGAGTTCCGAGACAGATAGTAACTGACCAAGGCACAAAAGTCACGTCAAAACTTGTTCGAGATATTATGGCAAAATGCAAAATCAAACATCAAAAATCAACACCGTATCATCCACAAGAAAATGGACAAGTGGAATGAACAAACAAAGTCTTAGAAAACAACATGACGAAGACTGTAAAAATGAATAGAAATGACTCGTCAGAGAAGTTGAGAGATGCGCTATGGGCATATACAATAACTTGGGAAAACACAACTAGGTTCAGTCCATATCAGTTAGTGTATGGAAAAGAAGTCCTATTACCCATAGAATTTCAAATACATACATACATACAAGCTAGCAGCAAAATTAGGGATGGAATTTTCTGAGGCACAACAACACAAAATTATGGAATTAAATCAACTGGATGAAATACACCATCAAGTAGTGGAACACACATCTCTTGTTCAAGAACAAAGGATCAAATGACATGATCGATTCATCAAGAATAAAGTGTCTCAGAAAGGAGATTGGGCACTCTTGTTCGACTCCAAGTTGAAAGATTTGAAAGCAAAATTTATGGCTCATTGGCTTGGGCCATATGAGATTGAAGAAATATTTGACAATGGAGTTGTCAAGATAAAAACAATTGATGAAACATCTATTTTGTTTGTCGTCAATGGAAATGGGCATAAAATTCACAACAAACCTATAAATAAAGAGGATTTTCTGAGAAAATTTTTGATGGATTCAGATCTGGAACTAATGGGGCAACATAGCAATATGCCTTCCATAATTCCAGAGGAATAAGAATTATAAATAATAATAATAAATAAAATAAAAAATAATAAAAGATTTTGGTTGTGAAAATCCAGGAAACTGGCACAATACAAACTCAAATTCATGTCAGAAAACCAACTTGTTTGGCCAACATGAATTCTATTTTTGTTTTCATTTTACTTTAGTTATGATTTTTGCAGATATACCTTCCAAGACATCACATACTTGAGGACAATTTAAATCATTAGCTTGGGGGAAGGTGTGTAATAAAAATACTATGAAAATAGTTTTCAATAGCTGAATTGAGGATGGAATATGAACTACAATTACAAAGGAACCTGATACATCATTCGACATATACAGAAGGGACCTGTATTATTACGACAAAAGAAAATTTCAAACATTATTGTAAATACGCCAGAAGGGACCTGAAAATACAAAATGTCAGAAGGGACCTGAGCTAAAATCAAATGATGATCATATCAGAAGGGACCTAAAATTTCAAAGTTTAACCTGCAGAAGGGGCCTAAACAACATCATTTCAAATCAAATTAGATGCAAAGAAGAAATAAAAGTTCCACATAGTCTAGAAGAGTTTTTGTAACAATAAACACATTGTCGACCATCATGAGCATCAAATGGTTTGAGGGAATACGATTACAGCAAGTAAAAATCGCTCTTAAAAATTCATTTTTTTTTCAAAAATATTCTAGAATCATTAGGGGAATTTTGAGGTCTAAAATGGGCCTCCTAAGGAAATAATAAAATAATAGCTAAACCAATAAAATAATATTTATGAATTTTCAATTCACTTTTTGCACCGCAATCAATGTAACCATAGTTAAATTAAATTCAAAAGTTGTACCAAAATAAAATTAATAAAAAAAATGTATTGAAGTGACTATAAATGAGAATGAGTTTTTCAAAAAAAAATCTTTATCATTGAACAACTAATGTATTTGTCATTTGTACTTAAATAAATTAAAATAAAATCTAAATATAAATTTATAAATTCTTAATTATATTATATGCTATTAATTAAAATTTATATTATTTAAATTGTATAATAACATGTAATTAATATACTATATAAAAATAATATAATGTAATAAATGTATAGGGATATGCATTATTTCTTTCAAGAAATATGAAATGACAATAATATATTTTTATTCAAAAAATGTGAAATGACATTTATTATGAGTACTTTACTTTGACTTTAAAAGTACTTAGAGCACTACCATGGTTAACCATGAGTTTTTATCCACCATTGATAATGGGACAAGTAAGTACCTTTAACTCAAGCAATGTCACCTCAACCATTAGGGATGATGTCATCCCCTAAAATGTGATTGGTTCTCATAAAGTGAATTTTGATTGTACATTTTCCTTAGGAGGCCCATTTTAGACCTCAAAATTCCCTTAATTTTTAAAGCTAATTTAGTACTGGTTATGAATTTTTATTACCTACATCACCTACATTTCATCTACATTACCTACATTTCATTTACATTTTATCACCTATACTTTCATCTACATTCTATCATTTATGATTTTTAGCCCTATTATATCCATATTCATATCCATACCACTTTCCTAACTGCCCCTATTCTATCCATATTCATATTCATACCACTATCCTAACTACTCAATAAAATGTTACATAGTCTATCCATACCATACCTTACCCTATTTACTAAAAAAGAGAATCATAAACAAAAGGTTAACATTAAACCCTTGGAAGACCTACAATACAACAAACAAAGGTTAGTAACATTATAAATATTTAATTTTAAAAATGTGACCATTTACATTGGTCAATTTTTAAAATTTAAATAAAAAAAGCAAAACCCAAAGTTCAAAAGTCATATGATATAGTGAAACTATTTCAAATGTCAAAACAATGCAAAACGAGCGCAATCATAAAAGGTGACGAGCTAAGGTAATGGAGAAAAGTGTGAAATTATAATACAAACAAATGAATGCAACTAACCTAAAGTATGATGTGGTGATAAAACAAATGCATGAAAATGATGATATATGCTATGCTATGATGAAACCATAATGCATGCAGCAGTGGAGGAATGAAGAGATAGTATACGGTGATGAATTATTATGGCACATATACAAATGGAGATAATGTGGAATATGGAAGCAGATAGTATGATGCCGCATATGAAAATGGAGATGATGCAGAATATGGAAGTAGACATGGTCATAAAAAAGAAACGTGAAAGTAGTGTCATAATGAATAAAACAAAGGATAGAATTTACACCATAGCTAGCATGATATTCAAGGAAAAGACATGCATGAACCGATCAAGAGCTGGTTAGTGAACGGTCAAAATATTTTCAAACGCCATAACACAACATTGTGTAAATTATATGAAACCATTTCTGCCATTGCTAGGACCTGAAACGACCATTGCTAATACATTTAAACTGTGTTTTCACCATCATCGTCTTCCAAAGGCTCAGTGAGAAAGGGAGAGCATGCAGTCAAAGCACGCATCCATGTTTACAACTCTATGAAAATAAAATAAAATGCAGAACTGGAGAGAAGACAGTGAAGAAGCCGAGAGAGGAATAGAAGAGATAAAACACAGAGAAAAAGGTAGAAAATATAGCAGAGAAGAGGAACATAGTGATAAGGGAGTTAACTGGAGTTTTCAAAGCACACAAATCTGGAAAACTTGTCAAGAAACTGCGCTATGAGGAGGCGAAATCCCGTGAAGGAGAAGGTAAGAAGTAAATGTGGATTTGGTTGTTTAAAACAATGAATGGTTGCATGAATAGATCTTGGGATTGTTAAAACAAATTGAGAGTTATAAAATGAGTCATCCATTTCGATTTTTAAAGCCTGTCATTACATTAATTTTTTTTTGTGACACCATTCATAAATACTATGCCATTAGTCAATAGTTAAATATTTTGTTGATTAAGTGCATAAATGAGTGAATATTTTAATGAGATTGGCACTGATTAAAACAAACAGAGACCTCAGTTAAACTAGAATAGGATCATGAGGATCCAGTAGAATATCACAAGGATTATTGAAAAGAAAGGTAAGCTTGAACACATCCTCACATGCAGTCTTCTATTTCGAAATAAATGGAAAATAAAGAATGAAGAATTCTAGTTCAAATTTCACAGTGAGATTGTTTTTAATTGAGTTGTGTAATAGATTTATTTTATTAGCATACTTAGTAGAAGGATTCGAAATAGAATATGTGGAGAAAAATGGAGTTAGAAGACACAGTTAGACATGGTCTTGTAATTTTACATAGTAGAGGACAAAGTATGGAGAATGTTTGAAGAAAAACAGTGAATTATTCATGAGAGTTTTTAAGAAATGGTTGAGTTATTCTCTTGTATACATAGTGATATTGAATTATTGATATCATGCTATGTTTTTATTTTTTTTTGGTATGAAATTGAAGAGTGAAAAACATTGTTGTATAAAAAAATATCATTTTTTTTTACACAATCAATCTTTTTACAAAATAGAGGCAGAGGATTGTTTTTTTAAGAGGACAAAGAATTAAATGGAGAGTAGGATAATAGAAACATGAATTTTTATGTTTTCTTAAAACCTCTTTATCAATTCTTGTGTTATTTGAAGCAGTCAGCTCACATTTTTCAAAATGAAAACAGAGGATTAATTGACAAGGGCAGTAAAACAAGAGGTAAGCCTACTACTGTGATTACATCTAGTACTTGAATTTTTGTTTACAAAGATGAATTTAATGATAGTAGATGGTTATATCAAATGGTTTTCAAACCAAATGGCTTCAAGAAAAGAACTGAAAGATTTCCAAATTGAACAATGGAGTAGGGAAAGAATTGAGAAACTCTATCAGTCAGGTTTAATAGGCTTTCTTCAAAAATTCAAGGGGTACAATGAGGATGTCACAAGAGAGTTTATAAAAAATTACAAACAGGATGAAACCATGGTGTGTATTCTACATATCCCCTTGACTCTGGAATATATTTCCGAAGCTTTAGACTTGCCATCTTCAAGTGAATTATACCACAAGGAATTACATTTCAAAGACAAGGGCTGGACATTTTTCCTGGATAAAAACAGGAAGGATTATTTTGATAGTTCAAAGGGGATACCAAGGGAGTGGTTCAATGAACCATGGGCAGAGCTAGTTTTGATAATTCAGAAGTTCTTCACCTGCGACAATAGATATAGTGTAGTACACATTTATCATGTCAGGTTACTACAACATATCAAAGGAGATATGAGGATCAATCTGCCCTATTTATTTTATATAAAACTTATGAAGATGATTGAGAGCATAAAATATGAGAAAAACCCCAAAGAGGCTCAAATTATTCATCAAGGGCTCATAAAAATCCTTGTGGATTACCAGTTGAAAGTTAAGGGAATGGTTTGGGAAAATTTCCTGGTTGAAAATAAGTTTGTAGAACAAGTCACTGAAAACAAACTTAAACCAATATAGGAAACAAGAAATATTGTGCATTCACCTCTTTATCCTAAAACAAGGTCAAATAAATAGCAAGAGACAATTATTATAGAGAAAGAAACATCATTTTTGACAATTCCTAGGAGACATAAAAAGAAGCATTCAGTAGAACCAAAAGTACAAGTCATATAAACATCTTCTTTAACAAAAAAGGAAAATGAAATCCTTGAGAGGATGCAACAAGAAGTGTATGAGAATAATGTAGATAGAGATTCCTATTTTGAAAATAATGAGGTTGAAAATACTTCAGTTTCTAAAAATACCAAGGAGGAAGATCAAACCCTTTCCAGAGTTAGAGAATTAACTGATAGATTGGAGATAAGAAAAATCATGGAGAGACACCTGAAGGAGGAAAATGAAACCTATAACACAACTAATGAGAAATTAGTTAAAGAAAATGAGAAGACAAGTGAAGAAATGGGGAAGTTAAAAACCAAAAGCAATCTTCTCTATACACAGGCATTCACGTGGCTTCAGGAGAAAAATTCCTGGAAGGCCAAATATGAGAAACAAAAGGTTAAGACCTCCATCTATAAGGAAGAACAAGGCAAATACATGGATTCTATTCTATATACAGTACAACAGGAAGTTTCAGGATCAAGAATGGGATCAACATCTGAGCTCAGAAGGTCAAAGAGGAAAAAGCAATCATGAGGACATGCTTGATAATCAGTTTGGGGCAGATGTTGGCCCTCGTTTTTTATCTCTTTTGTTTATGAAATACATCTTATTTTGCCATATTATTCATCCATTCACCATATTATCCACTTTATATTGACCAAAATATGCATATACATGTATTTAAATTATGTTTTTCAATTATTATATGTTATTGTAAAAATTGAAATTTAAGTCGATTTTGGACAACATCTGAAATTCCCGTAATAGCCTTATGGTTTGCATATGTGCAGGACACTTGGGCTCGAGCTAGATATGTTTCTAGAAAGCTCGGGAACTAAGAATAAGAGTACACCTGTTGGCACAGTCAGACTGAGCTTTAATAGGCCCGGTCAAAGGCGGTCAAACAAGACCAGTCTTTATGGAAGATCCCTAAAAACTAGGTCAAAACTCTTATTTTGTGGGATTTTCTAGATTTTGCTGGATCTGATGGATGAATTCGAATTGATATGATAAGATAAGGATAGTTATAAATATTTGAGCTATTTTAGATGAGTTTTTTAGATACTTTATCTATTTAAGCCTCAAACTTTGAAGGCTTGAATAATATAGATGTTTGTAGAACTTGTATAACTTAATATTATTTCTGAGACTTGGAGACATAATTGAAGATTTGTTCTATCATATTTGTTGTTTTTATATGCTATTTGATTGATTAAAGTTTTAAGTATCTGAATTCACCTTCAATGTGCGAGGAAAGGGTGGAGGGCCCCCACACCTAGCTAAGTACACTTATTAGTTTATTTTATAGCTACAATTTCTGAATTAGCTTGATTATTTTTAATTTGTTTATGTTGATTATTTCTAAGTATTGATGAATCTAATGATCATTCTTAACTTTCATATGAAAGGAAAAACAAATTTCTAAGTTAGACATTATTTCTATCTAATCAAGATCTTTAGTTAGAATTCATCTTTACATGCCTTTACATGCTTTTACATGCTTTTATATGCTTTTACATGGTTGCTGATGAATATTAATCTTGTTTCTATCCTGCATATGAAGAGTCAACACCGTGTTAAATTTAAATACTTTGTCTATCTGATCAAGAAACTAGAAAATATAATTCATCTTTTACATGCTTTCCTGAATTCTTGTTTTAACAATAGCATTACTGATAAATGAATGTATGATGAAGGACAATCAAGACCTCTTCAGTGAAAAGCCTCTTCAATTACTGCTTCATGTATCTCAATCTATTATTTAGTTAAGTAGCTTTTGATTTTTACTTCATATGGTAATCATGTTAGAGAAGAACAAACCAATCTCTTAAGTTAGGAGATTCTTCTACTTCTAATTACACATCTGAATTTAGAAATTGTTTAAGTTAGATTTATATTTGTAATATGCATTTCCTTAAATCATTAATAAACCATCTTCTAATTTGATCACAACCAAAACCCATATACTTTGGGGATGCTTCTAAGTTCCACTAACCCAGATTGATAATAAATACTTGCGTTAGTTTACAAAAATAAATTAACCCAACAGTTATTGTTATTCATGTGGAAAATTTGGTCATAAAGCTTTTGAATGTCGCACGTACCCTGGGAACCAATACAATTCTAGGAAATCTGTCAAATATGAATCTCCCAGGGCTCAAAAAAACATCAATAGATTTGAAAATTTAAGAAATAATATGGAATGTTACAAATGTCTAAAATTTGGACACATAGCCAGAAACTGCATACTTGAAAATCCTCCATAAGAATATTCAAAGCCACAGAACGAACGAACATGTAAGAAGAAGAAGACTGATACTTGTGCTCTCGCTCTCAAGGCTCAAAACAACAAATATGTATGGTATGTTGATGGCAGTTTCTCAACGCATATGACTGGAGATAGAAAGAAATTTGTATCTCTGAAAGAGAAGAAGGATGGAACCGTATCCTTTGGAAATGATGGATCTTCAAATGTTATAGGATTAGGTACGGTCACTCTTGGAAGAAAAGATGTTCTAGTCAAGAATGTTTTATTGGTTGAAAACATGAATCACAATCTGCTTAGTGTTGGACAAATGTGTGATCAAGGATACACAATGTTATTCAACTCCACAAAATGTGAAATCAGGAAAGGCAGGTATGCTAAAACTATGGCTACAACAATTCGAGCTCCAAATGACAAATATGTTCTGGATGAAGCAACTAAAGCATGTCTACCAGCTGAAGAAGATGAAAGCTGGTTATGGCACAAACGAATGGGTCACATAAACTTTGATAATATTGTCAGGATAAGAAAAAAGGAAGCAGTACAGAAATGCTGAAAATCTCAAAACCTTCCAACCCATTATGTCAGGCCTGTCGGCACGACAGGCAGACAAAATTCGAATTTAAAAAAGAAGAACACTTTGCATCACATCCATTGGAATTGATACATACTGATCTATGTGGTCCTATGAGAACAAAAGGATTATATGGAGAATTATATTTCATGTTAATGATAGATGACTATACCAGGATGACAACCATCAATTTCCTAAAGAAAAAATATGGAGCATTTGAGTGCTTTAAGATATACAAGGAGTTGGTCGAAAATGAAACTGATTTGAAAATAAAGTTTCTAAGATCAAATAATGGCAGAGAATTCACTTCCAAATTATTTCAGCAATACTATGATGAAAATGGAATAAAAAGACAATTTTCAACAACACAAGCACCTAAGCAAAATGGAGTTGCTGAAAGAAAGAAGAGAACCGTACAGGAAATGGGTAGAAAAATGTTGAAGGACTCAAAATTGGATGAAAAATTCCGGGTTCAAGCAATTGATACAACAATCTTCATTATCAACCGAAGTCTTCCATAGCTAACTGCAAAAATACCCCATATGAATTATGGAAAGGAAAATAGGCTAATGTAAAATATTTCATAATCTTCAGAATAAAATGTTATATCAAAAGAGAAGATCAAAAGTTGGGTAAGTTTGAATCACGTGTTGACGAAGGTATCTTTGTTGGTTACTCACGCAAAAGAAAGGCCTATAAATGCTATAATCTAACACAAAAACAGATAGTGGAGAGCATAAATGTTTCATTTGATGAAAATGGTGTTCTAACGAATAATGATGAGGATCTAGAATCTTTGAAACTTAAGACAGAGGCTGAAAAAGACACAGAGAAAATTCTAGAACAAGAAGTAACTATCAACCAGGAAGAAGTAAATAATGATCATCAAGATATACCGAAACAACAATAAGAAGCTTCTCCAAAGAGAGAAAAAGAATTGATTCAAGGAACCATCCATCAAATCAAATCATTGGTGACATAAATGAAGGTCGACAGCTCTGTTCATCACAACAAGCTCACATTACTTTTCTAGCAACCTTTGAGCCTGGTAGTTTTGAGGAAGCCAACCATAATGAACATTGGGTAGCAGATATGAATGAAGAATTGGATAAAATCGAGAAGAATAACACCTGGGAATTAGTTCCATGACCAAAAGATAAAAATGTCATTGGGACTAAATGGGTGTTTAGGAACAAATTGAGTGAATATGGACAGGTTACCAGAAACAAAGCAAGATTCATTTGAAAAGGCTATGCACAAGTGGAAGGAATTGATTTCGACGAAAAATTTGCACCAGTTTCCAGAATGGAAGCCATCTGAATGTTTCTCATCTATGCATGTTCAAGAAAAATCAAAGTCTACCAAATGGATGTTAATTCAACATTTCTGAATGGTGAATTAGAATAAGAAGTTTACATCGAACAACCTGAAGGTTTTCTACTATCAGAAAAAGAAGACTATGTTTGCAGGTTAAAGAAGGCTCTACATGGTCTCAAGCAAGCTCCTGGAGCATGGTATGCCTGTCTTGATGGATATCTACATCAACAAGGGTTCCAGAAATGTACTGCTGATAGCAATATTTATGTACAAATAGATAAAGATAATCTAACAATCGTTGAGGTATATGTGGATGATATAATATTTGGTAGAAATGATGATCGAATAAGTAAGAAATTTGCTACAAAGATGCAAAGTGAGTTCGAGATGTATTTACTTGGTGAGATGACATACTTAAGGTTTCAAATATCTCAGTAAGAGAAAGGAATATTTATATGTCAAGCCAAGTACATCAAGGAAATGCTCAAGAAATTCAAAATGGAAGGTTGTAAACCCATCCTTACTCCGATGGTAAC
Organism: Pinus albicaulis; assembly: GCA_034641835.2. Lineage (NCBI taxonomy): Eukaryota > Viridiplantae > Streptophyta > Pinopsida > Pinales > Pinaceae > Pinus > Pinus albicaulis. The sequence continues at coordinate 262,548,813 of CM076575.1, read as the reverse complement.
ATGTTGCAAATTGAGCATAGTTGACTCATCTAAGGATGCAGATCAGAGGTTGTACAGATCTATGATTGGTAGTATTATATATGTAACAACCTCCCGACGAGATGTTATGCAAGCAGTTGGACAAGTAGCAATATTCCAAGCAGCACCAAAAGGATCACCTATTATTACCATCAAAAGAATTCTTCGATATCTAAAGGGCACAACAGAATATGGCTTGTGGTATACCAAGGGTAACAATCTCATTATTAAAGCCTTTACATATGCAGATTGGGCAAGAAAAATTGATGATCGTAAGAGTACTAGTGGAGCAACATTCTATCTAGGTGGTTGTCTCATATCATGGTTGAGAAAAAACAAACCTCAATCTCGTTATCTACAGTGGAAGCAGAATACATTGCAGCGAAACCTTTTCATAGTCAAGTCCTTTGGATGAAACAAACTTTGCAATAACTTCAAGTACAATTACGTGATCCTATTCCCATCTTCTTTGATAACACTAGTGCCATCAACATCTCCAGGAATCTTGTCATGCATTCAAAAACAAAACACATTTCGATCAAATATCATTTGGTTAGAGAACAAGTCATTGAAAAGAATATAAAACTTGAATATGTTGGTACAAAAGAACAAATTGTTGATATATTCACTAAAAATTTACCTCGTGAAGCATTTGAATATCTTTGCCAGAAGCTTGGGATTTTCTCAAGTGCTCATTCGATTTTCCCTATTCATAAAATAAAGGGGGAGTGGAAGTGTGTACAAGTCCACAGGATGGTTGTGTGTCAGGGGGAGTTACCCTTTGCCATTGATGTCAAAGGGGGAGAGACTGTTGTAGGAAGAGGTGTCATGATCATATGGGGAGTAATTATGTTTCCATCAATGCCAAAGGGGGAGATTGTTGACCAATGGTTGTCATTGATGTTAACCCAAGAAGCACCATGGGCGACCCCAATCTTGCATGGGAATTTTGACCTACAAAATTACTATATTTAAAGCTAAGGATAATTTTTATGGTTTCTACTTGTCCATATGTTTCTGTTGATATATGGCACGCCACATAATTCTTCACGGTTTGAGAGATATTCATGCTTGAATTTGGTAACCCCAGTTAGTGTGCTAAAACCTCATGGGGTTGTGGCATGACACTAATCATTGGTTGTGGTCATTGAATAGTCAATAATTAATCATTTTTAAGCTCCTAAAATGCCTCCCACATTCACTTGTTGAAGACCCTCTCAACCCAAGCTTTTATATAAATTGTGATCCTCATATCCTCCTCATGTAGGGATTTCGCTACTTGAAACAGGTCATCGTGGAATTTTCGCTATAATGTTTTTTCTATGAAGGTTCACAATCTGAAGTCACCATTCTTCTTTTATTCTTCTATAAGGTGGTAGGGTGGTTCTAGGCTGGTGCATGAAGTCACCAACACGTTCAAGCCTATGAAAAATTCAGGGTGGTAGGGTGGTGCTAGGGTGAGTTGTAGCTCATTGGGTGTTGGGGCATCCGTTCAGTTGACTACTGAATAATATCGGGTGTTGGAGCATCCATCAAATGGGATATGGAGAAGAATTATTTTCTATATTCTAGGAAGTTGGAGCTTTATTTTCAATTGGAGTTGAATATTAAATAATTTTTAGAAAAGCGTTCAGGTGGTTTTTGTCGCAGAGGGGGTTTCCACCTTAAAAACTATGTGGATTTGTGTTCCTTTTTTTTACTACTATCATTGTAAAAACACTAATAATAATTGAAGATTAACCAATGCTCTAAAATATTAATAATAATAATAATTGAAAGGAATACTAATTCACCCCCCGTCTCAGTATTTCCAACAAGATTTGAATATGTGACCTCTTTCATAAGAGCACATATTCGTAACTATTAGACCCACTCTAAAAGCATAATATTTATATTACTTGAAATCTCCATGGGAAATGAAGTTGTTACATCGAAAGGATCCAACAAAATTTGGGACCTGAATCATAATAGAACATTTGAGACATTGATTTCTTATAGGACCATTTTTTAATTTTTTTTAATGTTTTTTCGTAGATATCCTTTTTCTCTTAGAAAAAAATAATTTTCACTTATAATTATAAGAACAAAAAAAAGGTTTCATTTTGAATATGTTTCTCAAACTCATTTGGTCAATGACCTCTAATTGATCTCCCTATTAGTATCTTCCTGCTAATTATCCATATGGGAGATAAAGAAACTTTCATCTTACTAACAACTTTCTAGAATTTCCTATAATTGTTTTACATTATAAAAGAACAAAAGAGGAAATGATAAAATCAAAGCATAACTAACTACCAGAAGGGTTGTTGTAGAGTTTCCCCTTCATCACACAAAAACTAATTTAACTAGAGCATTGTAATATTTATCTTACTAACAAGTTTTCACCATTCATTTAGTCATTTTGCATTGCTAAAGACTCATTTTAGAAATTATCAAGTCAAAAATGTAGTGACTACTAGGAGGGCTATTGTAGAATTACCCTTTCATGAATGGTGAATATTTTTTCGGGTCCTGAACTTCCAGAGTCGTTTTGAGGCCATAAACGACGATTTTTTGGAAAAGCACCTACGATAAATGTGAGTTTTCAACTTGACATTCGCTATCAACAGTTGTATTCATCAAATATATATTTATAACAAGGTATCATATGCAAAAAATGGAGATAATATGACCAAGTTACGACCCCACGAAGTTGGCTTCCCAACTAACCCCAACGGGGCTCATAAACAGTTGGTGTTAAATCTCCTTGGGTTCGAGTTTTTGTTGTTTAGGGTTTTCTCTTATTGTTAAATAATAAAAAGGAACTTGCGCCTCATTGTAACACAGTTCAGAGGCATGTAGCCACCACATCTCTTCTCAGAGATAAGTTACCATCGCCAGAGCTAGTTTCTTTCAATTTTGTCTGTAAATTTTTTTAGTTTTTGTTATTAATGAAATGAAATATTATTTCTGTTGCATCTTTGTATTTGTGATTATATATGTATTATGTTTCGTTCCTTATTAACTTCAAATCAGTGGTATTAGAGCAGTTGACTCTTTATCGATTTTTCTTTTCATGTCCCCAACAAGGTCTACGTATAAGGAGTTAGGGATCGATCTGGTTGAACCTTTGTAAGATCAGCCTCTCAAACCCTGACATCCTCCCATGGTGGAAGAAAAGAAATATGAGGGAGCAGGAGATGCTATAAAAATATTGCTCATTGCTCAAGGAGGACCTCGAGAAACAAAGGAACGCGATGATGGATAACTTTTCCCATATCGTTCAACAGCTACCCACCGGGGGCACATCTTCATCCAAAAACCACTCAGGAGGTGCCAGTCCTTTCAAGGTACAAGTTAACTTTGACATTCCTATATTTGAAGTAGATATAGATGCAAACATCAGAGATAGATGGTTGAATTTGTTGGAAGGGTATTTTTCGGTCCGTGTTTTCTCCGAGTGAGAAAATATTACCTTTGCGCTCCTGAAAGCCAACCCCATGTCAAATATTGGTGGGAAAACTACTGTGAATAGAGGGATGAGGAAAAACACTCACTTTTTTCAGCCGAACCCACGTGGAATTCATTCCGAGATGACATTAAGGAACAATATTACCCTGTGGGGATCCATGAGGGTAAACACATCCAATGGACTGCGCTTTAGCAACAAAGGGATCAATATGTGCACGAGATGATGAATTTGTTCCATACCCTATGCACTAAGTTAGGTATTAAAGATTCAAAATTTTGTGCTCAAGTACCGCAGTTTTTTGCACATAAACATTCATGAGGAAACAGAGTTCCTTGAAATTACCTCACTTGGCGTGGCATATCGATATGCCACCAAGATCGAGCAGAAATTTAAGCAGAATAAGTGAGACTTTGGATCCATGAATCCAAAGTTAGGGAAAGTCCAAAGTGGGGTGACTCAGGATAACCTGCCTAAGAAGCAAGCAAAGAAAAACACCACAAAGTCAAAGAAGGACACGGTGAAGTGGTGTGAATTTCATAAAAGCTCCACTCACAACAAAAGTGAGTTTTAGGCCAAACAATCACTGGTGGATGAGCTGAAGGCATCTCAATGAGATGCATATTATGATTCAGAGTCAGAACCAGACAAGGGTATTTACAAAGGGAAGTAGATCATTGATGCAAAACCCAGTGCCACAATTTCCACCAGCAAGCTCCATCAGGAGGAGCCCGAGGATCCAGAGGAGGGAAAGCACCTCTTCCATTCCTAGATGTGGGTGAAGGGTTCTCCATTGTAATTCATTGTCCATAGTGGAAGCGAAAAGAATCTCATTTCAGGAGAGGTCGTGAAGCGGCTCAGCCTATCGACCACAACACAACCGCATCTGTATACCATCGATTGGCTTCACCAAGGAAGAGATCTTCGCGTCAACCAACAATGCTGCCTTCCCTAAAATATGAAGCCCTTCGTCGATGAGGTATGGTGTGATGTTTCTCCTCTTGAAATTTCTGATGTATTATTAGGCCAACCGTACTTGTGGAAGCGACATGTTATTTATGAGTCTAGGCCTCATTCTATTATTATTAATTTGGGAAATAAGTTGTACAGTATACCAGCGGTAGTACCACCTTCCGCCATCCCTTTTATTACTGCAAAGAAATGCAGTAATATTGTTTCCCAAACTAGGAATTTTTTTTCATTACGATTCGCCCATTGGGCAAGAAGAATATTGTGGCTACAACCTCCAAACAAGGCTCCCCTATGCAGCAGCAACAGATGGAAAAATTCGTGGAGGAATATGAGGAAATTTTCTCCTCACCCATGCAGGTTCCTCCAGTGTCAGGTCAAGCACTCCATTGATCTGACCCCAAGTGCACTGCTGCCTAATGGTCCGATCTATTGATGCTATGTTTGGGAGAATGATGAAATCAAGAAGCAGATCCAAGAGCTGTTGCAGAAAGGGAACATCAGGCCAACCTCCTAACCCTGTGGGATCCTGATCGTATTGGTACAGAAGAGGGACAACACCTAGAGAATCTATATTGACTATTAGGTGTTGAACAAGATCATTGTCCAGAAATAGGTATCCAATCCCGCGGATCGATGACCTCCTGGACCAACTCAGGGGGGCCAAATATTTAAGCAAGATCGACTAGAAGTCCAGGTATCACCAGGTACCAATCGAACCCTTCGATGTGTGTAAGAGTACCTTCAATTCCAAGGAGGGCCTTTTCAAATGACTGGTCATTCCTTTCAGGTTAGCGAATGCTCTTGAAACCTTCATGTGGATGATGCAATACAGCTTGTGACCATTCACCAACTCATTTGCGGTGTACTTGGATGACATCCTGATCTTCATCTATAATTGGGAAGAGCACCTCCACCACATCCGAGAGGTCCTCCAAACAATGCAGCAACACAAGTTGTGTGCCAATTTGGAGAACTGCACGTTTAGCATGGCCCAGGTTTTGTATCTGGGATACATTATTGATGAGTGGGGCTGCATGTGGATCCAACCAAGATCCAAGTCATTCAGGATTAGACAGCCCCAACCACTCTAACAGAGCTCCACAAATTTTCGGGTGTTTCCAATTTCTACCATAGGTTCGTGTTGGGATTCTCTCATATCACTTCACCCTTGAGTCAAGTCACCAAGGGAGGAGCGAAAGAAAAAGTATTTTGGTCTGAATATCAATAGAGGGCCTTCATAAAGTTGAAACATCGCCTATGCTTTACCTTACTGCTCACATTACCAGACTTTCAATAACCATTTGAGATCGAGATAGATGCCTCTGACTATGCTATTGGGATAGTTCTTACTCAACATGGGCATCCAGTGGCATATCACAGTGAGACACTTTCCGACACAGTCTGGAAGTATACCACTTATGAAAAAGAGATGTATTTAATTGTGTAGGATTGCCGACCATGGAAGCATTACATTTTAGAGAAGGAAACGACCAACCACATGGACCAACAACCCCTGTAGTTCATACAAACACACGGGAAGTTTCAGAATGATGCCCATCAAAAGTGGTCCACATACCTCCAATAGTTTCATTTGAACATCAAGTACAAGAAGGGAAGCACCAATAATGTTGCAGACTACCTCAATCGACCAATGATCGTGGCGATAACCACCATGCTCAACACTTGTGGGCACGAGACTTCCGACTAGGCGCTTCTCTATAGAAGCGATCCATAATTTGGCCACACATACAAGACACTCTTAGAGGGTAAGAAAGTTCCAAAATTTCACCTCCAGGATGCATTGTTATTTCACCTAGGACACCTTTGTGTTCCTTCAAGCGAGCGTGCCAAGATGGTTTTGGAAGCACACTACAGTCGAGTCGTTGGGAATTTTGGGGTTGAGAAAACAGTGGCAGTACTACAAAAGTATTTCTATTTGCCGAACCTTTGATAGGATTTTTGAAAGTACATCTACTCCTGAAGTGGCTGTGCCATTTCCAAACCAAACATCAAGAAGAAATGCCTCTATACTTCGCTGCCTGCCCCTAGTCGACCTTGGGCATCCATCTCCATGGATTAAATTTCGACCCTTCCTTCTACTAAGCATGGCAACAACTGTGTGTTTTTTGGTCGTCGACAGATTCTAGAAGATGGCCATTATGGCGGCCTATAAGAAGAATATCAAAACATAAACCACTACTAAAATCTTCTTTGAATGAGTGTGGGAACACTTTGGGATCCCATATTATATCATCTTAGGTCGGGATAGCACGTTCCTCAGTACATTTTGGTCTAGCCTCTAGTCGATGTTGGACACCAAGCTCACTAAGTCCACAACTTTCCATCCTAAAACCAATGGGCAGTGAGAGGTCGTCAACATTATGATCTTACACATTGTCTGCATGTATAACTCAAAGAATCCACACACATGGGATGAGAGCCTCCCCTATGTACATCATAGCTATAATCGAGCTCTCCACAACTCAACCAACCACAAGCCCTTTTAGGTGGGCTTGGGATTCCAACCACTTTGTCCCATTGATGTAGCCATGCCATTTGCGGCTACTCAGGAAGAATCAACTCATGTCTAGTTTGAAGCTGACAAGGAGAAAAATTTCATTGAGCGTATTCAGCATATCCGCCAACATGTTCATGACATATTGGACAAAGCCAATGCTAAGTACAAGAAAAAAAATGATCAACATCAGGTGCTGCACAAGTTCCAGGTGGGCAACAAATTTTGGCTACATTTGCAGAAGGAGTGCCTCGTTGGGCCCCATTGCAAGCTTCACCCACTCTGATATGGGTCATACACCATCACCAAGTTAGTAGGGGACAATGAATTTGACCTTAGTATTCCACCATTCCTTGGTCTACACCCAGTGTTCAATGTGGACCGCCTTCGACCCTAATTTCCACCATTTTTGGACACATCTAACATTGTAGAACAACTCACACCAACAGAGTTAAACCCAGATTGCATGGAACAAGATACAATCGATCGAATCATGGACACACAGATCAAGAACTCCCGACAACAAAGGATCCAACTATATAGAGCTATCAAAGGAATCCAACTCCTTCACCAGGGTAAGTGGCTCACTAGGGACCAAGTTCAGTAGAATTTTCCTCAGCTCATGGAGGAACACAACGTAATGGGGACCATTGCTTCTTAAGAGGGGAGGAATGATCCAGGTGGATATTGGTGGGAACCTGCCTATTTCACTTGGACCCCTACTATTGTTTCTTTCATTTTTTTTAGTTTCCTTGATTGTAGTACAATTTACTATTTTTGGCATTTTTTTTGGGTCTTGAACTTTCAGAGCCGTTTCGAGGCCTTAAACGACTTTTTTTTGGAAAATCACCTCCGGAAAATGTGAATTTTCAACTTGATGTGAGTTTTCAACTCAAAATTTGTTGTCAAAATTTGTATTCCTTATATTAATATTTTTAACGAGGTATCATACGCGTCAAACGGAGATAAAATGAACAAGTTACGGCCCCGGGAAGTTGGCTTCCCAACTAGCCCCAATGCGGCCCATAAACGCTTGGTGTTACATCTCCTCGGGTTAGGGTTTTGGTTGGTTATGGTTTTCTCTTATTATTCAATAATAAAAATGCCCTTGAGCCTCATTTTAATATATTTTAGAGGCATGTAGCTGCCACATCTCTTCTTAGAGATAAGCTACCATTGCCAGAGCTAGTTTCTTTGAATTATGTCTGTAATAATTTTCAGTGTTTGATGTTAATGAAATGAAATATTATTTTTGTTGCATCTATGTATTTTTTATTATATCTGTATTATGTTTCGTTCCTTATTAAATTCAGATCAGTGGTATTAAATTTTGTTTCGTTCCTAATTATTTTTGTAGATATCCTACTATGAATATTCGTGTATATATGCCAAATTAATTGTAGAATTAAACAAAATTTACAAAGGCACATATATGAGTTATAATTAGAGGGACCTGTTGACACCTAATACTAAGGGCTTGGGTGAGATTGTATATTATCGTAAATTAGTAAATAAGGAAGGCCAAGAGACACTGGGAAGTGAATCCAAATAGTATCACCTCCATGTATAAATACACACACAATCTTCATCTAATGCATCTTCAGTTTTGCGAACTTACCTCCTGGCCTGACATGGTATTAGAGCTAGTCCCTTTTTTGGCATTCCCGCCCTTGGTATAACTCCCTCCTTTCTATGTTCTACATATTTGCAGACTATCACTGTGAGTTTTTCTGCTGCATTCCGGTTTCTCCTGACATAAGTGCTCCTTCTAAAATTCTGGAAATTCTACTTCTGCACACCATTGTGCAAATTCAACACAATTTTTCTACACACCACTGTGCAAATTCAGTTCATTTTTTTTTACAGCTCCATTCCCTCACACACTCTGCTCACTTTGTTCACTCTCCCTAGCCCAGCACAGTCCCATGCATCTCCTGTTGCCTGCTCTCCCCATCCCCTTGTCACTCTCACCACCCCCTCCCTCACTCTCCAACCTGCTCACCTCATGTCTCTCCCTCGCTCCCCAAATCGCTCACCTCACATCCCTCCTCCTCTCCTCCCAAGTAGACCCCAACCCTCTCAGCTCTCGCCTCCCCTCCCTCACAACTGCACTCCCTCGTGGCTCTCCCCACCCCTCCCTCACACTCGCACCCCCGTCCACACTTTCCCCACCCCCTCGCGACTCTCCCCACCCCCTCCCTCACACCCCGTAGACACTCCCCCACCCCTCCCTTGGGCCTATCCTCCCTGGGCCCTCCCCTCCCTGGGCCTGTGCTCCCTCCTTGCCGTCGACCTCCTCCTTGCATCATTTTTTTTACAGAAAATACCTCCCCCCCAGAAAACGCCTCCCAAGAAAATACCTCCCCCTAGAAAACACCTCCCCTAGTAAATACCTCCCCTATAAAATACTTCCCCCAAATAAACCCTCCCTTAGATAATACCTCTGTTTTTTTTCCCAATTTTTTTTTTTACAAAAAATAAAAAATAAAAAATTTTGAAGTGCAGATTTTAAACCAGAATTGATTTTTTTTTTACCATGGTAGCAAAGTAATTTTTTTTCCAAAATAATTCATTCTATCATATCTATTGTGGGAGTTGTTCGCTACGGAAAGGAGAACTATCCTGAATGGTCTTGGAAAATCAAGCACACTCTCACTTTTAATGAGATGTGGAGAGGAATTTGTGAAGGAGAAGGAGACAATCCACTAGCAAAGCCCACTTCAGACAAGGAGATCGTCATTTGGGAAAATAAGAACTGCAAGGCCTATGCCTTGATTGCAGCTTCCGTAAATGAAGAGGTGAGTCGTTACACCATTTTCAAATGCCTATGAAGCCTTGAGAAAACTAAAAGAACTCTATGACTCACATTAAAAACTTGAAATTGTTCAATTAATGATTAATTTGTCCAGCCTTGAATTGAAAAATGATGACCCTCTTTCTTTAGCTTCAGAAGTAAGATCTATCATGCGTGACATTAAGAGTACTGGTGTAGAAGTTGACATACCTCTCATAGCATATGTTAAGGAATTTTATCCCACTTACTCACATTACCTTGAGTCATTGCAAGCAAGTGGAAACCTCATGAAAATCACCTTTGATTCCCTTGAGAAAAAGTTTGCAGAAAGAGAAAAGTATTTTGGAAAGATGACAACCCCTCTGTCTTCTGAAGAGGTTGTATGTTTCGCACATAGAGAAAATAGTCATGCTCAATATTCTTCTAGAGGAAGAGGTGGCCGAAGAGGAAGAGGAAGAAGAAATTTCAGAGGAAGGGGGGGAAAACAAACTCGAACTGAAAAATCTGATCTTCATTGCATACGCTCCAATAAAGACTGGCATGATGCATCTACATGTAAGTTGCCTTGGGATAAAATTGGGCAGCAAAGAAATCAAGAAAAAGGTAAAACTCACGACAAAGACAAAGGTAAAGCACCTGAATCTGCTCATTATGTTGTAGCACATTGTAACAATGGAGTAACTGAAGACTTGTTTAATGTTTCATTTACTTCTTGGAGAAATGATTGGTTGCTAGATTCAAGAGCAAGTTCCAGGGAAAATTTTAGGGGCTAATATTCACAGACGGGCTAATTTTCCATGCTTTTTCCAAAAAAATATTTGCTAATTTCCATTTTTTCTAAAAATGATTCGCCCAAATTTTACAGTATAAAATTATTTCACCTAAAAAATCGCAAAAAGTTTATATAGATAATGTATAAAATTATTAAAAACTTAAATAATTTTATAAAAATATTGTCAAACATTTTATAAATTTCAGATGGACTATGAGATTCACCAAGATTTCTAAAATTAAAGAAAAAATTCCATCCTTAAAATTTTACCTGAGAGAAACATGTCGTATGACATTTAGAAAATATTTTTTTAAAGAATTTACTGAAAAAGTTGATGGACTAGTATACTTCGCAGATAAATCAAAACTCAAGCCATCGGGGCTTGGCACAATCGGGCTTAAGTTGCCTGGTCTTCCAGATCATCTTTTACATGAGGTTTTATACCTCCTTAAGTTGAGGAGAAACTTATTGTCCTTGGTCCACATCTGCCAGTAAGGACACTCCATTCACATGTTTGATGGAAAGGTTGAGGTCATAAAAGCATCAGATTGCTCATTTTTCATGGAGCGAATATAAGAAGGAAGACTCTTGGAGCTGCAAGGTTCCTCTGCTCATGCACAAAACTTTGCATTCAGTTCACACCATGATGAAGATACATTCCCATCAAGTATTTTATGGCATGCTATATTTGGACACTTAAACTATGAAAACCTTCGATTGTTGAAGAAAAATGGTGTTACTCGACTGCCTAAAATTCCTAGGAAACTTAAGCAATGTGATGCTTGTATTCTAGGAAAGCATAGCAAACAACCATTTCATGATTCACATTCCGGACAACATAGAAAAAATGAGCTTATTCATTCAGATTTATGCGGCCCCATGCCTATTTCTTTTGCAAATGGAAACAAATATATGATGACATTTATTGATTATTACACCCGAATGTGTTGGGTTTACTTATTGAAGAACAAATATGATGCTTTTCAAACACTCAAGAATTTTCATGCATGGATTGAAAATGATGTACAAACTCATATTGGATATTTGTGCACTGATAATGGAAAATAATACACCTCAAATGAATTTGCAAACTATCTTCATCAACATGGGATCAAACATCAAACAATTGTGCCTATAATTCCCAACAGAATGGTGTAGCTGAAAGAATGAACAGGACAATTTTAAATATTGTTTGCTCCATGATGTTTTTTAAGAATGTAAAATTGATGTTTTTGGCTGATGCAGTTCTATGTGCTGTATACATAAAGAATAGGTTTCCTTCAAATTCAATCAAAAACAAAACTCCTTATGAAATGTGGCATGGCCACATTCCTTCGGTAAAGAATTTCAGGGTCTTTGGTTCCACCTGTTATGCTTTGATACATAAGGTACAAAGGAATACACTTGGTTCTAAAAGTCGAAAATGTATCTTCTTAGGGTATTCCAATACCTCCAAAGGATATCGTCTCTATGATGAAGTCAATAAGAAGTTTGTAATAGCAAGAGATGTCATATTCCTTGAATCTTCCAAGCCTGACAATGTTTTTGAGCGGTAACTTGATCGCCTGGATAGATTCACACATGAAAAGTCTTTTCAAGAATTTGATAATTCGATTTCACATATTGAAGGGGGGATTCCCATACTGAATCAATCTGTGGAATCATCTTCCGAAGCACTCTCTCCCCCACATGAAGAACCAACCACGAATGACACCTTAAACAATGCGATTGACAGAATTGAGAGACTGAATCTTGATTCAATTCCAACTCAGTCAAATGAGTAACCTAGGACATCTCAGAAACGTCCCCCAAAATGGCTGACAAAGACACTAGAAAACGTTCGTCCCGATGAGGTTGGAAAGACAGGAACAAGAATTTCCACCAGAAAAAATGGAGGTGACATAGATAATTCTAATTCACTTGTTGATATGGATATTTCTTATAACTATGAATTGAATTTGTCTAGAGATCATGTACCAACTTCCTTCAAAGAAGTCGCTTCTCATGTTGAATGGAATGAAGCGATGCAAAAGGAGTATGATGCCTTGATAAAGAATGGCACTTGGAAGCTGGTTGATCCTCCTTTGGGAACCAAACCAATTAGCTGCAAGTGGGTCTAAAAGAACAAGTACAAAGAAGATGGCTCACTTTACAATCACAAAGCCAGGCTTGTGGCAAAAGGTTTTTCACAAAAAGAACGGGTTAATTATGAAGAAACTTTTTCCCCCACAGCAAAATGGGCCACCATCCGGAGACTCTTTTCCCTAGCAGCTCATAAGGGATGGAAAGTCCATCAAATGGATGTAAAAACTGCCTTTTTGAATGGAGATTTAAAGGAGAAATATTTTATGTCCCAACCAGAAGGATTTGTTGTGAAGGTCCAAGAACACAAAGCATGCAAACTTATAAAATCCTTGTATGGCCTCAAGCAAGCACCGTGAGCATGGTATGAGAAATTAACTGAGCCTCTTTTAAAACTTGACTTCAAACATTTTGATCTTGATGATGCAACTTTGTTTGTTAAGAAAGTTGGGAAAACAGTTATATATCTTGTGGTGTATGTAGATGTTCTTTTGATGACAAGGAACAATGAGAGTTATATTGCATCCATAAAGAAGGAATTGAATAAAGGTTTTGAAATGATTGATTTGGGCTATGTTCAGTACTATCTGGGTATTGAAGTTACTCAACATCCTAAATTTATATTCCTCTCTCAAAAGGAGTACATTGGAGATCTTTTGAACAAGTTTGGCATGGATGAATGCAATCCCTTAACCACTCCAATGGAACAAAACTTGAAGCTCACATCCATTGAAGGGAAGGAATTCGAGGATGCAATGAAGTATAGACATTTTGTAGAAAGTCTTATCTACCTGACTACCACCAGACCAGACATCTCTTTTGCTACTGGAATCCTCTCCAGGTTTATGAAAAAACCTTGTGAAGGACATTGGTCTGCTGCAAAAAGAGTTCTAAAGTATTTGAAGGGGACTCAAGACTTTGGACTCAAGTATACATAGGTAGGCAACTTCAGCTTGATTGGATAATCTGATTCAGACCTTGATGGGGACAAAGAAATTGAGGTATCTACTTTAGGTTATACCATGAGTCTTGGATCAGAAGCTGTCTCAAGGAGATCACGCAAACAGTCAGTTCTAGCAGATTCCACAACCGAGGCAGAATATGTGGCAGCGGCTGAAGGAACAAAGGAAATTGTGTGGCTCAGGAAAATCCTAGAATATTTGCAGATGAAACAAATGCATTCAACACCACTCATGATCAACAACACTTCTGCAATAAAGTTGGCGAAGAACCCAAAGTTCCATGATCGAACAAAGCACATCAATACAAAATACCATCTGATTCAACATCATGTTGAGGCTAAAACTAACCATCTATGTCATTGTTCCACAATGAGAAAACTGCAGACATCTTCACCAAAGCGCTTGGAAGAGAAAATTTTGAAAAGTTCAAAACGATGCTTGGACTCACCAACATCCCTTCAGATTAAAGGGGAGAATGTTGACACCTAATCCTAAGACATTGGGTAAGATTGTATATTATTGTAAATTATAATAAGGAAGGCCAAGAGACATTGGGAAGTGAATCTCAATAGTCTCACCTCCATGTATAAATACACACAAAATCTCCATCTAATGCATCTTCAGTTTTGCGGAATTACCTCTTGGCCTGACAGGATACCTTATTCCTTGAGTGCTTCTTGGTGAGATGATCTTATGACATTCAGATCTAGGAGTAGTTGAACAATTGTGGGTTCTTCACTGCTAGAAAGCACTAGTTCAGTTTGTCCTCTACCCTACTGATTGGAGGATTTCTATTTGCTGATGTAGGAAAACCATCTCATCCTTTTGGATGATGCTCATTTACCCAACGAAGATGTCGGTGATCATCGTTATGCTTGAGGTAGATTGGTTATAGTTAAGTTGCAAAGTGTGAATTTCCTCCTGCAATTGGTTTACTCTTTCTTATAGAAGCTTGATTTCTATGTTTGTAGAGTTGGTCATTTGGAGCACCAAGTCCAAATCCCCTTGCAGGTCTACCCTTCTATAGAACAAGGCAGGATGAAAAGCTTCCCAACACAAAGATAGGAGATTCTAATTACCCCTAAGGCCAGTCCACATTCGCTTGAAGTGAATGGAGGACACTGAGAAAATAGGATTTAAAAAATGATGAGCCACCGACCCCTGAGGGTCTCGTCGCTAACAACCTAAAGGTTCACGAACATGCAAAGTTCTCTAAGTGGAAGGATTGACATATTTCCCTTGCTCACGAAGACTTTTAAATTTAAATTGATCTTCCCTTACTTAAGGTCACTAAACATAAAGTGCTATTGGACTAAATTTTTAGCATCCTAATAATATAATATAATATTTTTAAATATTATTCTTTTCATTTAATTTATATTAATAATATAATATAATTTTAAATTCATGGTCAAACCAAACACCAAATTCACTCTTTGAGACCCCCTTGTTTGTGGGACAAGGGGTCTACAAAGATGTAATATTGATAGCCTTCCCTATCCTCAAGGTAGCCAAACACAAAATGGTATTAGATGAAATTTTTAAAATCGGAATAATATAATATAATATTTTTAAATCTTATTTTCAACAACAACAACAATAATAATAATAATAAGTCGAGGCCAAACCAAACACCAAATTGGTATATGAAATTCCCTTATTTGTAACACAAAAAGACAATTGAGCCTTGTATATTTTACCCCCTTTAAATTTAAATTTTTAACCTTTTATAAAAGAACATATATTCTTAACCATTAAACTTATTTAAAAGTTTTAAAACATAATATTCCTAACTTATTTTCCTATTACATTAATTACTTAGTTATATTTAATTATTTTTAATAACAATTTTTTTTTAAGATTTGACTAAAGAAAACCATAATAATTAATTATTTTGAATATTTTTCTTAAAGTAAATTCGACATTAAAAATAAAAAATAAAAAATATTCAAGAGTCATCATGACAAAAGCGTGCTTACAAGTTCTATAAAGTAATTTGAAATGACGCAAGGTATGCTTGCTTATAATTAATTTTTTTTTAAAGTACATAACAATTATTTATTTTTAATATTTTTTACCAGTAATTTTGACTTATTAAAAATATAAAATAAAAAAATCCAAGAGGCATCATAGCAAAACCGTGATTACAAGGTCTATAAAGTAATTTGAAACGACGCGAGGTCAGTCCAAATATCTATGTTCCCAAATATGTGCAAAAGTGAATTAATTATATCATAAATTTATTTGAAAAAATACATAAAAGGATAAAGATAATTATTCTAAATATTTTAGTGTCGCTCATTATCTAATGAATCAATACTTCCAGGTGAATAGTTAGGGCAGTTTTGTTTTTTCTTTTTCTTTACAGCAAGGATATGAGAACTAGTCAAGTATTTTCTATAATCAGCGAATTAATTTCACCTTTAAAAAAACTTACTTCATTGGGGTGCTGAGGTATCGAATCCATATTTTGAATTAAATAAACATATCCAGTTATAACATGATCCTCACTCAGCAGAAAGTATTGGACTTCCATCTCCAAACTCTTTTTCATATTTACTTTCTGGTTTCCAGTGCTTTTACAGCAATGGATGAGGATCGCTGCTGCATCATTATGTGCCAGGGCTGCTGGGAATGTTGCAAGAGCTGCTGGAGCATAATTTGCCCCTGCTTTTGTCCACCAAAGAAGCCCCCTTTCTCTCCCATCAATATGGGTGTTACTTCTCTGCTTGTTACTTCTTCATCGGGGGCGCTAAATGTGGAAGTTGATCTGGAGGGACTTATCCAGCACATATCAAAACTTTTGGAATTGATTAATAAGGTGGATCGTTATCTTTAATTTTTATTCTCAATGAAATATTTAAGTGATAGATTGAAATTTTTTTAGGATGTATTAAAATTAGTTTAGATTTATTTTAATTTTAGATTTATCAAGTGTATGATAGATTGATAAAATTTTAAGATGTATTAAAACTAATTTAAATTCATCTTAATTTTGGATTTATCAAGTGTCGAGAAGATCAAATTTTTCTTAACATGCAAATTTGTTTTAAAATGCCAAAAAAATAAAAAAATAGAACTAAAATGAATTTAGACTTATTTAATTATTAATATTTAAATAAAAATAATATGAAAAAAAAAACAATAAATTACAAATACTACAAAGAAAACCATAAACCAAAAAATTTTATGTCTTTTTTTTAATTATTTCAACTAAATTAAAATGCTAAACATTACAACAACTTAAAAAAAAAATTAAAATGCTAAACATTACAACAACTTAAAAAAAAAACGTAAATCCTCTCCAGCCTCTAACTGCAAATGAAAGATATCACTAACAAATGCTTTTCACTGGTTTTTATGTTATGAAGGAAAAATATCATCCTATGCAGGTCAACAATATTGGCCAAGTTCAGAAAGTTTCAACAACTTAAAGACATTTCTCTATGATGGGAAAAAGGCCAATGTCTGTACCAAACGTCCTCCGTGATTTCACTCAATTTTTTTTTTCAAACCTGAAATTTGCAGCACCATCTCTGTGCCTTGGCAGTAAAATCTTCAATCTAAATTCTTCTTTATTTTTTTAATGGTGTTCAGAAATATAATAATCTAGTGTATGCAAAGGAAATTGCTAGCCTTCTGTTGGAAGGCATGAGTTCGGGAAACATGGTCGCAGCAGATTTTCTGGTTGTGGCAAATATATTGGAAAGATTCGAACACGTCCATAACAACCCAACTGAGTGTCTAAATCTTTTAAAGGAAATGCTAAAATTGGCGGAACTAGTTAAGGAGATGAAAGAAGTAAAAGGAGAAATGCAGAAAGAAATCAAAGGTGCAACAGCGTTGATTGTGGAAAGCTCCATCATGTGTTGTACACAAATCGATTCCTCTAAAATTTCCCAGTGAGTATTCAATAGTCTAACCTGGTTATTATTACTTATTAACTGTGATTTTTTTTGGATAAATATTTTTCTAATTAATCATAATATTAAGATTAATTTTAATAATATGATTAATCTTAAAAATATTTATCTAAATTAAATTATAATGTGGTTTTTGTTTTTCACATATAAATTAAAATAAAATACCTAACTAATGGATTTTGATGGATTTTCTTGTTGAAAAAATCACTGCAGAAAAACTAATAAACACACACAGCATTCAAACATAAAACAACAGATTTAATGTGGTTCACCCAATCAATCTGGGCTACGTCCACCAAACAGAGGCATCGGCAATCTCATTTAGCAAAAGGAGAATTACAACAGCAGAGTTTTTCATTTGCACATCTCTTCTACTCACCTCACTTTCCTTATGCTAATTTGCCGCTACGAGCTTACATTTTATAGCTGGGAGTAGAAACTGAATCATAAATTCACTCACAACAAAATATGATGCAATAACTCCACATCAGGATTAGATGGAGTCAATTTAGCAACAAATCTTATTGTTGTCACATTCATGAGATTTTCTTCAAATTTAATTAAAAGAAATCTCAACAATCTCCACCTTAACAACAATTAGCCTGATACCATGTTCCATTATTATTTTTATATTTTCTGCAAGCCAAGAGAAGCCAGACACCATCGTAGCTTCTCTAACAAAACTGGTTTCGTGAACATGTCTACACAATTTTCCTTTGTATGCACTTTTTCAAGAGAGACTCCCCGTTTAGTGATAACCTGTCTTACAAAACGGTACTTGATAGGTATATGCTTTGATTTACTATGATAGGCCAGATTTTTAGCCAAGTGAACTGCACTTTGACTATCACAAAATAACTTAATGTTGTCCTGTAACCTACCAAACTCACCAAACAAACCTTTCAACCAAACCGTTTTTTTGCAAGCATGTGAAGCAGCTATGTATTCTGCTTCTGTAGTGGATAAAGAAACAATGTTTTGTAGCTTTAACATCCAGCTTATAGCTCCACTTGCAAGAGTAAAGACATATCCTGAAGTTGACCTTCTCTTATCCAAATCACCTACAAAATCGGAATCAACATATACGCAAACAAATTCACTACTTCTGTTATAAGTGATACAATAATCACTTGTGCCTCTTAGATACTGAAGCACCCATTTCACTGCTGACCAGTGTTCTTTTCCTGGATTTGCCATATACCTACTGACAACCCCAACTGCATGTGAAATATCTGGTCGTGTACAAACCATCGCATACATCAAACACCCTGCTACATTGGCATATGGAATTCGAGACATATATTCCTTTTCTTCATTTATGTTAGGACATAAACTTGAATAAAGCTTAAAATGAGAAGCTAAAGAGACTGAAACAGGCTTCACATTGTTCATACCAAACCTCAAGAGTATTTTCTCAATATACTTCTTTTGTGATAGCCACAGCTTACCATTGCTCTTGTCTCTGAAAATCTCCATGCCCATAATCTGTCTTGCTGCTCCTAGATCTTTCATATCAAACGCCCTAGCCATATTAGCCTTTAACATGTTGATCTCTGTTATGCTTTTGGTTGCTAAAATCATATCGTCAACATATAACACTAAGATAATGAACATGCCCTTACTCAATTTCTTAAAGTAAACACAATGATCATATTCACTTCTTATATAATTTTGACTCATCATGAAAGAATCAAATTTCTTGTACCATTGTTGAGGCGACTACTTCAGACCATACAATGATTTCTTGAGCCTGTAGACAAATTTCTTGTTGCGATTTTGAACAAACCCTTTCAGTTGTTCCATGTAAATCTCCTCATCTAAATCTCCATGTAAAAATGCAGTTTTAACATCTAGTTGTTGTAATTCTAAATCAAGTAAAGAAACTAATGCTAACACAATCCGAATTGAAACAATTTTTACATCTAGTGAAAATATCTCATGAAAGTCAATTCCTACTTTCTGAGAAAAACCTTTCGCGACCAGCCTCGCTTTGTACCTGTCCTTTGTATCATCAACACTCATTTTTAATTTGTAAACCCATTTACATCCCACAATTTTTTTGTCTTTAGGAAGTTCCACCAAATCCCATGTGGCATTCTTGTTTAATGCCTTCATCTCGTCCTTCATAGCTTCTTTCCACTTATAACTGTTAGAGCCTTCTACTGCTTCCTGATAGCACAAAGGTTCATCATCATTAGCGGTTAAAGCAACTGAAGTAACATAATCATCATACCTTTTAGGAGGACGTCTAATTCTCGTGGACCTCCTTAAAGATGTTTCTGGTACTTCCACAATTTGCTGATTATTATCTGTAGGAACTTCTTCATGATCTGCATCTAAAACATGTTCATCATCTACATCTAAAACTTGTTCATGATCAGTATTTGAAACTTGTTCATCAGGACTATCATAAGTATTTGAACTGGTTTCAAACTGAATATGTTGAAACTTAGGTACATTATCATGTTTCAATTTATCATCTACATCTGGATTATGGAGAGAAAATTCATTGAATTTAACATCTCTGTTAATGATGATCTTGTGAGTAATAGGATCCCACAACCTGTATCCCTTAGTCCCATCACCATATCCAACAAAGATATATCTTTTTGATTTAGGATCTAATTTAGAACGCTGATGTTTCAGAACTAGAGCATATGCATCACAACCATAAACTTTCAGTTTAAAATAATCACATGGATAACCTTTCCATACCTCTTGAAGAATTTTTCATCGTATTGCAGTTGATGGTGATCGATTTATCAAATAGCAAGCCGTAGAAACTGCTTCTGTCCACAATTCCTTCTGCAAATTGACATTACTAAGCATACTTCTTGCTCTCTCTAAGAGAGTATTGTTCATGCGTTCAACAACTCCATTTTGCTGCGGAGTATATACAGTTGTTCTTTCTTTCGATCCCAACGTCCTTGCAATAATTATCAAATTCCTTTGAAGTAAACTCACCACCATTGTCAGTGCTTAAACATTTAATGGTTCTTCCAGTGATGTCTTCAACTAATGCTCTAAACTGTTTGAAAACTGTGAATACATCAGACTTTTTCTTTAACATATAGACCCACACTTTTCTAGAGAAATCATCAATAAAAGATACAAAATATGACGATCCTCCATATGAAATTGTAGGAGATGGACCCCAACCATCAGAATGGATATAATCAAGGATTCCCTTACTAGTATGTTTTCCAGTTTTAAACTTCTGCTTTCTTTGATTCCCATATAGACAATGTTTGCAGAAATCTAACTTAGAAGATTTTAAACTAGGAAGTAACATATGATCAGATAAAATTTTTAATCCTCTTTCGCTCATATGGCTCAACCTTTGATGCCATAAACGAATAGAATTATTGTCGTTTTCAGATATTGTAGAAGCATGATCTGACTATGTTCTTCCTTCTAACTGAAAAAGATTTCCAACCTTCTTTGCTTTCATTACTAGTAAAATTCCTTTATAAAATTTCATTACTCCACCTTGAATAAAGGTTTTATATCCATTTGTGTCTAGTACTCCTAGTGAAATGAGGTTTTTTCTTAGTTCAGGCACGTGTCTTACATCAGTTAAAATTTTATTTGTCCCATCGAACATTTTAATCTGGATGCTTCCAATTCCCACAATATTACATGAGACATCGTTCCCATGTAAAAAACTTCATCATTGATTGATTTATAAGATTTAAACCACTCTCTATGAATGCACATGTGATTTAATGCACCAGAATCTAACAACCAATGTTGATCATGATTAGAAAAACTAACTGATAACACTTCATCACTCATACCTGAAACAGATGCCGAACTTGTATCTATCATGTTTGCTTCTTTCTTCTCTGTTGAAGAGTCTCATTTGGATGTTTGTTGTCTCTTCCAACAGTCCTTCTTCAAATGTCTCGATTTGCCACAAAACCAACACTTTACCTTACTCTTCTTCCCTTTCGATTTTGACCGTGAGTTGTTTTGCTTACTGAAGTGTCTTTCTTTAGAACGACCTCTGACCATCATTGCTTTTGATGTAGAGGTTTCTGAATTTGACCTTTTCCTTGTTTCTTCAGATAACAAAGCTCCAACAACATCATCAAACTCAAGGGTTTCTGATGAACTAAGACTTATAGAAGTAACAAAATGATCCCATGACTCGGGCAACGAGCATAATAAAGTTACAGCTTTATCTTCTGATTAAAATTTTACTTCTATACTTTCTAACTGCACCAAGAGAGTATTAAAGGTATTCAAATAATCAGTAATTGATGTACCTTCCTTCATGCGCAAGCTATACAACTGTCGCTTCAGGAGAATCCTGTTCGTTAAAGATTTTGTCATGTACAAGTTTTCAAGCTTTGTCCACAAACCAGCAGCAGTTTTCTCTGACACGATGTTAAACAAAACATCATCTGCCAAACACAAACGAATGCCGCTCAATGGTCTTTCATCCATGTCACTCCATTCGTCATTTGTCATAGCGAAAGGTTGTTTGGCTTTGCCCAAAAGTGCCTTTTCCACGCCTTGTTGCACGAATAGATCATGCATCTTAACTTTCCAGATCTCGAAGTTGTTTCTCCCATTGAAATTCTCGATCTCAAATCGAGCACTTTGTGTTTTTTCCATTTTGTCTTCTATGGATTCTTTATTTTCCATTTTTAATCAAATTAACAATTTGATAAAAAATTCTCTTGATAAAAAATGCCTTAGGCCCTAGGCCCTACCCAAGTGCATATTACAATTCAAATAAACCCCATTTAAATTGATATTAAAAAACCCATTTAAATAGATTGATAAAATATCGATTTTAAATGAATACAATACAAATTGATTTTAAAAATTGCATTGAAACACTTAAATGAAAATCAAATTTTGTTTTTTAAACATTGAAATAAAATCGATTTTAAATGGCGTTTTAACATATAACGACATTCAATATATATAATGGCATTCTGATCCCTGTTTCCAGCTCACGGTGCATTTGAATTGCAAATAATTTACACGCAACGACTCCTTGACTATGGCTCTTTACTAATCGATATGTTGCATTTCAATAAACCGATTTTAAAATGGCACATCGATTTACTCACTTTACGTCCATCGCACACTAGTCCACGCAGCCACCATTCAACGCTGATCTAGGCTCACAGTCCACCGCATATGGTAAAAGGTTAACGCAGCCTTCACCGTTCACAATTCAATTTTCGATATTGGACCCACACAGCGTGACCATTGACTGAATGTTGCCTGCAAACGACTATGAACGTGGCTTTCCACTCTTAACGCTGTCAGCCAGGACAACCTCCAGCTCTAGTTCACGGGCTGTGGAGGCCGCCTATTAAAAAAAGCTCCCTCTACGCATTTGAAACTCCAGCTATTAGGATTTACCCATTCCACTGCAGCTTAAGCAGCAAACGTTCTACAGTCACAGACCAACGCACATAAACAGTCCACGTAGATCTGCCACTGTGAATCAATCAAAGCTAACCCGGCCTCATGAGCTCAGACTCGGCCTCTGCACGTGTTGGATACACCTACAGTTTACGCAGATGCAAAAAACAAAACAACGCAGATCTTATCAAGCAAGGCACAACATTGCATACGCACAGCCCATGGTTTGGCATATCGACAGCCCACACTCAAGCTCGACCCATGCAAACGCAAATCCGGTTTCATCCACCGCAGCCATGCAAAATTTACAACAACATTCCTTCGCCATACAATTCAAGCAGGCAACGTATAGATTTCTCAGGCAGCGGCTCCACTTGCTCTGATACCAATTGTTGAGCAAATCACAACGGAAAAACTAATAAACACACACACAGTATTCAAATATAAAACAACAGATTTAACGTGGTTCACCCAACCAATCTGGGCTATGTCCACCAAACAGAAGCATCGACAATCTCATTCAGCAAAAAGAGAATTACAACAACAGAGTTTTTCATCTGCACATTTCTTCTACTCACCTCACATTCGTCATGCTAATTTGCCTCTACGGGCTTACATTTTATAGCTGGGAGTAGAAACTGATTCATAAATTCACTCACAACAAAATAGGATGCAATAACTCAACATCAGGATTAGATAGAGTCAATTTAGCAACAAATCCTATTGTTGTCACATTCATGAGATTTTCTCCAAATTTAATTAAAAGAAATCTGAACATTTCTTTGATGCACATTATTTTCGACGGCAATAAACAAGGAGAACATTGATCAAATGAAGAAAGAATTAGAGAGAGTGTACATGGATTTACATACCAAAATGCTCATCAATATCAATCGAAAATTAGATGATCTGCGCCGACACGCAGGTGAACTTATCTTTATTTGTTTTTCTTTTGAATATATATATATATATAGACACACACTCATGTTAACCATTATTATTATCATTATTATATATATTTATTTTGTTTTTGAATTATATATATGATTTTTTTTTTATTATTATTTATGAATTTGAGATTGCATTTTGTTCCTATAATTTACTTTTGCATATCAAAATTTACAATTAAAAAATATTTTGAATTTTACATTTATTTGGTTTAAGATCCGCTATGCTTAGCCCTTCTAATGATGGTATATCTATCCCATGCTCCCATTATTTCGCGTTCATGGAGGTTTTCACTTGTATCTTTTGGTACAACTGAAATGGTTCTATGATCATCATCTTGGTAACGTGCATAACTTGTCAAAACCAAAGAAATGCTTGATAAATATTATGTTAAAGATTTTTAATTGTTCAAATTAAAATATTGCATTAAATATTTTTACACAGATTTATATTCAATAATATTTTTCTTTATGTGGTAGTTTCACTTTTTTACTACAAATTAAACCAATTTTTTTAATTTTCCAAATCTCCTGGTTTCACTTTTTAATTTTAATTTTTTTAATTAACATTAATAAACTAATTTAATTTTTTTCTAATGTTCCAATTGGCCGTTTCTCTCCGGCTTATTAGCTTCTAGGCCGGCAGAAGGTTGTGCTGCTCACTCCAGCTCACAGTCGGTAGCGGGACAATCTAGCAAAGTCCAGAACGAAGTAAAAAGACCTGAACGAAGTTATTAAACATTTATATTTATTTATTTTAATTTTAGTGAAAATTATTGGCTCCTCATGTCTTTAATGATTCTGAAATACGTTACTAAACATTTATATTTATTTATTTATTTTAATTTTAATTTTAATTTTAGTTTTAGTGAATTTAATTGGCTCCTCATGTCTTTAATAATTCTTAGGTTGTACCCAGAAATTCCTCGGCACCTCTTCAGCAGCAAGCTATCACATCATCTAACTACTAAAATAAATTATATAGAGGGCAACCAGGTGATTTTATAATGTCATTCTGGACGTGACTTTATAATGTTATTGTGGATGGAGCAATTACCTTGTAATTTTTATTTTGAGAAGCTCTTGCTAATCGTGGTCGATGGTTGATCTTGTAAATTAAGTAATATTATTTTTGTCTTATTAAATTATAGCTTTGTTTAAATAATTTGTTATTATATTTTGTTTTTATTCATAAAAATATTAAATAAGTATTAAATTTTGAAATAAAAAAATATAGATTATTTAAAGTTTTCAATTTTAGTCTTTATTTTTAGTTTAAGTTTAGAATCTAAAAACGATTTATCTTAGGAATTTAGTTTCTGTGATCTATAAATTGTGAGTAAAATTTTTTGGTAAAAATTATATCAAAGTAAGTTTGGTCGATGCTTTTCGAACCAGCCAGTGTGGTTCATCATCAGATAATTTGATCAAATAACTCATTTAAATAGATAAGAAAAACTCCAACTAGCCGTTTGTAAAATAACAGCTAGTTTGACTCAACTTAAGAAATAAAATTAAAAAATAGTAATATTAAATAAACATTAAATTGTGATATTAAATAAACATTAAATTGTGGCTAACCACTATGATTTATTTTTCCTAATATAAAAATTTGTATTTGATTGATTTTTCCTAGTATAAAAACTTTGAATTTGAAGACAGAAATTTCACCAACTCTTTCCATTTCTCTAAATAGACTACAATTTAATCTGAAGACAGAAATTTCACCAACTCTTTCCATTTCTCTGAATGGACTACAATTTAATTAACCAAAAATGGCCCTATTATTAAAACAATAACAGCTTTTTCTGGCTTAAAAGACAGTAATATAATTACATAATATTTATGCGGTAGAAACGCTGCAATTGTTTGGTTTAGGATTCTTGCTTATTTTATTTGAACTGTGCAATCTCTTATGCAAATTATATTTTCACTGACTTGGCATTAACTAAACTTTTTACACTTTCATGTAAATAATGTCCTATTCACATGTGGCAAGGCAGGCCAATCTTAGATAATTACACATCCATCAATGTAATAAATTAGATTAAAAAATAATTTTTGATTTCTCATTTTTTAATATTTTGTTTATGCAACATACAAATAGAACATAATTATTCCTTGAAGATGGGTTGGTGAAATCTTTCAACTGAGTTTGTGTTGGAAAATATTAATAATGATTAAAAAGACAAATATCAATATCAAAGAGATATGTAAAGTTATCAACTGCATTTTATATATAAAATAAAATTTCATATCTAATACATTATTAAAATATTTTAATTATTTTTTAACTTGTAATTATTTAATAATTATTTTTTTAATATTATTAATATTTGTTTAATTTATCAATACATTTTATATATATATATATATATATATATATATATATATATATATATATATATATATATATATTATAGTAAATTGTAATTAGTATAGTTGTTTTTCTTTCTTTAGTTTCCTTTTTTTCAAGTAGCAGGGAAAAATGTTAATAATGACATTTTAGTTATTATCTTTGTTCAAAAAAAATATTACTAACATTTTCACATAAAACAAACATAACTAGTTTAGTTATAATCTTTTTAAGAAAGACAACTAGCTTAGCTCGTTTCCCACCTGCAATTTCAGTATTATATTGCAATTTCAGTATTATATTGTAGCGATTTGTATATTGTAGCAATTTGCCTTATGCTTCATGTTGGGTTGCAATTTCAGTACTTACATGAAGCAGTTTATTTTATGTCACTGGTTGGGTTGCAATTTCAGTACTATGAAGCAATTTTCTTTGTGTGTTGTGTGATAGGAGATCAAAGTGTTGAATAAGATGGTTGGTAAATTTTGTGTTTATATAAAAAACTTATGCACATTATAAAGTTTAAATATTTTTTTCTATAAATAAAATAGAAACTAAAAAACTAATATTACAAATAACAGAAATATCGCAGTTTCAAAATATTTTAATAATACTACCTACCTCAAACGAGCTAATAATGTTGCAGCCTTAGATTCCATAATCTAAACCATCTATGATAGCTTCAATTTACTTCTTACTCTTACTCATTGTTATTAACTGCCCTTTTCACTAGCCTGTAAAGTTATAAACCTTCCGAAAGATTTTGTTCCCAAATATTTTGTGTTGTAATTTCGCAAGATTTTGTTCCCAAAGATTTTGTATTGTAATTTTTGTATTGATTAATAAAACTTGTTTTTATTAAAACACATCTAATTTACTAACTTTAAAATTCAATAATCAAAACAAACTATACGTCCTTGTTTTTATTTTAAATCCAAATAACTCTTCATATACATACACCTTTAAATCTAATCATTCCGATCTCCTTCAGAACTTTCAGAATGACGTCTTAAAAACAGGACTGATTATTCCTGCCACTTCGGTGAGCTATAATCCTTTATTATAAAATACATTATTCAATCAATAACAGTTAAAGTTAATGTTGTGGATACAGGTGCAGAACCAGAGGCAGCGCCACCACATCAAGTTATGTTGGACATGCAGAACATGTTTTTTTTTTTTCCAGAGGAAAAAAATACGCTGATTTATATTAGTATATAAAACAGTACATAATCATCTATGATCTCAGCTGTGATGATGAAGCAGTGAGATTCCAACAATAATAACCCATTTACATCAGCTCATTAATAGAGAAAATGAGCCAGGAAAGTAGGCCAGCATTCATATCTGGAAACAGCGTTCCATCCCATAATTATATTAGCAACCTATGATCATTGGGTAACTATTCATAATATATCGATATACAGGATCCCGGCGCCCATCTACTATTGATAATGCAGATGTATGAATGTCATAGCAGGGAGACCAGTATTGTAAAATATGATAATCTATGTCAGTGCATCTCATTTAGCCCGGACCACCTCATCTACAGATATGCATTATAGTTTCTGATCTGAACTTTGACTATCGCCTGTAGATTGTATATGGAAATATATGTTAGACAAATTAATACCTGATTTCCCCTTCACGCTCGCTTGTCATATATCCGGCTCGCTTGTATCTTTGTGCAGGCTCGCTTGATGTTGTTCATGTTTTAGATGTGGTGAACCATAGATAGATACAGTAGATTGTATTGTATGTTCGTGTCTTCCTGGTATATTGTACCGACCATTGCCATCCAAAACCACGAACATGCGGGTGATAGGCTTTCAATGAGACACGTTCCTTGTAGCTTTCAAAATTGGGAATATATACCTGTGTGAATCCAAAAACCCCGTGATCCCCCTATGGCCTATATATAGCATAGAAACAAAAAGGTGCAAAATGTCAATCAAACTATGGGATGGGGAATGAATATGCCCCAATCAGACGGCCCTCCTTTAGATGGGATACCTCCATTATGCCAAATTCTGCTCTCAGTCCCCTTTTAGATAACTTATCTGCCCTGGTATTACTTTCACGATATATATGGTTGATGGGCGGGCAGCCTAATCTATGCCATAAACTCTTTGTCCTCTCAACCCAACCCTGTAGATGCAGAGACATCATAAGACACTTGTTGGTGATCCAGTTTATGATGAGCTGAGAATCACCATATATGCAGACACCCTGAATTTGTAAATCTTGTGCGATAAGGAGGCCCCCCCACAATGCCATAATCTCTGCCTTATTATTAGTCCCAGGACCCCCACACCAATACATGTTATAACGCTCAGAATCAGATAATTTGATCCATGCCCCACACCCGGTCATTCCATCCTCAGATGCCCCATCAAAATAGATGGCCGGGATACTGATCTGATGGGGTCGAATACGAGCAGAATAGTCAGGAAGACATGGCGTAGTAATGGAGCAATCATCCATCCACTCCTTAATCACTGAAAAAGTCTGTTGAATATGAAAAGGCCTATCTTCAAATATTTTCCGGTTCCTGGCCAGCCAAATCTCCCATGTGAGATAGAATGGTAGCGATCGATATTTGCAATTGATCTTATCCCACTCCTGAGCTGCTGACATAAAATCAGTTGGCCTCCATACAGGGTCTATATAGTGATCCCCAAATAGCCTCCAAAGACTTGCAGCATACCAATTGGGGCGACAAACGTTCATCTCATGCCGGCTCATTGTCATCCTTCGCCTAGACTTCTGCACACATTAACTCAAAGGGGGATAATATATTATTCACAAATTATATATCAGTGGTCAAATGATGCTCCAATATTCAAGGATGCCATACATATCAGTTTTACAGATGAATTGGCGCATGAGTGGGATCTATTTCGGGATCAATTGCAAAGTGCGGGATTCTATTATGCTAATGGTGGTGACAACATGATATGGAATGGCCCGATGATGAATAATATGATTGTCGTCAAAGATACATACCGGTACAATATCTCATATACTCAACAGATTCTCGCCTCCAAAGTATTCTTCCCATTTTGGCACAGAAATATTCCCACGAAGATCGTTATGTTTGGCTGGTTGATTTGGAAAGGAAAGGCGCTGACCTGGGAAAACATAATAAAGAGAGGATTCATGGGTCCCAGTATCTGTGTTTTATGCTGCAATGAGCAAGAAACATCCACACCTATGCAGAACATGTTCATGTTGGGAATAATCCCAAAGAGCCCATTCAATGTCGATAACGCTGCTAGTTCTGGAGTATATGACAAATGTTGTTGCAGATTTTCTTGAAGAATTAATCTGATTTTTTACCAGTACTGCTCTATTTCGCTTCTCCTGTCAGATATCTTTAACATTCACCCAGCATCTATAAATCAAAACCATAAGAAATATTATTGCGCAATTGGAATGGTCATTAAATATATGTTCGAATTGCCCAAAGTGAATTGGTAATGTGAACAATTAATATGTGAGAGTGTGCAACTTTAATTTTATTACCTAGTTTAATAGTGGGCTCACGTTGTGACATATAAAAACGGCCATATATCTTTTAAATATAAGTTCTTATTATGCGAGAGGTTGCAACTTTATTTTTATTAGTTAGTTTTATAGTGGTTTCATGTTGTGATATATATAATGATTAATGTATAGAATTTTTGGATTATTTACATTATTAAGATTAGGTCGACTTTTCCAATTAGCTAATGAATGATGTGATTAATTCGAAAATTCTTTTATCTAGATTATGGAACACAAAAGTCTTAGATATAACATGATTCGTGTATGTTTTGAATATAAGTTTTTAATTGTGTGTCTTGAGGTTTTAGAGTGTGCTTGGAACTATAGTTTTATTGTGAGTGAAAGAACAAAGTTATGATAAATTTTGTCTTTATACTAGGTTAAAAAGAATAATAGTTTCTATTTATTTTTTTATGGAATTTGTTTTCTTAAAATCAAAATAAATATTTATATATTGGTGTGCATTTTTTTAATGGAATTTTAATTTTAATTTTATTTGGTCTGGACATTACTTTATATTTACTCTATTGTTTCTTTCATGCGGTATCACAATAAGTTTATTACACCTACATAAGTGTAAAAAATGACTCAAAGCACTCATATATTTCACTCAAAAGTGTATGCGTAAACAAACACACACAATTTACATTTAGATTAATCTAATATATAGAGTTTTTGAGATCTAACTTATTCCTAAGTTAGAAAGAGGGGTTGAGAGAATTTCTCAACCATCACAAACCAACATCTCAAATACAGGATGTAAGCATTAATTCCAACATCCCCTCTTGATGCTTACATTACATAAATTTATTGAAATTGTTGAGTTAAATTATACACTTATAATTTGCCAATCATAAATTGTCAACCCAAAGTAGGTAAGCTTGTGAGATACTATGCAAAATATATGCAAGCTGATTATTGTAAGTGTTCATAGATAACTATTGATACACACACAAACCAACGCCTCTTTCCTGCATCAATACTTAGCAGCAAAGACTATGGAGTGGAATATAATCTCCCTCTACAGCTCTCGGTATTGTTGATATTGACCATGAAAATATAAAAGATCAGATTACAACAATCAAGAAACCAGCTTAGACAATTATAAATCCAAGCTTTGATCAAATGAAATTAGCACATTAACATAAGAAACTTAATCATTTAATCAATTAACAATCTGCTACTAAAACTCTAGAAAGAATGCATTAGCTGTGTAAAAGAATTATTACTGCATAAAAAAGAAATTAAACACACACACACTGCGTTGCAAGAGTTGTAAGTGATGGGGCCCTCCCTCACTCACAACCCCTTTAAATCTTGAAGAGGTTGCTCAGAAAAGTAGACAAAACACAAGATAGTGCATTAATATGAAAATATACAACCAAGTACAGTCTGATATATTACTTATCAATATAAATCACAACCCAAAAACCCTTTATAATATGAAATACATCTCCTCTTATACAATCTCTAAAGCCTATATTTGGCTCGAATGACTAATTTAAGCTATCAGCCAACAATACAGGTCTAGGCTATCGACTTTAGCTTCTGTTGAGTCTAATCCATGATTGAAAGCCCGGATTAGACGATTTCTGTTACATAGTTGAAGCTGCAGGAAATCTGGTCACGAGGAGAAATCTATAAGTTCGGGTTTTTTCAAAAAGAGGTTGAAGCAACCAATAGGATAGCCTTCATGTGAAACGAATTCCCCACAAGACCCATGCCTTTGTTGGATCTGGAAATAAGTGGAATATAGTCAACCACTGATGTCACTGCAGGAAATCGCGGCTTCTGTAGGAAATTTGGAACTGTTGCAGGAAATCGGGATCTGCTGTAGGAAATCAGGAGATGCTGCAGGAATTGTAGCTAGACGAGTTTTCTTCAAGATTTTGCGGAGCTACCTCGAATCAAAGAAAATCTGCACATAAGTTCTAGATCAATGGGAGTAGTAATTCAATAAAGTTACAACTAGATCAAAGAATACTTAATTCTAAGGAAAAATGACATTGTTTATGTTAATTTGACATACCTTATGTTTATAGTACCCTTTTAGACAAAACTAGACAATATAGCTAAACTAAGCATAATTAAGGGTGCAAGGAGTTCAAAAATAGGAGAGGTAGGGCTTGGGAAGGGTGTGAAAAATGGGCAAAATGGAGACTTAACATCTCCCCCACACAAAAACTCTTGCATGTCCCTATGCAAGAAAAACTGTATGAGCCTTCAAAAAACATAAAATCAACTGTTCACCTGGGCCGCAACTACTGTGACCAGATGATCCAACTGGGCCCGACTAGAGTCCACCTGAATCTGACCCCTGTACATTTCCTTCTTCTTCTTCAGATGGTCTATTTGAGCCTACTTATTTTTCATAATGGGGGTTGATTTTTCATGCCACTCCTCATGCTCTTTCGACATTATGAGATTGTTCTCCTTCAGGGCCGCGTTTTCCTTCCTTAAGGCCTACTCTGAAATGGTTAGATCTTTAATGGTCTCTTCCAGCGCCTATCGAGACTACTTCCTTTGGGGAGTATCTTTCCCCTCATCATGTCCCTGGGATGATTGGGGCACACTAAGGTCCCCCTGTCTTTTCTTCTCTTCCATAGTTTCATTTATGCTTTTCTACAACGAAGGACTCTGGAAGGACATAGTGTCCTTATCAATGAATGTGACTAGTTCCACCTTCTCCTTTCCCTTGGCGAGACCATGGGACCTTCCTTTTTTTTTATTAGACTTTTTGGGTGGTGTTCCCCCTTTTATGGTATCCTTAATAGACAGATTAGCGACTTGGCTCCTCGTAAATATTTTCGTGGGGGTAGAAGGTCCCTTTTGCTGGGAAAATTTTACAACTGCTCCAGTGGTTTTCCTGATCACCATTACTTCTCCATCCCAGTCATCCTCTTTCGCTCGTGGACCATGAATATTTGGCTTCTTCTTAGGCTTCTCTTCCAGCTGTTCCTCCTTGAGCACTGGAGAGTCAGGGTCTCTGTCTTCCAAAAAATGGTTCTCGGCCAGAAAGTCCTCCCATGTCTTTTTATTTTTCTGCAAGACCTCCATTGGGATGATTTTCACTAATGGTGATAGAGGTTTTCCTCTATATGGGCGACTCTTTATTTCACGGTCATGGAAATTTTGGCTAAGGACATCTTCAAATAATATGACAAATTTAGGGGCTGATCTCGAAACTATCCGAGAAGCCAAATGTGAAATAGAAATGCGAGGCAAAAGTGACCTCCACACGTTATATATTTCTATAGGAAGAAAAATATGTGATGGTACTTACTCCTCATAAAATATTGTGGAATCCCCTTTCCCCAATCAGGGTTTGAATTATCCTTTTGAAGGAAAGACGCGCACATTCCCTTGTTGAAGCGTCGGTTCTTAAACCATCATTCCCTATCTTGAGGAACCCCACATGCCCACACCACGAGGTCCTCTGTTAACCGAAATTG
Source organism: Pinus albicaulis (assembly GCA_034641835.2). NCBI lineage: Eukaryota > Viridiplantae > Streptophyta > Pinopsida > Pinales > Pinaceae > Pinus > Pinus albicaulis. Next base: position 262,515,641 of record CM076575.1, on the reverse strand, counting down.
AAAATTTCCGACCTGTGCCTTATCACCATTTAGGTTTAAGGTGAACGACTTCATCACTTCAGATTTATGGTCACTGATCTTTGGAAAGAAGGGTAGCCATCCGGCTTTTTCTATCCTCGCTTTGCTGCGAGGGTCAGCTTCCAACAGCGAGAGGATTTGTGGCTCAAATTGAATGGGGTGTCAGTGTTTAGACATGATGAAGGAGGAAATGGACAGAGCAGATGAGGAAGGAAGGGATAAAGTGAATGCGACTCATAAGAATGCAAATGGGAGAGAATAATGCACACAGTTTACGAAATGCAGACTGAAACCTTTGAAATATATTTCTTGAGAAAGAAAGGGGGTTAAATGGGAAAGATCACAAAGCATGGCATTTTCGAACGATAGGTTGTGATCATGCTGACCATCATGATCCGACCTACAAGATAGGCATCAGAAGTACAACCACCGTGATGTCAGATTCATGATGACAGGTCGTGGGATTTACGCCGCAACGACTTACAACCTCGTTTTTCCACAAGGGTTACCATAGCCTAAGTCATGAAAGTTATTAAAATTAAAGTGTCATTATACCTTACCTCAAGCATATTATCACCAGCTGTACCTTACTAAGTTTACCTCCAATGGTCCAGTCCTTGATGACGTTTCTTGTCCTTGCAATGATGACTTACTAACATTACATCAAAGATTTGATCACATAATTCATGACTTCGATCCATAATAATTGTTAGTACTATATCAAATAATTTAAAATAATTTTCTATCTATACTTTCTGTCTTTCAGGAACCCAAGGCGTTGTTGCAAGAAGTGGAACTGTGCCTGTCAAATGTTTTGAGAAAATTAAAGTGTGAATGTTGAACATTCTGCAGGAACTAAAATTGTGTTTGTCAAACCTTCTGCAGGAATTGAGACCGTGTTTGTTAACCCTTCTGCAGGAATTGAGATTGTGTCTAGAGGAAATAAAATTGTGTTTATCGAACCTTCTGCAGGAATTGAGATTGTGTCTACAAGAAACAAAACTGTGTATTTCTATTCTTCTGCAGGAATTGAAATAATTGTTGATCCTTCTACAGGAATTGAAACCGATCTTCTCCACCGTCTATGTACAATCCATTGTACATTAATGAAGGTGTTGATGTTGAATGTCCAATGATGTCATTGGATTACCAGCCATTGGGGTCAATTGTTAACCAATGCGAGGCCCATCACCATTAATGAGAGTGAGGACCAAGGTACCATGATGCCTCCTATCAGGTGTGAATTTATGAACTGTTGTCAAACCCCCTGTAAGATCTAGTAGTAAAGGAGCCATAATGTTTCTCCATTGTTGCTGGCGAGATAGCCTGTCATTAGGGCATATAGGCTTCAAGGCATCACAAGGCTCTAATCCTACACCCAGATAAGTTGCTGATGTCGATGGGCCAAGATTGTTGGAAGTAGGGCCTTAAGAAATCCCACATCAATCCAACACAAGAAATCCATAGATTAACTGAAAAAAATTTTTTATTGAGAGGATCCCAAAGGATCTACTAAGTTGTGTTTTTAACGAGCCCAATGGTAGTCCATTCTCGCTAGATTTCAATTTTAGGGAGTTTGAAATACTGAAAAAGAAGACTCTAGGGAGGCTCCTTTTCTGTAATTATTCCATCGGGCCCGGAAAAAAGAATAAACATATAACCAATAAAAATTCCTCTCATGGTTTACTGAGCACGAGGTGGATCAGTCTAATATCATTGTATAAGTAGGAAAGTCAAGAAGAGATAGTGGAAGGAATGATCCCTTCCCTTACCATCTCCAACTCTTTCTTCTTCACAATTTCTTCCACAAATTCCTCCTTTGATTGGGGTTTTTGATAGAGCTTGATTCTGTGCCCATTCAGCAAGAAGGTAACATTCCTATCATCAATAGTTTTAAGCCGAACAAATCCATTGCCAAAATCTTTCTCAATCTCATAGGCACCTAGCCAATGTGTATTAAATTTCCCTTTAAAGTTCTTAAATTTTGAATCATACAACAATGCCTAGTCTCTTTATTTGAATTTCTTCTTTTTTATATATTTGTCATGCCATTTAGCCCTTTATTGCTATATCAAGTTAGTACGCCAAAAAGCATCCCGTCTGATCCCATCTAGCTCATTGAGTTGCAAGATTCTCAGTTGTTGTGCGTCATCAAGGTCTATACCCAAATATGTTGCCATCTTGAAAGTTCTAATCTGAAATTAAATGGGCAACAAAACTTGTTTTCCATACACTAATTCATACGGATAAAAGCCAGTGGTACTCCTCCATGCAATCCTATAAGCCCAAAATGCCTCAGGAAGCTTGTCAGACCAATCCTTTTTGTGCAATTGCATTGTTTTGGTAAGGATTGTCTCCAACACCTTATTGGTTGATTCCACCTGCCCATTGGCCTATGGATGATAAGGGGTGGAATTCCAGTGGGTAATTTTATATTTTTTCACAATTCACTGCATAAGATTAGAAAAAAACTGAGCACCTTGATTAGTAACTATTTCTCTAGGTACTCCAAATCTCACAAAAATATCAGAGAAAAGAAAACATACCACTACTTTTTCCATTGCTCTAGGTAGTGCTCTTGCCTCCAACCACTTTTTAACATAATTAGTACAAACCAACATATACTTCTTACCTTTGGATGTAAGATTGATGGGACCTGCAAAATCAAGAGCCCACCTCTCGAAGGGTTCTATGACAGGCATCTCATCTGATTTTATAGGTCGCCCCATTCTTTGGAAGCTATCACAATTTTGAACATACTCCTTTGCATCTTTGAAAAGACTAGGCCAATAATAACCTGAGCGAAGGATCTTATAAGTTGTCCGCTTTTCTGCAAAGTGTCCTCCACAAGGTTCGTCATGACCGGCTCTCAAGATGTCATAGATCTCATCTTCCCTGACACACCTACGAATAATCAAATCAGGTCTAGTGAGAAAGAGATCTCCCCTAATCCAAGAGTAATCAACACTTTTTCTAATAATTCTCTTGTTCTCATTAGATGAAAAGCAAGGTGGAAAATTTCCTGTAGCAAGTTAATTAGCCATGTCTGCGAACCAAGGTGTTTTAACAGAGATGGAAACCAAATTTTCATCTGGGAAGTTATCATTAAAATGAACATCCTCACATGCATGGTTGAGCCTAGACAAGAAATCAGGTACTTGATTTTATTTTCCCGGCCTATCCAATACCGTGATGTCAAATTCCTGTAGCAACAACAACCACCTACTGATTCTGTGATTATTGAATGGTTTATTCATGAGATAATGAATAGCAGAATGATTTGTGTGTACAAAAACTTCATAACCCGTAATGTAGTGTCTAAAATTGTTAATAGCATAAATCACAACAAGGAATTCTTTTTCAGTTACTGTGTAATTCATTTCTGCAGGGTTCAATTTTTACTAAAAAAATAAATAGCATGGGTTACAGGATCCTCCTTTTGACCCAATACTGCTCCTATGGTTGAATCAGGGCATTAGTGGAAATATGGAATGGAAAATTCCAATTTGTCCCTCTCAAGACAGGTGCTGAAGAAATATTTTCCTTTAGTTTATCAAATGCAGCTTGACACTCATCATTCCAATGAAATTCAGATTCTTTAGTCAATAATTTAAACAATGGAGAGGCTAGCTTTGTAAAATTTTCAACAAAACTTTTGAAGTAACTTGCATGTCCAAGAAAACTCTGCACTCCCTTTTGATTGATTGGTGGGGGAAACTTTACAATAACTTCAATTTTTTCTGGATCAACTTTAATTCCTGCAACAGAAACATGATTATCCAAAACAATACCTTTAGTCATAATCATAAAACACTCTTTGTTACTTAATGAAATATTAGTTTCTCTACATCTCTACAAAAAAAATTCAAGATTATGTAAAGCCTCATCAAAAGTATCACCCATGACTGTAAAATCATCCATATAAAATTCCACGCAATCATGTAAAAGATCAGAAAAATACCAAGGGCCGCCCGTTGAAATGTGGTAGGTGCATTGCATAGACCAAATGGTAATACTTTATATGCATAGGTACCGAGGGACATGTAAATTTTGTCTTCTCTTGATCCTCTGGTGCTATACTAATAAGATTGTATCCGTTGAACCCATCTAGGAAGGAAAAGTACTTTTTCCCTGCTAGAGTGTCTAGTACTTGGTCTAGAAACATTAAAGGGAAATAGTATTTTAATGTAGCTTTGTTTAATTCCCTGTAATCTACGCACACTCGCCATTTACCATTCTTTTTGAGGACAATAACTAGTGGGGACACCTATTGGCTATCTGAGATAGAATAGATGAACCCTACATTTAATAATTTCTGCAATTCATCTTTTACAATTTCCCTTAAAGCAAGGTTCATCCTCATTTGTTGTTGTCTCACATTCCTAGCATTTTCTTATATATAAATATGATGAATGCATGTGTCTGAGTGAATCCCCCTCATATCTGTATATTCCCATGCAAATGTATCTGAAAATTTTTTCATTGTTTGAATTAATTGTTACTCTTGTTCAGGAGTTAAGGCAGAATTAATGTTTAAATGTTTTCAGGAAAAATTTCCACTGCCTTACTCCCCCATTCAGTCATTGAATATGCAGGAAACACAGATAAGAGGGCTGAATGTAATTCAAAAGTGGTACTATGTTCATAAAAATCTTGCAGATCAGCAATGATATCTAAATTATGACTAGACTATTCTTCTAATAGCTGCGGAAAATCACGATTAGAAATACAACAATTTATCAGATTTTCCTCAAAATTTTCCTTAAGACTCATGGCTTAGGCTATTGTTAAGATTGGTTGGGTACATTCAGAATCATGCTCTTTTTCTTCAACCCAATGTGCACTTTCCGATCTCAAGAGGGGATTAGTGGGGGGATACAAATTGATGTTCTTTGTTTCAGCCCCATGAGTGATGGTCATGTTTCCATATCTACACCCTAATTAGGCATCAGTTGTGGCTAACCATGGCCTCCCCAAGATCAATGGATGCCCTCCCAAGTTGGTTTTAGGTTGAAGAACATAAAATTCTATAGGGTACTCCCAAGAATCCAATGAGATGAAAATGTCTTCTAATACCCCCTATGGCTTAACCTTAGACCTATCTGCTAATTCTAACATGGTAGGAGTGGGTAATAAGTCAAAGGATCCTATATGAGATAAAGCATCCATAGTCATCAAATTAATGACTGCACCTAAATCAATCAAAGTGTTCTTTATGGGATACCCATTGATAAAGGTGGTAACCACGGGGATTCCTGTGTCAACATATTTTTCAGTAACAAATCTGGTGGACATTAAACTTGCAAGCTTTCCACATACTTGAATTGTGGAGGGTTCTCTCTTTTGTCTTCCTAGTTTCTTGGTGTTGATCATGTTAGCCCCCTATTAATTTTCGACAAGCAAATAGGGGGTCAAACTGCCTCTTAGCTTTCAAGGAATGCATTCCTACTGAGAACATATCATCCGTAAGTCCCTTTATGCCCTTTGCCCTTTGATGAATCCCCACTGCTGTTTCCGGTCAAAGAACCTCTCTGTTTGTGAAGAAGAATGCCCCAAAAAAGCCTTTTCCCTCTCGTTTCACTCCCACTTAACCTCTGCTTCTTCACCTTCTTTTTCCCCTTCCCTAATTCCTCATTAACCCCTTAAAATCACCCAAATCCCATTTTTAAACCTCACAAATACCCTTGGTTGTTCTAAAAATCCCTTTTCCTCTCTACCGTTACCCCTTGTTGGCCTTAAAATGCATGAAAAATGGGCTAAAAACCCACTTTCCACCTTATAACAGGCTAAGCCCCTTTCTAGGCCAGCCCCTTAACCACTTCCACTCCATAAATCCCAGCGCTAAGACCAAGCGTTAAGCCCATAGGCGCTTATCGCCATCGGAGGTTTTATATGCGCCCTTTTCCTTTGTAAACTTAAAAAGTTCCGATGCGATTGAGTCTGGTCTATTAGACCTGCGCCGTAATCTCAGCCGTCGATCTGTAAAGATCTGACGGCCATGGCTTGTTCCACAATGCGCCCATCACCCCTCTTCACTGACCCCTCCGATTAACCGTGGGCCGTCGATCTATTTCCAGATCCGACGGCTGGCGCGTAATCGCTAATCGCCAATCGAAAATGTTTTATATGCCACCCTCTGCCTCTCCCGATTGTGACTCTCCGATCCGATCTCCGCCGTTCATCCATTCTGATCTAACGACCCTTATCTCTCCCACCCCGCTCGTTGCACCGGTTGTTTCCCCCGTCGATTTAATCTCCACCGTTGGTCCCTTGCACAATTCAGCGGTTGGTGCTTGATCGCACTGTCGCTCCAATCGCAATCGGAATTTTATCCCGTGTCCTCCGCTCCTTCCCCCGATTGGGATCCTCCGATTTCATCATGTCCGTCCGTTGATCCAAGATCGAGGGCCCATATTGCATCGTGTCTCCACTGTAAATCTTCCATCGGGCTTCCCTATTTACCTCATCGGACAATCACCACCGTTGATCTCCTCCTGAGATCCAACGGCTCACAGTTAATCACCCTCCACCCGCCGGGTCCCACTGCAAGATATGCCCGAATTTCATTCATTTTCATTGATTTTCTGTGTATTTGACCAAACATTAGACTTTGTTGTTTTAACACTAAAAGTTTTATTTCTTCCACTTACTTACCATTAACACCTCCATTCGTAAATCCTGACCGTTCATTCCCATTTATTTAGCTTCGGATGGTCTGCGACCCTTATGACACCAAACCTCTATCAGCTCCATTTTCCACCATTCTTTCACCATTTCTGCTATTTTCCACTGCTGCACCACCATCCCCAGACCTCCACAGCTTTTCTCCGCCACCTCCCTTGGATTTTAATAATGAGTTTATTGTATTTGTGCAGGGTGTTCAGAGTGGAAAATTCACTTTGCCTCTACAGTCATAGCCATTGTGATTCAGTGTGCAGAGATAATCATTTCAATAGTGGTAAGACGAATCAGCAGAGACGGATTTGAGGGACTTAAGCCCGTAATTTAAGATTTAATGTGCTAAACCCGTGTTCAAAGGATAAAGACGCAGTTTGAAGACCTGAAGAGCACACGCAATAGCCAGGTCTGTGTTTGAATATCTGTAGGACGTTTTTTCTCCAAGCAGTACATCTTCCCATTAAAGCTTCCATGCCTCCTCGAGCCCTTAAACAGATGAACACACTGGCAGAAGTTTCTACGCCTGTCAGTTAGTAGTTATGAAGCATGGAGGCCTTGCAGATTTTCCACCCAGTTCATTTATTCCAGAAGGCTAGCGCAGAGCTCCAAACAGCCAGAAAGGACTTCAAGAGCACATCCGAGGTCAATCTCAACCTGACTAGGACTCAAAAAGCAGGCTACATAGTACATACAGCACTACAGAGCCATTAAGCAGTATGGGCGTGAACGCTTCTGCCATCCTGTCTTAATGAGCCAAACTAAATGTTCATCATCCACTCCCTTTACTATTTTTTCTCCTATAAAACTCCCCAAGAACAGATTATTAGGGGTTCCAGATTTTCAGAAAATTATGCAGTAAGTGATTTTTTTATGCATTTTTGTCAAACTTTTATATGAATGCTCAGAGCCCGTTGGGTTTCAGGGAGGAGGAGTTACATATTTAAAGAGGATTCTGGTCTTTTGTGTCTCACGGTTTGTAACTCTTCCTTCTTATGTGCTAGTTTAATTTTTCATTTCGTTTCATCTGCTTCTCTTGTATCATGTTCTGGAATGCAAGTGGCTCAATGGTTTTCGGTATGAATTTATCCTAGTTGATACTCATGCTTGAACCAGTCAAGTGCTTTAAATATGGCTCAGGCATGCTATATTGTTCCATTTTCCACTTCAACCATACTTCTGCTATATTAGCTTCTATGGGATGTTATTTTTAAAACGCTATTATTATGTATGGATTCTTAAATTGGTAAGACCATTACATGGTGATATGTGTATCTAGATATCATCTCAATGACAGTTAGTATTATCTCAAGCTTTCATACGCAGTAAACACCTTCTGATTATTTATTTCTGTGAGGTATTTTTGAACCGGCCCTCTTTACAGTAAGCTACCTTTGAATTGTCTGATGCTTTTGTATTAGAGTTTTACACCTTGCCTCTACAGTATTGCTCTCCCTATGTCAAGTTTCTGAAAGTTTTGGTCCCATTCTAATTAACCACCCTGTTATAGGAGATAGCATGAGAATATTTTGTTGATAAGTCCCCATGTTATATCACGTGCTCCTTGCTATATAAGATGTCTTAGGCACTGGTCTTTCACAACTCAAGGTTGTCTCTAGGAACCACAACATCTTTTTGGCGCTGTTGCCGGGGAATCGAAGTTGATAAAATTTAAACCCTAGGCCTCAACAAAAATTTTATTCACTCTTTAGATAGGTGAGGATGAAGAGTTGAGAGTTGTAGATCCCTCACCTTGGCGACTCCACATTCTTTCATCGGAAAATTTACTTGCAGTCCTGGCTCCCTGTAAGCCACACCTGAGGTCAGATACATCTCAGCCAAAGACGCCTTCTGTGTCTGACCCAGAGAAGATCCTACATAGGAGGAGTTGGAGGGAAAGACAATCAGCCCATACTGAGATTCCTGAATTATCTCGAGAAGACTTTCCGTCCTCCTCCTCTCAAGTTGCTCAAGTACAAGGTCCCGACTCCACTTTGGGAGATACCGATTACTACTCAGATAGTCCACCCCGAGGAGGTGTCTGAGTTAAAGATGACTTTCACCCTACTCCTGAGGTTGAAGAGGTAAAGGAAGTCACTAAAATATCTGCTATTAACAGCCCATTGTTTCCGCCAACACCTCAAGCTGCTATCCAATACATTCCCATTGTCATTCATACTTCACTTCCACCTCCTCCTCCTCCTATTACCCATCAAACTCTTGCATTACCTTCACCTCCTCCAATGGCCAATGTTCCCAGCTTCTTGTTGAATAAATATGCCCCCCTGGCATTACCTCAAGTGTTGAATGATATGCCACATGATTATCTGAAGATCTTACCCAGATTCAATGGGGAAAATGAGATTGAAGCTCAAAAACATCTTGAGTTATTCTGCTCTTTTTCAGAGAATTTTAATGTAGAACACTTAGATGTAGTCCTAAGACTGTTTGTGCAATCTCTTGATGGCGAAGCCAGGAAATGGTTTAAGACATTAGGAGACCGTTCCATAACCACTTGGGAGGGAATGTAAAATACTTTTCTCAGAAAATGGGTAGAGAAGAAATATCATGGACATTGTCTTACTGAGTTTAACACACTCAAGAAAATACATAATGAAGGGGTGTCAAAATTTATCAAGAGATTTAATAAGTTGTATTTAAGCCTTCCTGAGGACATGAAACCTCATCAAACAGCTGCTAAGGTTGTCTTCGTGGAAGCTTTTGATTCAGATTTTGGTTTCTCTATGAGAGAAAGAAAACCTGCCACCCTCGATGATGCTCAGACAGATGCGCTAGAGTTGGAGGCAAATTTCGCCTCCACTGGTAAATCAAAGGGAAAGCCAGACCAAGATGCTAGAGGGAAAGGCAAGGAGGAGGTGTCCACTTCTATCCAAGATAGAGACTCAGCTAATAAAAAAATGTAAGAAATGAACAGAATGATTAAGAACCTTTCTAATAAGGTGGTCAAACTTGAACTAGAGGCCAAAAATTCAACCTCCAAGAATTTCCAGAACGCTCCAAATAGGGGATACAATCCTCAGTATAGGAAGCCACCCTTGCAAATACTACAAAGGGAAAGGAAATAGCAAGAAGATCAGGTACCACACCCTCTGTACTTGGAAGGTCAGGTAGATGGTCCTTCTGAAGACACTACCTATGAACAAGAGGATGCATATCTTGCTTTTTCCAATAGTGATGAAATAGAATGCCCCTTGCAAGGAAGTGATGGACCCGAGATCTCATTACAAGAAGAAGAGAAGGCTAGAGGCACAAAAGACCCAAAGATTGATTACTATTGTAAGCAATTTGTTGATTTCATGCAAGCACAGTTCAATAGAAAATACGATCTCAGGTCTTCAAGGAAAAGGACTCGCACTCAAGATCAAGAAGAAGAGCCATCCCAGAAGGAAGCGCCTGCTCGGAAGGAGTCAACCATGAAAAAAGTCCCAGACAAAGGTAAGAAGCCTCTAAACAAACCTGTGCAGTCTAATGATCAAATTCCTTCCTCTTCAAAAGTAGTCATTCCCCCTAATACCAGGTCTGAGTCAAAAGAAGCCAAACCCTTGACCGAAAATAAAGAGTCAAAGGAGGTCGCGATAGAAAAGTCCTCTCCTACCTTTAATCTACAAAAGGAGCTTGAAAAGATTAAAATACCAATCCCCTTGACTGAATTATTGAAGCAACCAGCCTATCAGTCCCAGGTCACCTCTTTCATGCTCCCTTTAGAAGCAGCACATATTCCAGATAGTATGAACCTTCAAGAAGAAAGACCTATGGTTGTATTTGGCCCACATGTTGAGGAATTAGATACTTATACTCCTAATTTCTATGTATCTCTAGTGATTCATGACCTATTGTTACATAACTGTATGTTAGATTCTGGAGCTTCCCATAATCTATTACCTCTGTCAGTCATGGAACAACTAGGATTACAAGTTACCCATCCATACAAGGACCTTTATTCATTTGATTCCAAAAGAGTTAAATGTTTGGGGATGATCAAGGATTTGGTGGTCAATTTGGCCCAAATCCCAGCAAAAAGTGTGGTAATGGATGTTGTGGTGGCTGACATTCCAGCTCGCTTTGGCATGTTGCTGTCAAGGTCCTGGGGGACAAAAATCGGTGGGTCAATCAAGTTGGACTTAACATCTGCTACTATCCCAGTTTTTGGTGGCCAGGAGAGGAGGTTGTACAGGGAAACCAGATTTTTCAAGATGGTTACTAAGGCCGACAACTCGGTTAAATCACCAGTCTACAGTAAAGAAGGTGATTTCTTATGTTTAATGCTGGAGGAAGACCAAGATTATGCTCAAGAACCATCATTCTGCCATATCAAGACTGAGCAACCCTTAGAAAGCCACGAAGCAGGAATCTGGACACTTCATTTTGATGGAGCAAACTCCAGAGAAGGTAATGGGGCTGGAGTATTATTGACATCTCCTACCGGCCAATGGGTCCCGCTGTCTTTCAAGCTAGAATATGAAGCCACTAATAGTGTGGCCAAGTACGAAGCACTTATGTTAGGATTACAGACAGCCAGGAGTATGAACATACAGATTTTAAAGGTTCTAGGAGATTCAGAATTGGTGGTTAGACAAGTGAAGAATCAATGCCAAGCCAAGCATCCTAGGCTGAGGGCTTATAGGAACAAATTTTGGGACCTGGTGGAAAAATTTTTCTTGGCATTTAATATTCAGTTCATGTCTCGGGAGCAAAATAAGATGGTAGACTCCATTGCAGTGGTTGTTAGTACATTCTGTCCACCTCAGAGCCCCCTCTTAAGATATGAAATTGAGGTACGTTATCGGCCATCAATCCCAGACAACATCAAGCACTGGCAAGTGTTTGAGGATGAAGAACAAGTGAAAAGATTTATGGAAACAATCGGAGAATTCTCAAACATGGAGATCGATGCTTGGGAAGGAGAAGAGGCTGAGGATATTTCAAAAAATAAATGGGAATAAAAGGTGGCAGGTCATGAAGTGTTGCAATTGAAGGGAAATGTTATACATAGAGGGCTGGTGCCTCTAGAAAGATTTTTTGACAAGAACGATGTCCCACTGCAGCCAGACAAAGTGGTAGAAGAAAATCAGGTAGAAAACCTGAATCTTGATACTGATGTTGACCCCAAAATTGTGAAGTTGTCCAGGAAAGTCCCAGGAAAATATAAAGAGCTCTACCAGAAATTATTCTAGTCATATAAAGATGTGTTTGCATGGTCTTATCAGGACCTAAAAACCTTTGAAATTGGTATCATGTAGCATAAAATTCCACTAAAGGGTGATGCAAAACCCCATAAGTAGAAGCTTAGACAGATAGATCCCCTGCTGCTCCCCTCCATAGAGAAAGAGATTAAGAAGTTACTAAAGGCTAAAATAATTGTGCCATTGAGGTACTCTGAGTGGGTGGAAAATTTAGTCCCTATCTGGAAAAAGAATGGAGAAATAAGATTGTGCGTTGACTTTCGGAATTTGAATCGAGCATCCTTAAAGGATAATTATCCATTGCCCAAGATGGATCACATCCTGCAGAAAGTGGTGGGAGCTTCTCGGATGTCAATGATGGATGGATTCTCTGGTTACAATCAGGTGGTTGTACTTCCATAAGATCAGAAGAAGACTGCTTTCACCACACCATGGGGTACATTTATGTATGTCAGGATGCCTTTTGGGTTGATCAATGCAAGGGCCACTTTTCAAAGGGCCATGGACATTGTGTTTGTTGGGGAGCAAGATAAGTTTGTGGTGGTATATTTGGATGACATCACTATGTTCTCAAAAGATGATACTGAGAACATTGAGCATTTGTGCAGAACTTTTGAGAAATGCAGAAGGTATGGTCTCTCTCTTAATCCACAAAAGTCATTATTCACATTAGAAGAGGGTAAGATTTTGGTACATATTGTAACCAAAGATGGGGTAAAAATAGATCCTAATAGAGTAGAGGTTATAAATGGTATTTATCTTCCCAGAAATAAGAAGGAGGTGCAGGTATTCCTAGGGCGCATTAACTTTCTGAGGAGATTTATCCCTAACTATGCTGAGATAGTTAGACATATAACTGACATGCTGAAGAAAAATAATGAGGTAAAGTGGTCCCAGGAATCACGAGAGGCCTTTTCCAGGATAAAAAATGCTTTTGTAGAAGCCCCTATGCTAGCTAGACCAGATTATGCCAAACCTTTCATGATCTTTTCATTTGCCTCACCTCATACAGTGGCAAGAGTTTTATTGCAGAAAAATGAAGAAGGGTACGAGCAGCCCATCGCTTTCTTTAGTCAGGTGCTCCGTGATGCAAAACTGAAATATAACATATTAGAAAAGCAAGCATATGCCCTGGTGAAATCCCTTAAAGCATTCTGCACATATGTCTTGCAGTCCCATATCACTGCATTCGTGCCTACAACAACTGTAAAAGATATTCTTATCCAAGGGGATAGTGAAGGAAAAAAGGGGAAGTGGATTGCCAAAATACAAGAGTATGAGCTAGATATCCGTCCTACCAAACTGATCAAGGGACAAGGGCTAGCCAAAGTCTTATTCGAATCAAACCATCAGGCTCTGGGTATAAATCTGTCAATGATAGCAAATGAGGAGTCTGAGAAGAAAGAAGAGCAACAGGGAGTAGAGATAGCTACTCCGAAGACAAATATGAAGTACCTCACTAGCCCATGGTACAAAGAGATAGTGGAATATCTCCTCACACTTAGCTGCCCTCTTAGCTGTGATAAAGCTAAATACATAACACTAAGGTTCAGATCACATAAGTACATAGTCGCCAATGGCCGGCTATACTGGCGAGATCCCTCAGGCATCCTACTCCTGTGTCTCACAGAGGATGAGGTAGAAAATATAATGGCTGAATTTCATGAAGAAATCTATGGGGGTCATTACAGCTGGAGGGCCACTGCTCACAAAATCCTGAAGGTTGGTTTCTACTAGCCCAAAATATTTGAAGATGTGCTTTCCTGGGTCAGAGCTTTTGAGAAATGCCAAAGATTTACTGAAAGACAGAAGTTGGCACCTCTGCCCATGATTCCTGTTCACGTGGACGAACCATTCCAGCAATGGGGAATCGACTTTATCAGTGAAATACATCCTTCGTCGAGTGGTCAACATAAGTGGATATTAACTGCCACAGATTATTTCACAAAATGGGTGGAAGCTATAACTGTGAAGAATGCAACAGATGCTGTGATAATAAAATTCATGGAAGAAAACATCATATCCAGGTTTGGCTGCCCTACCAAGATAGTGACCGACAACGCCCAGGCCTTCAAGTCTGCAAATTTCGTGAGCTTCTGCCAGCAGTATAACATCGCACTAAGTCACTCTACAGCCTATTACCCATAAGGAAATGGCTTGGCAGAGTCTTCAAATAAAACCCTGGTGAGATAACTGAAGAAGGCTATAAATGAAAATCAGAAAAACTGGGATTTCCAGTTGAAATTCGCTCTATGGGCCAATAGGATTACCAGCAAAAGAGCAATTGGGAAGTCCCCATATGAATTATTATATGGGAGGGTAGCAGTATTCCCTGTACAGTTAGCCTTACCAGTAGCCCGTTTCATGCAAGAAAGTCAAGAAGAGCTCGATGATGTGACCAGGAGAATAAATCAGCTGGTGGAGTTGGAAGAAACACGGAGCTAGGTAAATCAGAGGCTAACTGAATATCAACAGAATATGAAGGACCTTTTTGATCAGCATGCCAAGGATAGGAAGTTTCAAGTTGGGGATTTAGTGCTCATATGGGATATCCAAAGAGCTGAAAAGGGGAAACAAGGTAAATTCAACCCACTCTGGTTTGGCCCTTTTAAGATTGTGGAACAAGGGAGCAATAACACTTTCATGTTGGAAAATTTATAGGGAGACGTGCTCGATGCCCCTGTAAATGGTCAGTTCCTCAAGCCTTACTTCTATTTCTGATTCAGGCCAAAAGAGCCTGATGTATTATATTGTACATGCATTTTTTGTTTTCGTCTTTTGAATCATGTGTGTGCGTGTTATGACGAATCATGAAGAGAAGAATAAAAAGTGTTGATGGGTGATGTCCACAGAGAAGATTAACCAGTAGTCTGCGAAAGTTCTCAACACGCCCAGGGATGAACGTGTCATCCCCAGGCGGAGCCAATGTTGATCATGTTAGCCCCTTATTAATTTTCGACAAGAAAACAGGGGGTCAAACTGCCTCTGAGCTTTCAAGGAATGCATTACTACTGAGAACACATCATCCTTGAAGTCCCTTTATGCCCTTTTCCCTTTGATGAATCCCTACTGTTGTTTCCGATCAAAGAACCTCTCTGTTTGTGAAGAAGAATGCCCCAAAAAGGCCTTTTCCCTCTCGTTTCACTCCCACTTAACCTCTGCTTCTTCACCTTCTTTTTCCCCTTCCCTAATTCCTCATTAACCCCTTAAAATCACCCAAATCCCATTTTTAAACCTCACAAATACCCTTGGTTGTTCTAAAAATCCCTTTTCCTCTCTACCATTACCCCTTGTTGGCCTTAAAATGCATGAAAAATGGGCTAAAAACCCACTTTCCACCTTATAATAGGCTAAGCCCCTTTCTAGGCCAGCCCCTTAACCACTTCCCCTCCATAAATCCTGGCGCTAAGACCAAGCGCTAAGCCCATAGGGGCTTATTGCCATCGGAGGTTTCATATGCACCCTTTTCCTTTGTAAACTTAAAAAGTTCCAATGCGATTGAGTTTGGTCGATTAGACCCGCGTCGTAATCTCAGCCCATCGCTTATTCCACAATGCGCCCATCGCCCCTCTTCACTGATCCCTCCGATTAACCGTGGGCCGTCGATCTATTTCCAGATCCGATGGCTGGCGCGTAATCGCTAATCGCCAATCGGAAATGTTTTATATGCCACCCTCTGCCTCTCCCGATTGCGATTCTCCGATTCGATCTTCGCCGTTCATCCATTCCGATCTAATGACCCTTATCTCTCCCACCCCGCTCGTTGCACCGGTTGTTTCCCCCGCCGATTTAATCTCCACCGTTGGTCCCTTGCGCGATCCAATGGTTGGCGCTTGATCGCACCGTCACTCCAATCGCAATCGGAATTTTCTCCTGTGTCCTCTACTGCTTCCCCCGATTGTGATCCTCTGATTTCATCATGTCCGTTCGTTGATCCAATATCGAGGGCCCACATTGCATCGCGTCTCCACTGTAAATCTTCCATCGGACTTCCCTATTTACCTCATCGGACAATCACCACGGTTGATCTCCTCCTGAGATCCAACGGCTCATAGTTAATCGCCCTCCACCCGCCGGGTCCCACCGCAAGATACACCCGAATTTCATTAATTTTCATTGATTTTCTGTGTATTTGACCAAACATTAGACTTTGGTGTTTTAACACTAAAAGTGTTATTTCTTCTGCTTAATTACCATTAACACCTATGTTCGTAAATCCTAACCATTCATTCCCATTTCTTTAGCTGATCGGACGGTCTGTGACCCTTATGACACCAAACCTCCATCAGCTCCATTTTCCACCATTCTTTCACCATTTACGCTATTTTCCACTGCTGTGCCACCATCCATAGGCCTCCACAACTTTTCTCTGCAACCTCCCTTGGATTTTTATAATGAGTTTATTGTATTTGTGCAGGGTGTTTAGAGTGGCAAATTCACTTTGCCTCTACAGTCATAGCCACTGTGATTCAGTGTGCAGAGATAATCATTTCAACAACGGTAAGATGAATCAGCAGAGACAGATTTGAGGGACTTAAGCCCGTAATTGAACATTTAATGTGCTAAAACCGTGTTCAAAGGATAAAGACGCAGTTTGAAGACCTGAAGAGCACACACAACAGCCAGGTCTGCGTTTGAATATCTATAGGAAGTTTTTTATCCAAGCAATACATATTCCCATTAAAGCTTACATGCCTCCTCGAGTCCTTAAACATATGAAAAAACTGACAGAAGTTTCTACGCCTGTCAGTCAATAGCTATGAATCATGGAGGCCTTGTAGATTTTCCACCCAGTTCATTTATTCCAGAAGGCTAGCATAGAGCTCCAAACAGCTAGAAAGGAATTCAAGAGCATATCCGAGGTCAATCTCGACCTGAATAGGACTCCCGAAGCAGGCTATAGAGTGCATACAACACTACAAAGCCATTAAGCAGTATGGGTGTGAATTCTTCCGCCATCCTGTCATAATGAGCCAAATTAAATGTTCATCATCCACTCCCTTTACTAGTTTTTCTCCTATAAAACTCCCCAAGAACAGATTATGAGGGGTTCCAGATTTTCAGAAAATTATGCAGTAAGAGAATTTTGTATGCATTTTTTTCAAAATTTTATATGAATGCTCAGAGCCCGTTGGGTTTCAATGAGGAGGAGTTACATCTTTAAAGAGGATTCTGGTCTTTTGTGTCTCACAGTTTGTAACTCTTCCTTCTTATGTGTTAGTTTAATTGTTCATTTCATTTCATCCGCTTCTCTTGTATCATGTTCTGGAATGCAAGTGGCTCACTGGTTTTTGGTATGAATTTATCCTAGTTGATACTCATGCTTGAACTAGTCAAGCGCTTTAAATATGGCTCAGGCGTGATATACTGTTCCATTTTCCACTTCAACCATACTTCTGCTATATTAGCTTCTATGGGATGTTATTTTTAAAACACTATTGTTATGTATGGATTCTTAAATTGGTAAGCCCATTACATGGTGATATGTGTATCTAGATATCATCTCAATGACAGTTAGTATTATCTCAATCTTTCATACGAAGTAAAAACCTTCTGATTATTTATTTCTGTGAGGTATTTTTGAACCAGCCCTCTTTACAGTAAGTTGCCTTTGAATTGTCTGATGCTTTTGTATTAGAGTTTTACACCTTGCCTCTGCAGTATTTCTCTCCCTATGTCAAGTTTCTGAAAGTTTTGGTCCCATTCTAATTAACTTCCTTGTTTACAGGAGATAGCATGAGAGCCTTTTGTTGGTAACTCCCCATGTTATATCACGTGCTCCTTGCTATATAAGATGTCCTAGGCACTGGTCTTTCACAACTCAAGGTTGTCTCTAGGAACCAAAACACTTGGTACACAATTCCTTCAATGTTTTGGCATATATTGGGATGTCCTTGATTACTTGTAGCAATGGGATCTTGATGCACATATTTCTCAATTCAGACACAAGATCAAACTCGGGTTGTTTTGTTTTTATTTCCATTTCCAACCTCTCTGGAAAAGGAGGCTGGAAAATATGGGATGAGTAATATTCTTGTGGCCTAGATGATTTTGCTGGTTCAGGTGTGGTTTTATCTTCAGTTATTTCTAGGCTATCTTCCTCTACAATCTCTTCAATTATTTCGGACCGAGTCACCACTTTTCCCGATCTAAGTTTAATTTCCTGTAGTAGCATAGGGAATTCCTGCAATGGTACAAAGAATTCCTGCAACGTAGGAAAAAATATTTCATGCAGTGGCACTGAGAATTCCTGCAGCACAAGAACAAAAATTTCCTGCAACAGTTGCGGTGCGATACAATAGGTAGGAAAAGTGGGACAAGTGACCAATCCAATGTTGTGAGCAGATTGGATGGTTTTATTGTTGGGATTAGACACTGGCTGAGCAATTAGTTGTGTGGGACAAGGTTGATTTGGTGGGGCAATCAATTGGAACTGTTGTTGTATCATTTGGTGTGGTGTGGGCTATGAAGGATAAAAGTTTTGAGCTAGGAAACTTTGTGCAGCAGGGTAAGAATAGTTCCCCTGCCAAGGTTGTTGAGGGGGCCAAGGTTGCCAGGGCATTGGAGTATTCCACATCTGATTTTGAGCATAAGGTGTTGGAAATGTTGTCATTGATGGCAAAGGAGGCAACAGAGGTAGAGACAGAGGAAATTTTACAGGGAGCATGTGAAGAACAGAGGAAAGTTTATTTACAGAGACAGACAAAGAAGCAAAGCAGAGCAAAGGAGAAAACATAGATGGCAAAGGAGACAGGCGGAAGAAAACTGTTGAAATGAAATGGTCGAGCAGCAGAGGACGCATAGACAAAGAAAGGAGGCAGAACCAAAGGAGGCAGAGCAGCTGAGGCGGAGACAGGGAATACAAAGGCATAGATGAAATGGTCGAGCAACAAAGGCAGAGCAGTTAACAAATAGTGAAATGATCAAGAAGAGATGGAACCCTAAGGGTAATGGAACCAAGCGTTTTGCAATGAAAATCTAATACAGTTAGGTGTTAAACCTTATGATAGCGTTATATTAAAATAGCAATGAAACAGGGTTCATATATATCAAAGTGCTGAAGAAAGGTATATAACGAAATCAAGAAGGGTTTTTATATATTATAGGTTGAACAGAGCTTATATGAATATGTATATAACGAAGGCGCGACATTCTTTATTGAAGCAAAACCATGAACTGAAGCGGAACCCTAAGTGTGAACAGTAAAACCAGAGGTAAGCAAACTGGCAGTATCGCACAGTGTCAAAAGTGGTAAGCTGTATTGACAAAATGAACGCGATATGTGTCTTTGGATGCCACGTGTCCTAAGATGGTTTTCCAAAACCATTTTCATCGTGCAATTTCTGAGAATTAAAGTCAGTTCATATAAATTACGTGATAATGGGCGATAATCGTTGGATCATCCAAGACAAAGCGACATCTTATCAGCCGTCGGATGTGTGTGGTGCATTAATTAGTGGGCTCGAATCAACAGTTGTATTGTTAATTGAAACTTAACTCAAATGTTAAGTCGTATGTTGTGGGACCATAGGCAAATGCATGTGCGGACTTTAGTTGGATGCATATTGATACATTTTGAAAAGCCGAAGGTTTAATACTAAAGACAAGGATTCATATATATATAATGTTGATGCGTCGGGGTCTATGCCAAAATCGAGGATTAATTCAGGTATTGATATATATATTTGATAATGAAGTCGTGGATATACTTAACTGACGAGGGTGAACAGTAGAGCGTGGGACCCGTGAACCACCATATGATACATGTGCTGCATTAATATATATAAACCTTGAATGAATGCTATAAGCTCGGGTATATGTAATTAGAAGAGCCGAAACCCTTTGTTGCATTAAGAGTAAGGTTCGAATAAAGAACATGGCTAAGTCTATGTCGGGAGCGGAAACATTAAACGAGCTACGGAGCCCGAGAGGTTATATATATATATATATATATATATATATATTAGGGCTGGGCTTATGTCTAAGTCCAAGACTTAATATAATGTTGACAGAAGATATTGTGTGTGTAGGGTGGGACCCCCCTACATAAAATTCCAAGAATCATAACCCAAGCTGGAGGATACATTAAAGTGGAAGCAGAAGCTTATATATATGCAGCACGGTACATATGTTCCACTTTATATACAAAGGCCCAAAGCATATATATATATATATATATATATATATATATATATATATATTTATTTATATGGAGCGCTTTATGGACAAGGGACCAAAGATATAATACAAATCATATGTATTATATTACTGAGCGTGAGATCAAAAGTACCAAAGTTCCTATCGCTTGGTTTTAAAACAAATTCTTATATTGTGGGACCCTCACCAATCACATCGGATAAACTTGGTAGTGGAACATGTTAACAAAACGTTGTGATTGCGATTGAGTTCTGGACCAGATATGGTTTAAACGACGATTCATATATGTTTGAGTTCTGGTATCAAAGTAAATAGTGTTACATTGCATCGACATTTTAAAGTGAACAGTAATTGATCGCATTGGAGGAGGAGCATAGCATCAGAACATATAAATGGAAGTCACGATTGTGATTAATCGCAATCGAAAATATTCGAAAGGTGATACATCGCATTGGAGCGACTCATCGCATCGGCATTTCAAAGTGAACAGTGATTGATCGCATCGAAGAAGGAGCAGAGCATTGGAACATATAAATGGAAGGTGCGATTGCAATTAATCGCAATCAGAAGGAGTCGAGAAGTGATACATCGCATCAGAGAATTGAGCAAGTTCGGCGAGTGGGCCCGTAAGGGCATTTTATGTATTAAAATGATCTTTTAGGATTATATCGCTGGAATTTACTTGAGTTATATAACAAGGCAGTGCATATATTAAAAACGCCTTATTATTATTATGCCAAGAATTGATTGGCATGATATAAAAAGTGCAGTTACATACATACAGGAGTTACGAAATAGAAATAAACAGAAAGGCATACAGAGAAGAAAAAGGGACAAACATAGTCACAGAAAAGACAAGCGCAGTGAACCAAGAGGCTGAATGAGTGAGCTGGATTTCTCATTGTAATCAAATGTAAATGGTTTATTTGATTTATATTGTTTGTGATGCATTGGCAAGGCTCCAAAAGAGAACAAATATCCCACTATAATGTTAAAATTAGTACATACAACTATATTTTTCTCAGTGAGCTGGAAAAGAAATGAGAAGGCAGAGGGCTAAGAGGTGTGGCTATTCATTTCAAATTTCATGAGGAATACAAATAGTCATAAGGAAATTTCTATAAATAATATCATCATGATATGCAGAGAGAGGTTAGAGAGAGTGAATATAGAGAATGCAGAGTATGGAAAATTGAGGCAGAGAAGATAAGGAAGAGAGGAGCAGAAAGAGATGCTACAGAACAGAGCTGATATCTGAGGTAAATCAGCAAACATTTCTTTTGATAAATTGAGGAAGTTAGAGCTTCCCTATCAAGTTGAAGCTTGATAGTTGTTAGTTGTAGCCGACTGAGGTTGGAGCCTCTTGTAGGTCGGTGCCTGCAGAAAAACAGTGGTGAGAGGGATTTGGAGCTTGCCTTTGAATCACAACAATAATAAGATGTGGTTTTCTCCCTTTATTGGTTTCCTCTAATATCTGCTGTCTCTATGTGCTTTGCCTATGTGTTGATATGATCTATTCAATTTTCTTAATGTGTGCTACTCTCACAATAAGTTTGGTGTCACATTAAGTTAATACTTGCTGCAACATTTTAAGACTGTTCACATATTAAGCTGTAAATAAGATTGATGAAAATTTAAAAAGCTCATCTATGTGTTAAACTGATTCACCCCCCCCTCTCAGTTTAACTAAAGATTCAACAATTGGTATTAAAGCCAAGTTCCTTTACACCAGTTTAACCACCGAAAGGAGATCCTAGGTCCCCAGAATGGCTAGCTAAGAAGGAAGCTCAACCAATAAAGCCCCTTTTTTCCCCAGTGCTAATTATGCCTTCTGGAAAATCAGAATGAGAGCATACATAATGTCTCTAGGAATAGAGGTTTGGGCTGCTGTGGAATTTGGATATGCCCCAAAGGCAACTAACCTAGAGAGAGAAGCTAAACAAGAATTTGTAGCAAATGCAAAGGCCATGAATGCAATCTTAAGTGGACTTTGTGAGGCTGAATTTATCAAAATAATGCACAGTAAGACTTCCAAAGATATGTGGGACACTCTAGAGAATATCCATGAGGGAAATAAAAAGGTAAAGACAGTCGAAATTCAAGTATATAGAGCTCAGTTTGAAAATTTAAAAATGAATGATGATGAAGATGTTGGTAGCTTCTTCTTAAGAGTTGCAGAGATTGCTAACAATATGAAAGCCCTTTGAGAAACCATACCAGAAAGTGTAATTGTGCAAAAGATTCTAAGATCTCTTCCACCCAGTTTTAATCCCAAGGTGTCTGCAATAGAAGAAACAACTGATTGGGAAACCCTGACCATGACTAGTTACTTGGAAATATGAAAGCCTATGAGATGAGATTCCCACAGAAGAAGCCAAGTACGAGAGAGGCAGATTTTAAAACAGAAAAGAAGAAAGAAGAAAAGGAAGATAGATGTTCTTGCTCTGATGAAGAAGAGGCCAAGTTTGTCAAGAAACTGGATAGGGGGTCAGGTAAATATAAAGGTAAACTTCCATTCAAATTCTTTAACTATGGAAGAGTTGGACATTATGCTGCTAAGTGTCCTCATAAGAAAGCAAGGAATTAGGCTCATGAATCAGAGAAAACTACATCAAAGAAATGTCAGAAAGGAAAGAAATTCAATAGAAAATCTTAATATGTTCAACAAGACAGTAGTGCATCTGAAGACTCAGATGAAACCTCCAGTGAAGAAGGAACCTCTGAATTCTTATTGATGGCCATAGAAGAACTTGAAGGACTCCTGCTAGAAGATGAAGAAGAAGAAGGTGAAGTTGACCTTGAGGGGGAGCTAAGAAGTGCCCTGGAGGAGATTGACAGACTCAAACTGAAGTGCAGAAAACAAAAAGACATTATTCTCAAGTATGTAAGATAAGAGAAAAATTCAGGAGTCCTCATGCAGCTGAAGGTAGAGCTTGAAGAAGCCAAGAAGATAGAAGACATGTTACTTCAGCAAATCAAGGATAAAACTCAGGAACAAGAGAAGCTAGAAGAAGAAGTAGTATGTCTAAGGAAGAAATTAGAAAATGCTCAAAGGAAAGTGTCTACAAATTCTTCTCAAACAACAATCTCTGGTAAGTTGAACGAAATTCTGGATGCTCAAAGATCTCCTCTTATAAAAACTGGAATAGGCTATGAAGGAGAATCAAGTAAAAGCAAAGAAAAATAAAATAGAGATATTATTTTTGTAAAAGCAAAGAAGGCTGATGAAGCAGCTCAAATAATTCCTACAAAAGAAGAAACATGCAAGGAGGGATACAGAAACCAGAAGAAACCTCTAATAACAAAGAATGAAAGAAATATTCAGACAACAAAAAAAGGATCATATACCCCTGAGTATGTCAAATTTGGAAGCCATCAAAGGAGATTTTTCCCTCCTATGAAAAATGCCACCTGTTATGTCTGCCACAAGCTGGGACACATTGCTACACACTGTCATACAAGGAGGAGTAATTCAAACCAGCAACATATGAAAACAGTGAAGAGACTGTCCCAAGCAAACAAATGGAGAAGACAACCTCACATTAGGTATGCAAATTGTTTCTATGGTTACTGCTTTTATTGTAAGGAATTTGGCCATAAAATCATTGAGTGCAGAAAATATGGACAAAGATTGATGTACAACACCTCAAGGAGGTTTATGAATCAAGGATATTTTACTCATACTCACAATTCTGCAAAAATTATGATCAAATGCTATGTATGCAATAAAATTGGACATATGCCTTCCAAATGTCCTCTCAGAGGATCTGGTTCATCACCTCACAAAATATATCAAACAAAAGGATGTCTCTAGTGGAAAAAGAAGGTGAATAAATGTGACCTAGATCTAACTGCTCAAGACCTGAAAAGCCAATGGTATCTGGACAGTGGCTGCTCAAAACATATGACTGGAGACAAAAGCAAATTTATAACTTTTGATGAAAACAAAACTGGTAATGTTACTTTTGGCAATGATAAATCAATAAAAATCAAGGCAAAGGGCTCAGTCAGCTTGGATAATGGCAAAGGTAAGGCCCAAGATGTACTAGTTGTAGATGGGCTGAAAGAAAATTTGCTGAGTGTCAGTCAAATGTGTGATAAAGGCTGTGAAGTTCTTTTTAGAGCATAAGACTATGAAGTCAGATCAAGCACCACATGTAAGACTCTGCTCAAAGGTGTTCGAATAGAGAGTAATGTTTACATAGTGAAAGAGGAAGATGAAGCATGCCATCTTAGCAAACTTGAGGAGTCATGGTTATGGCATAGGAGATTGGGACATCTCAGCTTCGATCATATCATCAGACTGAGCAAGAAGAAAGCCAGACAAGGCTTAAAGGAAAAGGTTTCCTACCAACAAGGATAAATCTGCTAATTGGGAAAATCAACGGCCACACTGTCTCAAGGCCAAAGGGAAAGACAATAGGAAGACCACTCCAAATTGTGCACATGGACCTCGTGACCAAGAATTCAAAACTCCAAGAGAATCCTGCCTCTCAAGGCCACACATGATTTTCCAGATGACATGGGTTGCATTTCTCAAGAATAAATCTGAAGCTCAGAAAATCAAAACATTCACCCTTACCTGAATCGACAGATGCAAGCCACATGTACCATCAGAGAGGAGGTGAATTCACAGATTATGACTTTGCAGACCTATGCAATGAACATGGGATAAAGCAACAATTTACTATTGTAGGGACACCTCAGCAGAATGGAGTAGCAGAGAGACAAAACAGGTCTGTACAACAAATTGCCAGAGCCATGATGCGAGAGAGTAATATTCCTCAAACCTTCTGGGCAGAAGCAGTACACACAGTCGTGCAAATCCTTAGCAAAGCTCATTTAAGTCCAAGCAGTGACAAGACTCCCTATGAACTATGGCATGGTAAACCAGCTTCAATCAAGCACTTTAGAGTCTTTGGAAGCAAGTGTTACATAAAGAATAATGATGAAAAACTTGGGAAATTTGATGCAAGAGAAGATGAAGGGATATTTATGGGATATGCATCCAAAAGTAAAGGGTACAGGTGCTACAACAAGACTCTTCGAAAAATTGTAGAAAGCATTGACATGAGATTTGATGAAGAATTTCCAAACAGTACATGAGGTACAGACTGCAGTAGTCCTTCAGACAGCCATGAAGAAGAAAACCAAGATGATGATGAAACTAGCAAGACAACAGAAGATGTTGAACTGAGCTCGAAAGCCCCCTCAAGATACACTCGGAAGAACCATCCTGAAGACCAGATCATTGGAGACAAAAGAGTAGGGGTCCAGACAAGAAGGCAGCTAACTGAACAGACATAAGAGGTATACATAGCCATGTTATCACAAATAGAGCCAAAGAAGTTTGAAGAAGCCAGCAAGGACAAGTATTGGGTGAATGCTATGAATGAAGAATTGGACCAAATTGAGAAGAACAATACCTGGGAATTAGTTCCTAGACCCACTGAGAAAAATTTCATAGGCTCAAAATGGGTGTTCAAAAATAAAATTAATGAGTAAGGACAGGTAATCAGGAATAAAGCTAGACTTGTCTGCAAAGGATATTCACAAATTGAAGGACTTGATTACGATGAAAAATTTTCCCCTGTGGCCAGAATGGAAGCTATCAGAATGTTTTTGGCCTTTGCATGCTACCAAGACTTCAAGGTATATCAAATGGATGTGAAATCTACATTTTTGAATGGAGATCTAGATGAAGAAGTCTACATGGAACAAACAGAAGGCTTCTCATTAATAGACAAAGAAGAATATGTATGCAGACTAAAGAAGGCTCTATATGGACTAAAACAAGCTCCTCGTGCTTGGTACTCAAGGCTGGATAAATACTTGCAAAAACAAGGCTTTAAGAGAGGAGGAGTAGATAGCAATATATACATAAAAGCCCATGAAAATGAACTCTTGATTGTTGTAGTATATGTTGATGACATTATGTTTGGAAGCAACAGAGATGAGCTAGAAAAAGGGTTTGCTGAGGAGATGAAATCAGAGTTTGAGATGTCTATGATTGGAGAGGTCAGTTTCTATTTAGGAATTCAAATTCAGCAAAAGAACACGGGTATATTTATCTCACAGGAAAAATACTTAAAAGAAATGTTGAAAAAGTTCAAAAATGGAAGACTGCAAACCTGTGTCAACTCCCATGATCACTGGATGCAAGCTATGTGCTGATGATGGATTTGCTGATATAGATCAAAGACTCTACAGATCCATGATAGGAAGTCTGTTATACCTAATAGCATCAAGACCAAACATCATGTTGGCAGTAGGGATTGTGGCTAGATATCAAGCAACACCTAAACAAAATCACCTTCTAGCAATCAAAATAATACTCAGATATCTACAAGGAACTGCACAGTATGGACTATGGTATCCAAAAGGAAAAAACTTCACTCTGACAGCATACACAGATGCAGATTGGGCCAACTGTGTGGATGACAGGAAAAGCACAAGTGGAGTTGCATTCTATCTAGGAGAAAGTCTGGTGGCATGGCTAAGCAAGAAATAAACATCTATTTATCTATCTACAACAGAAGCAGAATACATAGCAGCAGCAGCATGTTGTACACAAGTCATGTGGATGAAGCAAACCCTCCAAGACATGAAGGTAAGAATTGATGAACCTATCTCTATCAAATGTGATAATACAAGTGCTATAAGCATATCAAACAATCTTGTGCTTCATTCAAAAAATAAACATATCCCAATCAAGTATCATTTTCTCTGAGAACAAGTAGCTCAGAAGGTAGTCAAGCTGGAGTATGTCCCAATAAAAGAATAGACAAAAAATATATTTACCAAACCTCTTGCTAGAGAACCATTTGAGTATTTGAGAGATAGACTAGGGGTAGTATCTGTAGATGCTACTCTCTGATATGAAGAGAAAGCATAGTTTCAAGGGGAGAACAGAAACGAAAATATCATTCCAGGGGGAGATCATTTAGCAAGGAAAGCATGAAACAGGTCCTCAAGATCAGTGCAACATGGGCGAGAGTTAAAAGCACACTGAAAAATGAGCAACCCCTTGCCATTGATGTCAAAGGGGGAGGAAGAGCAAGCAACAGAAGGAAGGGTCCTAAAAGGAAAACAGAGGAAGTGTATTGCCATCAATGCCAAAGGGGGAGACTGTTGGAAATGTTGTCATTGATGGAAAAGGAGGCAGCAGAGGCAGAGACAGGAAATTTTACAGGGAGCATGCGAAGAACAGAGGAAAGTTTATCTACAGAGATAGACAGAGAAGCAAATCAGAGCAAAGGACACAACATAGATGGCAAAGGAGATAGGTGGATGAAGACTATTGAAATGAAACGGTCAAACAGCAAAGGACGCAGAGACAGAGAAAGGAGGCAGAACCTGAGGAGGCAGAGTAGCTGAGGCGGAGACAAAGAATACAGAGGCAGAGATGAAATGGTCAAGCAGCAGAGGCAGAGTAGTTAACAAACAATGAAATGATCAAGCAGAGACGGAACCCTGAGGGTAATGGAACCAAGCATTTTACAATGAAAATCTAATACAGTCAGGTGTTAAACCTTATGATAGCGTTATATTAAAATAGCAATGAAACAGGGTTCATATATATCAAAGTGCTAAAGAAAGGTATATAACGAAATCAAGAAGGGTTTTTATATATTATAAGTTGAACAGAGCTTATATGAATATGTATATAATGAAGGCGCGACATTCTTTATTGAAGCGGAAACATGAACTGAAGCGGAACCTTAAGTGGGAACAGTAAAACCAGAGGTAAGAAAACCGGCAGTATCGTGCAGTGTCAAAAGTGGTAAGCTGTATTGCCGAAATGAACGCGATATGTGTCTTTGGATGCCACGTGTCCTACGATGGTTTTCCAAAACCATTTTCATCGCGTGATTTCTAAGAATTAAAGTTAGTACATCTAAATTACGCGATAATGGGCGATGATCATTGGATCATCCAAGACAAAGCGACATCTTATCAACTATCGGATGTGTGTGGTGCGTTAATTAGTGGGCCCGAATCAACAGTTGTATTGTTAATTGAAACTTAACTCAAATGTTAAATCGTATGTTGTGGGACCATAGGCAAATGCGTGTGTGGAATTTGGTTGGATGCATATTGATACATTTTGAAAGGCCAAAGGTTTATTACCAAAGACAAGGATTAATATATATATAATGTTGATGCATCGGGGTCTATGCCAAAATCGAGGATTAATTCAGGTATTGATATATATATTTGATAATGAAGTCGTGGATATACTTAATTGACGAGGGTGAACAGTAGAGCGTGGGACCCATGAACCACCATATGATATATGTGCTGCATTAATATATATAAACCTTGAATGAATGCTATAAGCTCGGGTATATGTAATTAGAAGAGCCGGAACCCTTTGTTTCATTAAGACTAAGGTTTGAATAAAGAACATGGCTAATTCTATGCTGGGAGCGGAAACATTAAATGAACTACGGAGCCCGAGAGGTTATATATATATATATATATATATATATATATATATATATATATATATATATATATATATAGATAGATAGATAGATATTAGTGCTGGGCTTATGTCTAAGTCCAAGACTTAATATAATGCTGACAGAAGATATTGTGTGTGTAGGGTGGGACCCCCCTACATAAAATTCCGAGAATCATAACCCAAGCTGGAGGATACATTAAAGCGGAAGCGGAAGCTTATACATATGTAGCACGGTACATATGTTGTGCTTTATATACAAAGGCCTAAAGCATATATATATATATATATATATATATTTATTTATTTATTTATTTATTTATTTATTTATATGGAGCGCTTTATGGAGAAGGGACCAAAGATATAATACAAAGCATATGTATTATATTACTGAGCGCGAGATCAAAAGAACCAAAGGTCCTATCTCTTGGTTTTAAAACAAAGTCTTATATTGTGGGACCCTCACCAATCGCATCGGAGAAACATGGCAGCGGAACATGTTAACAAAAATTTGTGATTGCGATTGAGTTCCAAACCCGATATGGTTTAAACGACGATTCATATATGTTTGAGTTCTGATATCAAAGTAAACAGTGTTACATCGCATTGGCATTTCAAAGTGAACAGTGATTGATCGCATCGGAGGAGGAGCAGAGCATCGGAACATATAAATGGAAGTCACGATTGTGATTAATCGCAATCAGAAATATTAGAATGGTGATACATCGCATTGGAGCGACTCATCGCATCGGCATTTCAAAGTGAATAGTGATTAATCGCATCGGAGAAGGAGTAGAGCATCGAAACATATAAATGGAAGGTGCGATTGCAATTAATCACAATCAAGAGGAGTCGAGAAGTGATACATCGCATCGGAGAATTGAGCAAGTTTGGCGAGTGGGCCCGTAAGGGCATTTTATGTATTAAAATGATCTTTTAGCATTATATCGCCGGAAGTTACTTAAGTTATATAACAAGGCAGTGCATATATTAAAAACACCTTATTATTATTATGCCGAGAATTGATTGGCATGATATAAAAAGTGTAGTTACATATATACAGGAGTTACGAAACAACAATAAACAGAAAGGCATACAGAGAAGAAAAAGGGACAAACACAGTCACAGAAAAGACAAGCGCAGTGAACCAAGACGCTGAATGAGTGAACTGGAGTTCTCATTGTAATCAAATTTAAGTGGTTTATTTGATTTATATTGTTTGTGATGCATTGGCAAGGCTCTGAAAGAGAAGAGATATCCCACTATAATGTTAAAATTAGTACATACAACTATATTTTTCTGAGTGAGCTAGAAAAGAAATGAGAAGGCAGAGGGATAAGAGGTGTGGCTATTCATTTCGAATTCCCTGAGGAATAAAAACAGTCATAAGGAAATCTCTATAAATAATATCATCTTGATATGCAAAGAGAGGTTATAGAGAGTGAGTATAGAGAGTGCAGAGTATGGAAAATTGAGGCAGAGAAGATAAGGAAGAGAGGAGCAGAAAGAGATGCTACAGAATAGAGCTGATATCTGAGGTAAATCAGCAAACATTTCTTTTGATAAATTGAGGAAGTTGGAGCTTCCCTATCAAGTTGAAGCTTGATAGTTGTTAGTTGTAGCTGACTGAGGTTGGAGCCTCCTGTAGGTCGGTGCCTGCAGAAAAATAGTGGTGAGAGGGAGTTGGAGCTTGCCTTTGCATCACAACAATAATAAGATGTGGTTTTCTCCCTTTATGGGTTTCCACTTATATCTACTGTCTCTATGTGCTTTGCCTATGTGTTGATATGATCTATTCAATTTGCTTAATGTGTGCTACTCTCATAATAAGTTTGGTGTCACATTAAGTTAATACTTACTGCAACATTTTAAGATTGTTCACATATTAAGCTGTAAATAATATTGATGAAAATTTAAAAAGCTTATGTATGTGTTAAATTGATTCACCACCGCCCCCTCTCATTTTAACTAAAGATTCAACATAAGGAAATTGAAAATGTGGTCGTGACATACTTTTAGGATGTGGCTTCCATGGTTTTTGAGGTGCCATTGGATAAAGTGCATTGAAAACTTCTGGATCTGGCATATATGCTTCTTTTATTTCAGGCAGAGAAGGACATTGATCAGTGGAATGCTCAACTTCACAAATTTGTCATACCTCTATCTTGTCAGCAGGGAATTCCCTTCGAGCATGTTTCTTTCTTCATTTCGAGCAGAACACAACCAAGTCTTTCTCCACTTCATCCTATTTTTCCTATTTCTTCTTAGCCTGAAAAAACATCCAATTGTGAAGACCAAGTAATAAGAACACCAGTTTTAAAATTTTCAAATAAATTACCCATTTCAGCTCGGGTTACTCCAGCTCCAACAACTAATTTAACAAGCCTCGAAGAAGTGTCTCTTGACCCTCCTCCAACCTTTGAATTTCCTCTGGAATATCTTCTACAAAGCTCACACACATCATCATAGCTTAGCTTTGATACATCACCTGCTCCCATTATATTTAAGACCTCCAGATACTATGATCTGATTTCCCTAAGAAGAATGGTTCTCTTGGTCTCTTGATCCAATTGATTCATTAAGATCTTTGTAATTTATATTGGAATCTTTCCACCAAATCTTCAAGGCTCTCCCCTTCCTTCTGAGTCATGCCAAATATTTCTTCCCTAAGATCCCCAGTCTTGCAATAGTCTTGGTACTTCTTCAGGAACACCTTCTTCATTTCATCCCAAGTTGTAATGGATTTTGATGCTAACCCCATAAACCACCTTAGAGCTACATCCTTCAATGTAGCAAGAAATAACTTCAGCTTCTAAGAATTGGAAGAATAGTCATAGCTTCTGCATAGTACATCATATTCAAATAGGACGACATCTAGGTCTTCATTAGAGGCACCACGAAAAATAGGAAAGGCTGAGGGAGGAATATTTTTCATCTGAGTAGCTCCAAAAATATCCTTAATAGGAAATTAAAATGTTACCAGTTTCTCCTCATTCTCGTCAATGCCTTCTAGATGAGCCATATCATTCCAAGAAAGAGTGGGAGCTTGGAAGGCTACAGATTCTTCAGAATCAATGGTCTGGAGTTCTGGTTCTATGCCAGGATTCACAAGGAATTCTCTTTAGGCTGACCACTAAGCAGAGATGATGTCTTTCTTGTAAGGGGAGACTCGAGATGGGCAACAATAGAAGATTTACCAACAGAGGATTATGTTATGGAATTATTAACCTTCTCCAGACTACAGACCTTCTGTTTTAATTCTTCTTTATTTACTGCCTTCATTCCTGTTGACTTCCTTGTTCTGGCCAATGTATTAGTAAATGAAGTGGTACTCACACAATCATGAAAAACATTCAAACATATTGGACCCTATTCATCTATTATACAAACAAATTCAAAAATAAAACTCTACTTACCAAACAATCAGGACATGTCTTTGGCAAATTTCAGACCTCTGTGGGTGCGTGGGCCTTGCCCTTCGTCTTATCACTTCAACTCCCCCAGTCCTTCAAAAAAAATTAAAATTAAAATCAAACTAAAATACTTTCAGTAACATCCCTTAGCACCTCCCCAGCAACGATGCCAAAGTGTTGAGTCAAATTATACACTTATAATTTTCCAATCATAAATTGTCAACCCATGGTAGGTAACCTTATGAGATACTATGAAAAATATATGCAGGCTGATTACTGTAAGTGTTCATAGATTAACTATTCATACACACACAAACTAATGCCTCTTTCCTTCATCAATACTCAGCAGCAAAGGTGATGGAGTGGAATATAACCTCCCTCTAGAACTCTCAGTATTGCTGATATTGGCCATGAAAAGATAAAAGATCAAATTACAACAATCAGGAAACCAAATTAGACAATTATAAATCCAAGCTTTTATCAAATGAAATTAACACATTAACATAAGGAACTTAACCATTTAATCAATTAACAATCTGTTGCTGAAACTTTAGAAAGAATGCATTAGCTGTGTAAAAGAATTATTACTTCATAAAAAAGAAATTAAACACACACACACACACACTTCACTGCAGGATTTGTGAGTGAACAAGGCCCTCCCTCACTCACAACCCCTTTAAAACTTGAACAGGTTGCTCAGAAAAGTAGACAGAGGATAAGATATTGTATTAATATGAAAATATACAGCCAACTACAGTCTGATATATTTCTTGTCAGTCGAAATCCCAACCCACAACCCTTTACAATATGAAATACATCTCCTGTTATACAATCTCTAAAGCCCATATTTGGCTCGAATGATTAATCTAAGCTATCAGCCAATAATACATGTCTAGGCTATCAAATTTAGCTTCTGTTGAGTCTAATCCATAACTGAAAGCATGTATTGGACGATTTTTGTTAGAGAGATGAAGCTGTAGGAAATCTGGTTAAGAGGAGAAATTTGTAAGTTTGGGTTGTTTCAAAAAGAAGTTTGAAGTAGCCACTAGGATAGCCTTCATGTGCAACTAATTCCCCACAAAAACCATGTCTTTGCTAGATTTGGCAATAAGTAGAATATAGTCAACCACTAATGTCGCTGCAAGAAATCAACAGCTATAGGAAATTGTGGCTTCTGCGGGAAATTTGAAATTGTTGCAGGAAATCCGGATTAGCTGCAGGAAAGCCGGAGATGTTGCAGGAATTTTGGCTGCACAAGTTGTCTTTAATATTTTGCAGAGCTACTTCGAATCAAAGCTAATCTGCACATAAGTTCTAGATCAGTGGGAGTAGTATTTCAGTAAAGTTACAGCTAAATCAAAGAATAATTTAAGTCTAAGGAAAAATGACACTTATTATGTTAATTTGACATACCTTACGCTTATAGTACCCTTTTATCCAAAACTAGACAATATAGCCAAACTAAGCATAATTAAGGCAGAAGGAGTTCAAAAATAGGAGAGGTAAGGCTTGGGAAGCGTCTGAAAAATGGGCAAAATGGAGACTTAACAGAAATCACCCATAAGCAAAAAAATACACAATCATTTTTTGACTGTTTTACATATTATGAGCATAGGCTCCATCAAGTTTCCTCATAACCCTCGTAAATGTGTAGTCGAAAAGTTGGATTCTTGAGTTTGACTCCTGCACTCCTGAATCTAGGACCGCCCGAAGTCAATTACCAGACAACATCCCAAGTCGTCGCATAACCTCATTAGAATACCACTCCCACATCTTCAACGAATGAGTGATCCTTCCCTAGATCCACAATTTCAATACTATCTAGACAACCATCCATATTGAGCCTTAATTCCACTTGATCTCTTAAATAGTGGCTTCATATACATAGTTGAACTACTAGTCATTCTATGGATGAGGTTCCATCTACCGAGATACATGGGTGCTAACCGCTGTACTCGCCAGTTATCTGGAAATCCATCTAGATACAAAATGTATGTACAATCAATTTTACAAAATGAACTCCTTATCTGATTTTGTTAGGCATAACCACTTAATTTTTACAAACAAATTTTAATAGTTATAGAAAATCTACTATTAATTAATATCGCCGCCTGAATCATATTATCCAGTGTGAAATGCATAGCCATACTAACTACTTCATCATGAAAATACCATAGATGATAAAGGAGATAAAAGACTATTGAAAGTATAAATAATTTCCACTCTTCAAGAGCCTTTCAGTAATGGTGATAACAGATGAAGAAGACAAAACATTCACAGGCTTCTGCTATAAACTCACCACCTCCAACTAATTAATATCCACAGAGGAAAACAATATGTATGCATGCAGATTTTGGGTCCTCCATTCCTACAATTTCCCAATACACATCTCGACATGCTCAATTGATATTACATCAGTCTGCAACAGTCCGCGGCTCTCCAATAGAAATTGAAGAAATGAGTAGCATGGAAATTTGGTGGTGAAAGAGATTGAAATTATAGCAAGAATCACGTGACATAGATTTCTGAGATGAATCTCATCCACGATATTCAAGATGAAACTGATGTGAGCTTCCCTTAGAGACACCTCAAAGATATTTCATAATCGGTCCCTCCTCCTTTATGGTGGATCCTGGTTAGTCAACAGATGAATCAGATTTGTGAAAGCAGACGACTGTTATTTTCACTCTACAATGATATACAAGCTCTTTGAATCCACAGGTTTCTTGAATCTTGACTCAAAATGACCCTACATCAATGACATCCCCTTGTTGAAAGCCTGTTATCAATAATATTCACAAGCCTGCAATAACTAAAAAACAAATCACACTTCTATATACAAACTAACACACTATTACGCAACAACAAATTACACTCTCTCTATGGCTCCTCGGCCCTCCCATAAGGGAGTTAGCCTAGACAGGCTCTGATACCATGTTAAAAATGACTAAAATCACTCATATATTTCACACAAAGGTGTTTGCGTCAACACACACATAGAGTTTACATTTAGATTACTCTAATATATAGAGTGTCTCAGACTAATTTATTCCTAAGTTAGAAAGAGAGGTTGAGAGAATTTCTCAACCTTCACAAACCAACATTTCAAATATAGGATGTAAGCATTAATTCCAACAATAAGAAGTCAAGATTTATATCAAAATATGTCAACTTCAAGAACAAGCATGAAAAATCCGCATATTATGCAATTTAATGGGAAAAACTATGATTATTGGGCAATCATAGTGAATCAATTGTTTTGTTCTCTGGATATATAGGATCTTGTAGAGAATGGATTCCAAGAACCAGGTAACGCAGCAGCGTACAATGCATTGACGGAAAAAGAAAGATATTTTTTAAGAAACTATATCAAGGAATGGAAAAGGTGAAAACATCAATGTTACAAATGTTGAGAAGATACTTTGAAACAATACATATGGAGGAGACAGTAAACTCATTTTTTACACAAATTATTGGAGTAGTAAAATTATATCTCATGGTGAGACACTTGAAGAAAGGAGATTGATTGAAAATATTATAAGAATTTTATTGGCATGGTTTGATTCCATTGTTGGGACCATAGAGGAGACAAAGGATCTCTCACAATTCTTAGTGGATGTAATCAATGCCCCACTCATTTCTCATGAACATAGGTTGAGCTGGTTAGAAAAT
The DNA here is from genome assembly GCA_034641835.2 of Pinus albicaulis. Taxonomy (NCBI): domain Eukaryota; kingdom Viridiplantae; phylum Streptophyta; class Pinopsida; order Pinales; family Pinaceae; genus Pinus; species Pinus albicaulis. Next base: position 262,480,038 of record CM076575.1, on the reverse strand, counting down.
TCTTCATTGGAACACTCCTTCAAGACACAAGTCTTAGTTGGTTAAGGTATAGGTAGAGGAAGATTAAATTCTAGAGGTAGAGGAAGAAGTCCATATATAGGTGGAAGAGGTAGCTCCTCAAGCTCAAGTCAAAGAGACAACACTCAAAATCCAATTCAATATTCATACCAAAATTAAACACAAGGTTAAGGGTATGGAAATTCTCAAGTTCATTATCATTATTGAAAGAAGTATGGGAATCTTGGTAAACCAAATGCAAATTTTACAAAAAAAAATAAAAACCAAGATGAAATGTTCTTAACTTGCAATGTAGCACAAGAGAAATAAAAGGATGTATGGTTATTAGACTCACGTTGCAGTAATCATATGATAGGGAGTGTAAAAATGTTTTCGAATTTGGATGAAAGTGTAAAATCATAATTCACATTAGGGGTTGATGACTAAGTGTCAATCATGGGTAAAGGAAATGTCAATATTCTAACTAAGAATGGGGAGAAAAAATATATTTCAGATGTATATTTTGTTCCAGGTTTAAAACACAATCTAGTAAGTAGCAAACATCTTATGAAAAATGGATATAAAGTATTTTTCAAAAACAAAAAATGCACAATATTAGATATATTTCCAAGAAATCAACTAATTTCAAAAGTTCAAATGACAAGTAATAGAAACTTTCCCTTAAGGATAAAACTATATTTTAAAGTAGAGATTTCTCAAACACAACTCTCAATGAACCCACGAAAAAGATGAAAAATGGTTACAACATCACACAAAAAAAACCTTTCAAGAAAAAATAAAAAGATGAAAGTTGGCTCCCTCACATGTTGTACATAGATTGATTCTTCAAAATTTTCTGAGTGAGTCTAGTCAAACCTTTCCATTCTTCATTTTTGTATTTGTTTTTTGCAAATGGGTCAGCTATGAAATATCCAACTAAACTTATGTCCATTACAAATTCCAAAAGTATATTAAAATTAAGATAAAAAACCAAATAACCAATTATTTACCTCGACTCCTACCATTTATTTATTTAATTTGATGGATTTTCATTAACAAAGATTCTTTATGACGACAATAAGCAATGATAACATCCAAAAAACCAATGAAGAGTTAGAACACGTGTACATGGATCTACAAACCAAAATTCTCATCAGTATCAATCGAAAGTTAGATGATATGTCTGGACATGAAGGTGGACTTATCTTTATTTTTTTTTCTTTTTCTTTTGAATTTGAAGATCTACTTGTTTTTTCTAATAAATTTATTATTTTTTCCTATGAATTTAATGATGCACTTTGAAGATTTTTGAAATTCGATAGAGAAGAGCTAGGTTAAATGTTCACTTCTATATATCTATTTTTTTTTCATTAATATTTGTTTGGATTGAAAGTGGATACGTTCTACCTTTTCGTGGTTTCATATCTATCCCATGATCGAATTATTTTTCCTTCATTTACATTTTTATTTGTATATTTTTTCACTGTAAAAAATTTGAAGAAATGTGTTTCTCATTACTTGGTGATTTGGTTTATTTCACTAAGTCCAATTTTTCGACAGAATTCAATGTTGAAATTGTTTCTGTAGGGCCAGTTTTGGGCAGAGGCTTTTATTTGTCTTAATATCATCATGTTAATGGGAAAAGAAACCTTAGAACCTGTGGAAACAAATGATATAGGGCAAGTGAAAATTGCCTCATCAGCCAAAGTTGGGAAGTGGGTTTGGGTCAATGCCAAACAGTATCGTGGCATTTTAAAACGAAGAATAACTCGTCTAAAATGGGATAAGAAAAGGAAAAAAATGTCTCAAAGGGAAATTACCCGGGTCCTTCGCAAGAAACAACATTCAAACAAGTCCTCTTTGCAAGCATGTGGCAGCAACAAGTCCAAAGGAAAAGTAAACTTCATTGATTATTATGCCTATATAGTCACACATCGACACAACTCACTTGGTAATCTAATATTTATGTGAAAGAATTGTTAAATGTAAAAAATAGGTTGGAGGTAGTAGAAGCTAAAGAGAAATAAATATATTGTACAATCCATATAATAACAGCTGAAAACCAGGCTTTAGCAGAAAGAAACAAAGTTATGAAGGAGCAAGTGGCATTATTACAGGAAGCTCTCTGATAAGGAAGATAGAATAGAAACGCATGAAGGTGGAGGTGCAAAACATGAAGAAATTTGCAGGGAGATTACAAAGGTGATGAATGCGAAACCTTCCCAAGATAAGGGTAAAGTAATTGCCCAAATAGAAAACCATGAAGAGACATCAAGAGAAGAAAGGAAAGGAGATTCTGCAAAACTCTCCAAAACCTAGACTCAAGTTATTAGATATTCTCCTAAGAGGTAAGGAGAAACAAAAATTCAGGTTGACAACATGCAAGATAGAGAAAGAAAGGAAATACAAGCTAGAGAAACAAACATAATTATTAAATGGGTGAAACATTATGTGAAAAATGAATGTATTATTGACCTTGCAAGAGACTTCTTGAAATAAAAATTGCAATGGCAAGGACAAATATGCCAAGCATGGAGAGTAGGTAAGATTAACAGTGAGAGGGCCAGGCCCATAAAAGTCATCATTCCTAGCTTCCATGATAAATATATCATTCTAAATAAGAAGCAACTCTTGAGGGGTTCTTGATTTTTTCTAGAATAATATTTAACTGTAAGAAAACAAGAGGAAAGGAGGGACGAAATGACATAAGTTAGGGCAACAAGATATGAGGGAAAGAGAGCATGGATTTATAAATTTAAAGCTTTGATAGGGCAATTTGGACCTCTCTCCAAAACAAGGCAGCAATATCTTCAGCAAGAAATGAGGAAGAAAGGTCAGTGTTGGCAAGCATGGAAAAGACTCAACTGTGAGTCTTGTATGTCAAAGCAAATAGCAATCAAGTTGTACCCGTGTTTCCTTAAGATTAGTTTTTTGGAACTGCAGGTGTTACCCATGGAGATGAGGACCCGGGTTAGGGCCTATTGCAGAAGGTAGAGACATAATTTTCTTCATAGAAACACATGAGAATAAAGGGTGCAAGACACCTTTGTTTGAAGGGTACTGGAAGGTAGCAGTGTGGAACAAGGCAACATGGAATGGCAAATGGCATGGGGGTATCATGGTATTAGTGAGAGAAAAATAAGGTCATTTCATTCATCTAGAAAAAAGAATACCCCAAAAACCAAATTTTCTGGCTTAAAATATTAGAAAATGGAAATCACATTAGAATTACATCATGTTATTTTGCGCCGCAAGTTTAAAAAATATACAAAAGTAGAGGGCTTGACAACAAAGGTCCCTTTGCAGCCCTAAAAGTAGATATTACAATATATTCTCAGCTAGGTGAAGTCCTTATAGTGGGGGATTTCAATGCTATAACTGTAGGTGAACAAGCTAGCATTCTTTTTTGTAAACAATAGTGTGACCCTATCTGGCTTACAAAAGAGAGTAATCGTTGATGGGAAAGAATTTCAGAGGATAAAGGATGCAATCTCTTTGGAGAACAATTTCTTACGCTATGTGGGGCTTTCGATTTATTCATTTGTAATGGTTTGACTACAAAGGAAAAGTCCGGTAATTTCACTTGCAATACTTACAATGGAGAAAGTGTAGTAGATTATGTAATTTTTCTCCCATATTTTGTGTGAGAAAATGGAGGAAGTGCTAATTGGGGATCAAATTTTGGACTTAAAATAAGATCACAAGCCAACTTTTTTAAGCTTCTCTTAGACCTTCAAAATAATGATAGAGAGGCTCTTCAAGAAAGAGGAAATCTCATTTCATGGCCTTCATAGCCACGAATTAACACAATTAATTCAAAGCAAACTTGTGTAGTGCAAAAGAGAAAACATTAATAAGTCTGAAGCAAATTGATTTCCGGTTAATGCTTGGTTTGAAGAGGAATGCAAAAAGGCCAGGAGAGTGTGGAAGGAATCAGACAAGGATAACATAATGCTCAAAGCTTACAAGAATATATTAAGAAAGAAAAAAGTTGATTTCATGGTTTTGAGGATAGAAGAACTAATTTTCCTTGGGAAAAATAACCCCAAATTATTATGGAAGGAGCTCAAACCGAAAAATTTTCAAACTGAAAACAACATTACAACTTCTAAATGGTTCGACTATGCATGACAAATTTATGAGCAGGATCCCAAGGTTGACCCTCCTCCCTTGGTCAGCAAAACCACAAAACTCTTCACAGTGCAAGAGGTAGAGATGGGTATCAAGAAGTTGGGTGTTGGAAAAGAAAAAGTCTTAGCTGAAATCCAAGCAGAGTATCTAAAGTGTGGATTAAAAATTATTACACCTCACATCACAAAAATTTTCAACAACATCATACAGCAAGGGTTCCCCACATATTAGACAAATAGTATGGCAATACCTCTTTTCAAGAGTGTTGATGTCAATAATCCCACCAATTATAGAACCATAATGATAAACCCCTTGTTTGAAAAGTTATTTGGAAGCATGTTAGAAATGAAAATCAACAGGTGGAAAGAAGAAGGAGATAAACGTGCTAAAGGGTATACAAGTTTTAGACCTAAACATTGCAGAGTTGATCATTGTATAACTTTAAGGCACATCATTGAAAAAGTTTGGGAAAAAAAGGAAGAAGTTTTTTGTTGCTTTGTTGATTTCAGAAAAGGCTCTAACACGGTTCCTAGGGATAAGCTTTGGCGCATAATGGAGGAACTCGGGGTTCCCAAGCATTTGAGAGCAGTTGTGCATAGGTTGTATGAAGAGGCGAGAGTAAAAATGAGAACTTCAGCAGGTATTTCTGAAAATTTAGAAGTGATATCGGGGTCAAGTAAGGTTGCCCATTGTCTCCTACCCTTTTTGGTTTATATATTCACAAGCTTTAAGAGTGGCTAAATTCGCAAGGGGGTGACAGTATCCATTTGGGAAAGTTCATTATAAGGCTTCTTTTGTATGTAGACGATCTTATACTGATTGCTAAATAAACTCTTGGTTTGCAAGAGAACTTATGTTCCCTTGAGAATTTATCTAGAAGGGTGGATATGCAAGTCAATATTAGCAAAAAGAAAGTAGTGGTTTTCTCTAACAAAAGAAAGCATAACTACCATAAGTTATACTTTGAAGGTAACATTCTCGAAGAAGTTGCCGAATACAAATACCTCGGAATTGACTTCAACATAAATTTAAGTTGGGATGGTTGTAGAAAGAAAATAACTTTGGGGTGTTGGAAATAATTTTATGCTCTTGAAAACAGGTGTAGAGAGGTAGAGTTGTGGGACTGGAAAACCACTCTAACTCTTTTTGGGCTTCTATTGATTCTGTTGATTCTCTACGGTTGTGAATTGTGGGCTAGCAACACAACCGAGATGCAGTGGAAACAAATTGAGAAAAGTCAGAAGCGTTTTGTTAGCAATGCAAGTTTTCAAAGATTTTCAAAGTTTGGTCATCATTCTCCAAGGAATCAATCTACCTTTTCAGTTTAGTTGTAAGATGAAAGTGTCACTGTCGAAGTGTAGTGGTGAGAAAATTTCATTTCTACCTTCATTCATTTCATTTTCCCTCTTTTACCTTTCATTTTTCCAAAAAACCCAAAGTCCAGCGCTTCATTTCTTTTAAAACCCCTTTTTAACTATTAAAGTTCAATTTTTATAGTTGAAAATCAACTCCACCCACCCACTAACAGCCATATCATATTTCCTTTTAAACTTACCATACATTTCTTTTATCGCAACTCTCCCTACACCACAACAAACCTTTGTAATATCATATATAATATGGTATAAATTACCACACTTGATAACATTGTGGACCCCTTACCCTTTCATCGCAATCAAATTATTGCAGTTTTAACTTTCATTCACGTTACAATTTTCATCTCCTACAAAACCCCCAAAATGCAATTTGCAGTATTGTATGGGACCCATGTTTCCCTTTGATATGCCTTGAATACGTTATAAACCCTTTTTATTATGATTCAGGCGTATTTTTATCATATTACAATGAATTAATGAAATATTCAATTTCTTCTTTTAAAAGCCTTTAATGGGGCCTACCCCATCGCAAATCGCATTTTGCATTACATCCATTCACCTCTGCCTTTCATTTTCCTCGATTGCGATATTAAAGTGGGACCTTTCCCTGCCACATCACATCTCGTCTCATCGCACATCGCACTTCACGAGTCTTAACATTTAATCGCATTCTGCACAATAGAAAACTCACGATTCACAATTTGCGATGTTGTCTGGGCCCCACCTTCCCTGCCACGTCACCCTCCGCTCATCGCACATCGCCCTTCACAAGTTTTAACACTTACCTCCAATTTCTCATAACAAAAATCCCGATTTGTGATTTGCGAGCGACCCCACCTCCTTGCCACATCATCACCCCCATCACAAATCACGTTCCCTACCGCTTTTGTCTTATGTTTAAACGGTCAGACCCCAATCTGCGATTGCGATATATGTATAAAGAGTTTTTCTCCTCCTGCTCATCATTTATTTAATAATATCTTCTGCTAATAAAATGAAACTTTGCTATCTCTTTTAATCTGCCTCCATAACTTGTTAAACCTCCATATTTCTCGCTCCTCTTTTATTTCTCCTGCTGGCCCACAATTCAACATGTCTCCTTCTCATATCTTTCATGTGCCCAGTCCTTTTGTTTGAAACCTATCTATATGGGCTTTTCCACTCCAACACTATTTCCTTTTTTATTTCGAAATCCTATAGCGACAAACAAGAAACCAAAGGAAAGGAACATCGACAGAGTTTCTCTGAAACATATTTCTACCATTACTCTCAGCACCATCACATTTCCACAAGGCATCATTCAAAATTCAAGGAACATTCATAGGTTTAGAAAAAATCTGGTAGCAAAGATTTTAAAAATTTGACACCTATATGATTAATTCCATCAGATTTCTGTTAGGATTGTAAATGGCTAAAAATAGTAGGCAATCTACTCTTTCTCCTTATTTGTTTTATGTTAAGTTATTATGAAAGGAATCCAAAGGTCTAAGCCTTGTTGGCATATCTATTGTAAAACTATAAATAGTCAGAAGATAGAGGAAAAAAGGGTTCATTTTTTTTTTAGCTTATTTTATACTGCGTTGAATATTTTTGAGTTGATAATATATCCAGATGCACTCTTAAGGACTCAGAAACTGTGTGGTGTGTGTATTGTTTTCCCTTCTGTTTTTCCATACTTTATCTGTCTTTCTAGATTTATAATAAAAGTTTTATCTTATGTTTTTATAAGTCTTGTGAACCTCCAAGACATATGGATCTATTTTAGTAAGTCTTGTTCCAGGCTTTCCTGATTCAGTATGATTTGAAGATTGTTCATAAGAATTCCTTGAGGTGGAATTAAACCATGTTTCATGTTTTTATAAGTCTTTTGATCTAGCGTGCATGTTAATCTATTTTTTTCAGTCTTGAATCACCAAGCATTCCTGATTCATGAGGTCATGTTAGTCAGAAGCATTCCTTCTAACAGAATTATTTAAATGTAAAGTGAGAATCTTGTAAGTCTTTTAAAGGCATTCTTTCACTATAAATTTCAGATCTGGAATTTGTGTAACCCTTTCTTCTTAGTAGTGGGCTTCTATTTTACATATCCATTGTTTATCTTCCATTCTTCTAACCATCAGGCTATAAACTATTTTTTTCTACCACATCATACACCAGTGCAATCATATGTGTGAGAGATTCTTATTTGCTCAAAATCCTTTTCAGTGTATGTGAGCTTCAACCACTTTCCAAAAAAAAAAACTCAATTAAATTATAAGAAAAACCTTTGAGCTTAATATGTGTCTGGTCAGGCGCTTGTCACAATCCAAGAGTTGATTCCAGGGCTAACATCTTTTGGTGCATCTGCTGGGAGGCGAAGGCCTTGAAACGAAGTATTCTCCCGAGTCTCTTGTTTTAAATCGCTGATGATCAATTCTTATGGTGAACAAGAATTGGCGACTTGAATAATATTGTGATCTTACCTGGCAACTCCATGACAAAGAATCTAGAGGCGACTCCACTATTTTTAGATCAAGCACTCTAATGGAAGCGATCCTCGCTGAAATGTATGCCTTCTGCAATTTTTCAAAGATATATGGTTTTCCTAATCCTTTTCCAGATAGACGCAAATGTGAATTTTCTCTTCCAAGGTTTAGTGAACATGATTGGGAAGTACCAGCTGAGTTTATGGGATTTTCATGACTGGATTCATAGACTACATTTTTTTCATGAAGACGTAAATATTAAGTTGTTTAGATATTCTTTGGAGGGTGCAGCCCTTGATTGGTGTACAGATATTCCTAAAAATAGCATCACTTGTTTGAAAGAGTTTCATGATGCTTTTAATTCCTTTTATAAAGGTAGGTATCCGATCGAATATTTTGCTCCAGAATGTTGCTATTAGTTTGATAAGCAAGTTGAAAGTGATTATGAACAACATAAATGTAAAGAAAACATAGTTATATTGGAAGGTATTCAGTAACCCTTTTGTTCTCATGATTTTCTTCAAAATCCTATCATTCAAGAAGATGATAAACAACAAATTATTTAGCAACATGATCAGATATTAGGTGAAAATAGTGGAAATTTCATAAATCAGCCTTTGTTTGATAAATATCCTAATGATGAAGAGTAGGTTTTTATGTCACCTTGTTTTAAAGTTTACAGTGATGTTCCAATCTACGACAGTTATAAATCTGAATCCAGGGAAGAATATGATGCTCAACTCATACAAATTGCCAAGGAATTATCGCCTTTGCTGAGATTTTATGATAAGAAAAACAGTTATGAGCCTATGTTTGAAATTTATGAATTTGAGTTGTAGGGATACAATGTTGAAGAAGAAATTTGTAAAAAAAATGAAGAACAAGCTCTTCATCAAAGCACTGTTCTATCAGAGGAAAGTATGTGTCACCCTATCCTCGAACTCAAAGTTGTTTTGAGTAAGTCTCCTTGTCAACTGCTGATCCTATTGCTGAATATGTGGATTTTAGTTTTCTGAAAGTCTCTCTTGTTATTAGTCTTGGAGTACTTCTCGTCAATAGTAGCAAGTATGAGTCACATTTAGAGATTATGCTTCATACTTTTCAGCCTTTCAGTAGTGGATGTGAAGACATGTCAAGAAATCAGTTGTTGAAAAAATTCTTTTGGAAGTTTGTATACACTTGATCAAGTGAATTTCAGCTAATTAGAAGTAGGGATGTACATAAATAAGCTCACCACTCGAGCATTGGTTTCAATTTTAGATTACATTTTGATTTATTTAAAGAAGTTGTAGAAGATCAAATTTTAGCTTATGACTCCATTACCCAATGGCTAGGCATGCTGGTATATTTGAATTAATGAGCAGAATTGTTGGTTGGAGAAATAAGGGCAGGATAAGGCACTGGAACTATGGTCCTTGAAGCCTCATAGGGAGGACTTCATCCCAAATAGGATCCATTGTTAGCACTACAATTTTTCAAATATTTTCAAAGTCTGGTCATCATTCTCCAATGAATCGATCCGCATTTTCAGTTTGGTTGTAAGATGACAGTGTCACTGTGAAAGTGTAGTGGTGAGAAAATTTCATTTATACCTTCATTCATTTCATTTTCCCTCTTTTACCTTTAATTTTTCCAAAAAACCCAAATTCCAGCACTTTATTTCTTTCAAAACCCATTTTTAACTATTAAAGTCCAATTTTTATAGTTAAAAAGCAGCTCCGCCCACTCACTAATAGCCATATCATATTTCCTTTTAAATTTACCATATATTTCTTTTATTGCAGCTCTACCCACACCAAAAAAATTATTTGTAATATCATATATCATATGATATAACTTACTGCACTTAAGAACATTGTGGACCCCTTACCCTTTCATTGCAATCGGCTTATCGTAGTTTTAACTTTTATTCACGTTACAATTGTCATCTCCTACAAAACCCACGAAATGCAATTTGCGATATTTTCTGGGACCCATATTTCCCTTTGCTATGCCTAGAATACGTTATAAAACCTTTTTATTATGATTCGGGCTTATTTTCATTATATTACCATGACTTAACGAAACATTCACTTTCCGCTTTTAAAAGCCTTTAATGGGGCCTACCCCATCGCAAATCACATTTTGCATTACATCCATTCACCTCTGCCCTTCCTTTACCTCGATTGTGATATTAAAGTGGGATCTTTCCCTGCCACGTCACCTCTTGTCTCATCGCACATTGCACTTCGCGAGTACTAACCTTTAACTCTTGTTACTCACAATAGAAAACTCTCGATTCATGATTTTCGGTATTGTCTGGGACCCACCTTCCCTACCACGTCACCCTTTGCTCATCGCACATCGCCCTTCACAAGTTTTAACACTTACATGCCATTTCTCATAAAAAAACTCTCGATTTACGATTTATGAGTGACCCCACCTTCTTCTCACATCATCACCCACATCAAAAATCTTGTTCCCTCCTGCTTGTGTATCATGTTTAAACGTTTTGACCTAGATCTGCGATTGCGATATATGTATAAAGGGTTTTTCTCCTCTCACTCATCATTTATTTAATAACCTCTCTCACTAAATGAAACTCCACCATCTCTTTTAATCTGTCTCCATGACCTGTTAAACCTCCATATTTCTCGCTCCTCTTTTATTTCTCCTGCTTGCCCACAATTGAACGTGTCTCCTTCTCATATCTTTCACGTGCCAATTCCTTTTTGTTTGAAACCTATCTATATGGGTTTTTCCTTTCCAACATTATTTCCATGTTTATTTTGATATCCTATCATGAAAAAAAATAAACCAAAGGAAGAGAACAGCACCAAAACATTTCCACAAGGCATCGTGCAACATTCAAGGAACAATCACAGGTTTACAGAAAATCCGGCAGCAAAGATTTTAGAAATTTTACACCTATCAGCAAATAAAAGTATCTTCTTAATGGCTCAAAGATAGTTTGTCAATAACAGATTTATAACATTACTCTCAGCACCAGAACATCTCCATTAGGCATCGTGCAACATTCACGGAACAATCACAGGTTTACAGAAAATCAAGCAGCAAAGATTTAAAAAATTCGACACCTATCAGCAAATAACAATATCTTCTTAATAGCTCAAAGACAGTTTGTCAATATGATTAATTCTATCAGAGTTCTGTTAGTTTTGTAAATGGATAAAAATAGCAGACAATCTACTTTTTTTCCTTATCTGTTTTATGTTAAGTTATTATGAAAGGAATTCGAAGGTCTAAGCCTTGCTGGCAGATCTATTGTAAAACTATAAATAGACAGAAGACAGAGGAAGAAAGGGTTTTTTGGTTTTTCAACTTATTGTATACTGTGTTTAATATTTTTGAGTTGATAATATATCCAGATGCACTCTTGAGGACTCACAAACGGTGTGGTGTGTGTATTGTTTTCCCTTCTGTTTTTACATACTTTATATGTCTTTCCATATTTATCATAAAAGTTCAATCTTATGCTTTTATAAGTCTTGTGAATCTACAAGACATATGGATCTATTTTAGTAAGTGTTTTTCAAATATTTCCTGATTCAGTATGAATTGAATATTGTTCATAAGAATTCCTTGAGGTGGAATTAAACCATGTTTCATGTTTTTATAGGTGTTTTGACATAGCATGCATGTTAATCTATTTTTTTTAGTCTTGAATCACCAAGCATTCTTGATTCATGAGGTCATGTTAGTTAGAAGCATTCCTTCTAATAGGATTCTTTAAATGTAAAGTGAGACTCGTGTAAGTCTTTTAAAAACATTATTTTGCTATGCATTTCAGATCTAGAATTTGTGTCACCCTTTCATCTTAGTAGTGGGCTTCTATTTTACATATCCATCTTGTATCTTCCATTCTTCTAACCATGATGCTACAAACTAAATTTTTCTACCACATCATACACCATTTCCCTCATATGTGTGAGAGATTCGTATTTTCTCAAAATCCTTTTCAATGTATGTGATTTCAATGAATTTTCGATAAAAAACTCAATTAAATTATAAGAAAATCCCTTGAGCTTAAGATGTGTCTGGTCAGGTGCTTGTCACAATCCAAGTGATGATTCTAGTGCTAACACGTTTGATTACAAACAAATTCAAAATTAGAAGTGCGGTTCCTTATGCTATATTGTTAAGTGAAACAGGGGTTGCTCCTATTGAAGCAATTGATATGGTGCGAGTCATAAGGTATTTGAAAAAATTTGAGAAAATCGAAGAGGATAGATGGCCTAAGGTTGTGTTTAATGACAGATTGTGCAAAAGAAAGAAGAATTGGATGCATAAAATAACAAATGGTTTATTTGCTCGAGCATGTGTCCTAAAAAAAGTAAAGAGATAAAAACATTTGTTATGGATAAGTTCCACAAACGTACTTGGGAGAAAGAGCTAGGGAGAAAGAATAAGTACTATATTGTAGAGTTTAACTCGGGTCATAATCATAAAAAAAAAGTGTACATAGGGGCCAATATTTCTTGGAGATCTAAAATTATTATTGCTCAATAAAGGACTAATTATTATCAACTCCATTGTGAATTAGGGCATTGGAAAAGGCCAAAAGAAATGTGGGAGGAAAGAGTATGTATTTTTTTCTCTTCCGGAAAAGTGGAAATAGAAAAAAAATTCATTTTAGAATGAGATGCCTTTAAAGATATATGTAGGTATTCTGGCAGCTAGCTCTTGGGATAATCTATTCAGCAAGGACTTTGTCGAGAAGATGAGAGAATTTATTGTAAAACTCCACAAGAAAAGGGTTGAATACAAGAGCCATATGGAGATGAAATCTATCCCATAGGCTATTTTTATCCTTGTGGACGTTAAAAATACTTTCTTTCTTTCTTTCTTTATTTCAAATGAAATGGTTCCAATGATCATTATCTAGGTAACGTGCATAAATTTTCGGAACCAAAGGAATGATTAATAAATATTATGTTCAATATCAATAACTTTTCAAATTAAAATTATTGCACTAAATATTGGTATGCAACTTTATATTTAATATTATTTTCTTTATTTTTATTTTTAAACCGAAATGACTCTCATATTGTCATATACAGACACCTTTAAAAATAAGCATTTTGATCTCTTCCAGAACTTTTAGGATGATGTCTAAAAAATAGGACTTATAATATCAATCGTGGAACAGGAGATACGACCTTTATTCCTTCAAATTCGGTGCGCTTTAATCCTTTATTATAAAAGAAATTATTTAAACAATAACAATTCAGGTTAACTTTGTAAATGCAAGTGTAGAACCATCGCCAATGCCAGGGTCGTGACGATCACCACAACTAGTTGTGATTCAACATGTAAACAATGTTCATGTTGAAAATAATTCCAACTAACCCATTCAATTTCTATAATTTTGCTATTTTTGGAGTATAAGACAAATATAGCTGTCGTATTTTTTTAAGATACAAATTAATTAGATTTTTGCGAGTGCTCTATTTTCCTTCTCCTACAAGATATCTGTAATTTGGTGATGTCCAATTAAGATGGAAAGTGTGCGAAATAATTTTTTTACTTAGTTTAATAGTCGTTGACTCTTAGAATAATGTAGAAATGGAGTTTCCCAGATGTGGGTAATTGTTAATGGTTTGATGGTGGCAGGCCTTGATGGCGACATCTGGCGAGGCCACCTGCCTGCACCGGATCGTAGTACCTCTACCTTAAAGGCTCTCGAGGTAACACGTTCTACACTCCACATTCGCTCGCTCAACATTTACTCTGCCTGCTCAACGCATTCAATGGAGACACATCCCCCTGTTTTTCATTCCTTTGCCTTAGCCTTCAATCTGCCTCGTCTTCTAAGCTCCATTCCACCGCTTCACTTCTGTCTCAGTTTTTCCTCCTAGTCCACTAGAGTAGTAGGCACTCCATCTCATTGCAGCGAAGTTGGTCCTTCGACTCTTCATAGCTTCCATTCTCCATCTTCGTGAGTCATCACCACTCAGAATTCGTCTTAGCTCTTTGCTCAGCCCTCTTCTTCCACCCACTCTTCTTCCTTCTCATCTCACTCTGCGTCTCCATCTCCTAGATCAGACTCTCGATGCTCTCTCTCCACCTTCAGCAAGCAAAGAATGCCGTGTCGACACAGTATGAGGTACAGAAGGGGTGGCAGTGGAAGGGGGGGTGGTGGAAGGGGTGGCAGTGGCTCTCGTCTGCCCCATTTTTTCCATGTTGATTGCACCTACCAGCCTTTGGCTAGCAATGAAGCCCGCTTCCTCTTCAATAGCACCATGGATAAGCCATGAGTCACAGCGACAATTTCGGTAGTTTTTCAGGAGGAGCAGTCTGGTGACTTTGCCTCTGGTTCCAGAAAATGCAGAAGGAAGTCTACCATTTCTGTTATGCCTCCTCCGATTACCAGAAAATCTGCAGCTCTTCCAGTTAAATCTCGCTCGCAAATTTCTAGTAGCGTAGGCACATGAAGCGACAGCTTAGCGCACGTGGATAAGGATTTGAAGAATACAAGCTCTCCCTCCTCTTCTGAGAACTCAACCCAGCATTCCAAAAAATATGAGGATGACATGGAGGATGACTACAGCTGCCCAATTGTGGAGATTTCTCCCCACATTGACAGCTATCCTGATGACAGGTCTTCTTCCTATTTTTTTGAGATTTTTGTCAATGAATTGCTGCAAGTTAGGACACGTTGAATGTATTAATATTAGCAGTAACAGTTTCTTCTGCAAATTCAATTTTTGGGACACTTTATATATGTTGGTTTCCCATTTAAGGGTAGCACTTTTTGGGTCGATTTCCCAGTTCTGGGCGGCTTATACTATGTTTTTTTTATTATGCTTCCCTCCGGAGTTGGATAGTTTTGCAACCCTAGAGGTGAATCTTGCTCTATATATTATGTTCCATATTAATAGATTAAACAAAAAAAAAATGTAGAAATGGAGTTTTCTATAATTGTGAGTTGTTTGGTTGATAAGTTGTGCTATGATGAGTTTTACTCGTTGTTGAGTTTTTTTACTTACTAGTTAGCGTTATGATTTGGTTTCTTTGTTTTTTGTGTCATTATTTATTTTTAGCATATTAGATCCAATATCTTAAGATATAGAATGTTCAAAATTTGTCTAAGAGCCTCTATATATGTGATGTTTGATCAAACATTTGAGAAATAAAGTGTGATTCACATATTGTAAGACTGTGTGGTTTATTGCACTTTCTTTTATTTTTATAAACAAAAGATTAGTACTAAAAAATAAGATAATATTTGTCTTGCAATCTATGATATGAGGAATTATATTGTCCTTTATGGACATAGACAGCCACACCTTCACTTTCAATTCATGTTTCTTCTAATATGAAATAGTTGTACTCATAGTAGATTTGGGATCATTCCCACTTACAATTGACCATAAATGATAACCTTCCTATATAAATCATAATGTATTTTTGCAACTACTTATGAAGTTTTAATCAAAATCACAATTCCCAAACCTACTCTACTACTTTGCATAAATTCATTCACAATTTAGAACAATAATCTCGTACATGCAATAAGAAATAACGCACATGCATAGAATATTTTTCTCGGGGAAAGCAATCTGCTAAAAACCCCAACCGATGCTTGCATTAATATTATGAATAGAGATGTATTACAATTTCTTTGCTTAATTGAGCACAACCTACAAGTGAATAACCTATCTCTCTGCTCAGTGAGAAGCTCTAACCCACACTTGGTCATTTTTTTTCCTTTGTTTGAGCCCCGATTTCCTTGCACAATTCCTTGAGAAATTAGGCCCCTATTATTTGGGAATTTATCCAAAATGGATTGCACAATTCCCTGGTTTGATCATCTGACTACATGCAACACATATACACTCAAGACTAGCCACCACAACTGGGGAACTTAAATTATCTACATGAACTAGCTATTTTGGGCTTATTGATTAGTGAACTAGATGATCATTAAGTTTGATTGAAGTCCCACTGCTTAGCTGACCTTACACTAGTTCCTCCAACAATTAAAGCTAGTTTAGCTGAAAACAAGTTAAAATAACTAACATTTATTGCTACAAATTAGCAATCACACGTCCTTAACTAAACTCAAACTCCTACAACTCAAATTTACTAAGCTAACTAAGTGACAAGAGCCATGTCACCTCAGTTAAATCCATTCAATTTGTCCATTGATGTGGAAATTTTAAGTTTTCTTAATTTAATCAAGGAAAAATCAAATTGAGAATTACTTACTGCATTTTTCAACACTCCCTCTCAGCAAGAAAGGGATTATCAACCACCTCTATCCTGCACCTATGGAATTCAAACTTCCCTCTTGAAAATTCCTTTGTCAAAATGTCAACATCTTGTTGCTCTGTCGGAATGTTCTGTAGCAACATTATTTTCCTATGCACACAGTCCCACAAATGGCCATACCGAATATCTATATTCTTGGATCAATCGTGAAAAACATGATTCTCATAGAGCTAGATGCAACTCTTATTATCACAATAAATCATGGTTGGCTCCATCATTTGACCAAAAAGTCCCACACATATCTTTCTCATCTAGATAACCTCACATGTTTCTTGAATTGCAACAATGTAATCTGCTTCTATCTAGCTAAGTGCCATAGATCTTTGCTTCCTGCTATACTAGGAAAAAATCGTGGACACAACACTGAAAATTCCACCTGATGTACTCTTTCAGTCTAATGGACTCCCCACCAATCCGCATCTGTGAAACCACACAAATTTACTTCCCCTAACCATCTGTACCATAGTCCAAACTGGGTAGTGCCTCTGAGGTACCGTAAAACATACTTAGCTACCTTCCAAAATAATTTGGTTTGCCTAACCATAGCTTGGCTTAGCTGGTTGACTTCATAGCACATATATGGTCGTGTTTTCACAAGGTACAACAGTGAACCCACTAGTCACCAATAGATTGTAGCATCCACTTCTTCACTTGAAATGACATCCTCCTTCCTACAGTTGGTCACTAGAGGTGTCTTCATGGGTTTTCAACTCTCCGTGTGGAATCTATGTAGTATCTCATTTGCATATGTGCCTTGAGAGATAAACAATTCCCCATCGCCTTTCCATAATTCCAACCCGAGGAATTAGTGCATGAGACCCATGTCCTTCATTTCAAATTCTCTTGCAAAGTTCTCCTTGCAATATATGATCAGTTACTCATCACCAGTTAAAATCAAATCATCAACATATAGACAATAATGAAAAAATTACCTTCTATCAAGATACTATATAGGTTTGCATCTTCATCACTTTTAGTGAATCCCAAAATCATGAGATAGATATTGATCTCGATGTACCAAGAACAGGGTGCTTGTTTGGGACTGTACAATGCTCGCTTGAGTCTGCACACTTGATACACTTGATCAAAAGTCTAAAAGCCTTCTGTTTTCTCAATGTACACCTTCTCAATAAACCCATTGAGAAATCTTGTTTGTACATCCATTTGGTGGATCTTCCACCCCATCTGTGCAACTAGAGAAAGAATTGATCTAATGCATGAGTACCTTGCTATAGGAGCACATGTCTCCTATTATTTAATACCCTTAACTTGAGAGTAACCCTTCGCCACAAATATGGCCTTTGTAATATCCCAAAATAGAATAATGCATTGATACACAAACACAATATTTGTAACACAGAAAATGTACATGTAAAGATTCAACAATCATAGAATATACATAATAGGCGAGCCTTTTATTATCATAGGATATGGAAAAACAGTACAACAATGCTCAAATAGATGCACTCAAGCCAAATACATAAGCTAGAATGACCCTGAAAACATGCCAAAGCAGGCACTACATAACTGGAGAGCTGCTGGAAGAAAATACTGCGCTGTCCCTTCAATAGATGATGTACATATGACTACTGGTTGGATAGGGATATGCAGATATATGGAAATCTGGAGCTCTGATGATGCCAATATTCTATATCTAGGCTCTATGACAGAAACCCAAGATAACCCAGAAAGGAAATTCTAGATCTATGAGATTGGAAATTTACCCTCTTGGGGTTTGATCCCTAATCTGCTGGGTTATGTAGATTTGAAGCTAGATCTGAAAAATAGATGGCTACAATATGTCACAAGATCATATCTAAGCTTGAAGGGTTGATCCCTTCACTAGATCCTCAAGCTAGAAGCTCAAGATCTAGCTCCTCAATCCTCCCTCTTAGGGTTTGATCCCTAGTCTGCTGGGTTATGTAGATATGAAGCTAGATTTGACAAATAGATGGCTACAATATGTCACAAGATTAGATCTAAGCTTGAAGGGTTGATCCCTTCACTAGATCCTCAAGCTAGAAGCTCAAGATCTAGCTCCTCAATCCTCCTCTAAAGATTGCAACTGCTGCTACACAACTACTCACAAAACTTGCGCTGTAAAGGAAGGAGGCTCTCTAGCCTACTACTAATATATGAAATGTAGCTTATAAATGATGGAAACAATGAATACAATGTGAAGGAATGGTCCTCCACTCGATCATTAGCTGAAATTCTAGCACCTTCCCTTCTCCTCTAGATCTGCAATGATGGACTGCATAATCCTTGATGGGACTGTTGCTGATAGGAGGTCAATAAATTTTGGCCTAATGCCAGATCTAAAATGAGGCCATGGGAATGCTGATCTTGAAGACCAAGGTGACAGGAATAATCCTTCACTGGTTCTCCAGCTGAAACATTGAAGACAACCTTCGCCTCCCAAACTAATCTTCAGAAATAACACAATTCCTCAATGTAGATGTTCTACAGAGAGTAGAAACAATATGGAACCAATGCCTGATGATGAAATAGTAGCTCATCATACCTTCCCAGAGTAGGAACACAAGTCCCATGTGGGTAAGGGTGGGATTCGTGCTCGGGAACACCATGTGCTAAACAACACTAAAAACTTAACTAAATAGCTCAAGCATGCTTGGAATGTCAAATGACAAATCCAGATCTAAACATATCATACATCAATAATAATCTAAATCTTGCCTTCTATGTTGCCTTCATCTTCATTATATAGTTTCTGAACCTTCACATACCTTGGCCCACCTCATAACTGCACTGTACATGTGGACATAGGTCTCCATGTTGACTGCATTGTCTCTCCATGATATCCATCATGTGTGAATGTAATGATCACCCTCTCCATCACGTGTACATTAAATGCACTCCTCCATCATCTGATCATGAATTCTCTTTGATCTTTCATTTGATTCCTTCCATGATCTTAGTTGATCGATTCAACCTCCATGATCTTTCTCATTAATGAGACATGATCTCCACTCCTTTCACATTAAGTAGTTGCTCCACTACTCCATTATGTAGATCTAGATCCGAAATATCCACATTCACACATAAAAAGTGGATTTTATTTATCTTTGGGGTTTGTGGGTCCCTCCACCCTTATTTACTTAATTAATTATGAAAATTAAGAACTCTAATATTCCAATTATATTGTGGAAAAATTGGGAATATTGCAGTCCTCCCCGACAAAATGTTGCTTGAACTCAAGCAACTGCAAAAGTGGATGCTACAGCTACATCCTCCCTCCAAATGGCATCCTCATGTGGAAGGCCTCCCCATCTGTCACAATGTGTCATGCATGTCCAACTCCAAATCTGCCTCTATAGAATGTCTAAAATGGCCTCCAACTGAAAAGTTAGATACCCTTCCTCGTCAATTAATCTCCAAGTGGCAACCATATGATGACCAAAGATATCCTCTACACATGAGATACATAAAATGAAGTGGTTCATTCCCAAAGTGGAAAGTCCCAAGTCATGAACTATCTCTCCAACCCATGATACATAGAGTAGATTGCATCTATCAATGCTCTCATCACTAGCTCTGTTGGCCATGTAGGAATCAAACATCATATCAACATAGTGAAAAGAAAGAAGTAGAGACATATGGGAAAACATGAGCAATGTCAAACCATATTCTCCTAATAACAACCAACGTAGCAAAGCTTTCTGCTGCCATGCTAGATCATCATGAAAGCAAATAAGAGAGCCATACTCTCTCAAAATAAGCCACCACAACAATGCTTCTTGTTGCCATGCCAAATCTGCATCAATATAGATATGAGAGCCATACTCCCTCAATAGAAGCCACCACAGCAATGCCTCTTGCTGCCATACCACATCATCATTGTACCAAATGTAGTGGCCATATTCTCGCAAGAGAAGCCACCTTAATAAGGCATCTTTCTTTCCCATCACATCATCATCATACCATCTACAATGACCATAACCCCCCAACAGAAGCCAACATTGTAAGGCATCATGTTGCCATCCTCCAACAATGTTATGAAATGTATGGGAAGAATTCAGTCCATACTCCCCCAATAGTAACCATAGCAACAAGGATTCTTGCTGCCTCCTTATATCATCATGACGCAAGTCATGGAGCAACAATATAGTAATGGACATGTGAAATGTCCCATCAACATAATATAAACAGGCTCCCTTATGCCACATTAGGTGAGAATTATACTTTCTCCCAAACCCCGGTACATACATGAACATGAGATACATCCCAAACAGAAATACATGTAAAGACATGAGACATATCCCAAACAAGAGTAAATACAAGGAAATAAGATATATCATGTGATGTCCAAACTCTCTCATCAACAACCAAAGTAACCATGCCTTTTTCTTCTGCATTCTTCCATTTATGTGCAAGGCATGAATCAGGGAAATATGACCCATTAGGTGATAACCATACTCACCCAAGAGAAACTAGCGCATCCATGCTTCTTGCTACCCTATATCATAGATTTGCAAGTGGTTTGGAAACCCCTTGCTCCATATCATCAACCATTCATCCCAATGTGGATGATGGATCTATTTTGAAAAAGCTTGGTATCCTCCCATTGTAGGACACCAACCTCCTCAAATTTTTGAAGAACCTTGCACTCCATGATATGTTGAAGTGCACCTCCACTGAGATCTTCCCATGAGACCTCCTTCTCATCAATGGTCCTCCAAAACCAATAAGGTTTTGGATTTGCTGCAGGTAGAAGTTTCCCTTTGAGCTGTGAGATGCTCATTGAGAAAGAGTCATCTTGAAAGGGGAAAATATTGCCCATCTCAAGATGTCTACCATATATCATCCCCTTCTCCATTTCTTCTTAAACTAAGTTGTAATTTGATTTCTCCCATAAGGAATGGGTCCTCTTCTTCTCACTACTGCTCATTAATAGTGTTGTAGATCTGCAAGATAAAACATGTGCTATCTCAAAGCAAGGCACAATGTTGAACTCATAGCTAGTCGTTGTACATAGGATCATACTCATCCCATTTTATGAAATTACACATTTTAACTCAAAGGGTTGAATGTATTTCATCAATGACAAACTAGGATAGCTCTTCATCTCTTCCTTGATTAGATAAAGGGTCCTCTACGCAATGATATGATGATGCTCCAAATCGACATGTTGTTCTAACCCTTGGTCATGCGATAGCCCTGGTGGCATGTACCCATAAGTTTCAATAAGAGGTACTGAAACAATATGATATGAAAGTGGTTGCATACCTTGGATCAACTGATGTGTGGAAACCTCTTGCAAGACCACAAGAGTTCCTTCAACTGGAACCATAGTCCCTCCAACTACTGGTAGTCATGGCTGCTCTTCTATCAATGTACCAGTGCTGGAATATGTCTACTCCTCATCATGCATCTCATGAAACATGCACGGGGCTCCAAATGTCAAGAACTCAAAACCACCTTACAAATATGCAAGTGATCCTCCTCTTGATGTACATTAGGGGAATTTTGAGGTCTAAAATGAGCCTCGTAGAAAAATGTACAAAAAAAATGAACTTTATAAGAACTAATAGGATTCAAGATGATGATGTCAACCATGGGGGTTGATTCATTATTTTTGAAGTAAAAGGGTAAAAATATTAAAAAATAATAAAATAATAAAACTACTTTTTCAACTCGTATTTTCAACTTATCTCCCAAAGTGTTTACTCAAATTTCAAGAAGGATTACTCGTTGGATGCAAAATTTAATTCCTCATCCAAGGAGTACCCATGTTGCATACTTTCGATAGACCTCGCTACATGAGAAATGAGAAATACATAAAAAAATGTGAGTGCAATCACGTTTTTCATGTATTTCTCATTTTTCATGTAGCAAGACCCATCAAAAGCATGCAACAAGGGTACTCCTTGGATGAGGAATTAAATTTTTCATCCAACGAGTACTCCTACTCGAAATTTGAGTAAACACTTTGGGAGATAAGTTGAAAATATGAGTTGAAAAAGAAGTTTTTTCTTTTTTCCCTCTAAAATTTGATGATGTAATCAAATCTTATTTGATTATTTCCACTATTATTTTATAATTTCCTTAAGAGGCCCATTTTATACCTCAAAATTCCTCTAATGAAGCACATCTGCAGCTGGTGGTGGTAGAGGCTCCTCCTCTTGAGTGATGATGAGAACATATTCCTTGAATATTCATGCACTATCTCCTTGATGATGGGAGATGTCACTGTGTGAGATGTCTCTGGTTTCTTTCTACCATATCTCTTCTTCAGTCTTTGAATAAAATCTGCATAAGCAGACACTTTCATATGGGATAAATTACTGAACCACCAATCTCTTGCTTCACCATCTAGGTGAAGCGCTGCAAACTCCACAGCCTCTCTTTCTGATATAGGATATTTCGGAAAGAATGTAAATAATTATTCTCTCCAAGCACTCAATGTGCTTGTGGAAGATCCATCAAATGTAGGGAAGAATAATCTATGCCTCTTTCTTCTATTGCTTCTTTTGGATCTCCTCTCTTCTTTGAATTACAAAAACTGTTGGAGAGAGAGATTCTCCTTCAATGCTCTAGGTTGTGACTTGTATTCAGACAAATATTCACTTAGGGTCTCAAGCCCCAAGTATTCTACATATTAAAACCAGTCCTATTTCTTATCAAAGAAAGTGGATCTAGTGGAATAATGTGAAGCTCTTTGCTTCTCCGATCTTCTTTGTTGCTGAAAATAAGTGCTGGGACCTTCTTCATATTGAAACCTTCTTGAGGTTTCTCTTTGCCTTTCTCTTCTTGTTTTATTGATCTCATTGGAGAGATCCTTCATAGCTCTACAGAAAGATGAGGCAAAACTTAATCCCTCCATATTAGATCTCTATTATCTGCTTTTCATATGTTGTCAAAATGTCCACAAGCTGAGCCAAAGATCATGCTCTGATACCACTGTAATATCCCAAAATGGAATAATGCATTGATACACAAACACAATATTTGTAACACAGAAAATGCACATGTAAAGATTCAAAAATCATAGAATATACATGATAGGTAAGCCTTTTATTATCATAGGAGATGGAAAAAAAGTACAACAATGCTCAAATAGATGCACTCAAGCCAAATACATAAGCTAGAATGACCCTAAAAACATGTCAAAGCAGGCACCACATAACTGGGGAGCTTCTGGAAGCAAATACTGCGTTGTCCCTTCAGTAGATGATGTACATATGACTGCTGGCTGAATAAGGAAATGTAGATCTATGGAAATATGGAGCTTTGATGATGCCAAGATTCTATATCTCGGCTCTATGATGGAAACCCAAGAAAACCCAGAAAGGAAATTCCAGATCTATGAGATTGGAAATTTACCCTCTTGGGGTTTGATCCCTTGTCTATTGGGTTATGCAGATTTGAAGCTAGATACAAAAAATATATGGTTGAAATATGTCACAAGATCAGATCTAATCTTGAAGGGTTGATCCCTTCACTAGATCCTCAAGCTAGAAGCTCAAGATCTAGCTCCTCAATCCTCCTCTGAAGATTGTAGCTGCTGCTACACAACTGCTCACAAAAACTACGCTGTAAAGGAAGGAGGCTCTCTATTTTACTGCTAAGATATAAAATGTAGCTCAAAAATGATGGAAACAATGAATACAATGTGAAGGAATGGTCCTCCACTGAATTACTAGCTGAAATGATAGCAACTTCCCTTCTCCTCTGGATCTGCAATGATGGACTACGCAATCCTTGATGGGATTGTTGCTCATAGGAGGTCAATAAATTTTTGCCTGATTCTAGATCTGAAATGAGGCCCTAGGAATGCTGATCTTGAAGCTTAAGGTGACAGGAATAATCCTTCACCGGTTCTCTAGCTGAAACACTGAAGACAACCTTCTCCTCCCAAACTGATCTTTAGAAATAACACAATTCCTTAATGTAGATGTTCTGCAGAGAGTAGAAAAAATATGGCACCAATGCCTGATGATGAAATAGCAGCTCATCATACCTTCCCAGAGTAGGTGAACAAGTCCCCTATGGGTAAGGGTGGGATTTTCACTCAGGAACACCCTGTGCTAAACAACACTGCAAACTTAACTAAACAGCTCAAGCATGCTTGGAATTTCAAATGAAAAATCTAGATCTAAACTGATCATACATCAATAATAATATAAAGCTTGCCTTCTAAGTTTCCTTCATCTTCATTATATAATTTGTGAACCTTCTCATACCTTGTCCTACCTCATAACTGCGTTATACATGTGGACGTAGGTCTCCATGTTTACTGTGCTGTCTCTCCATGGTCTCCATCATGTGTGAATGTAATGATCACCCTGTCCATCATGTGTGCATTAAATGCACTACTCCTCCATCATCTCATCATGAATGCTCTATGATCTTACATTTGATTCCTTCCATGATCTTAGTGGACTGCTTCAACCTCCATGATCTTTCTCATTAATGAGACATGATCTCCACTCCTTTCACATTAAGTAGTTGCTCCACTACTCCATTATGTAGATCTAGATCTAAAATATCCATATTCACACATCAAAAGTGGATTTTATTTATCTTTGGGACTTGTGGGTCCCTCCACCCTCTTATTTACTCAATTAAATATGAAAATTAAGAACTCTAATATTCCAATTTTCTTGTGGAAAAATTGGGAATATTATAGTCCTCCCTAAAAAAATTGGGAATATTATAGCCTTATAATTCTATATTCTTTCATTTGTTGCTTGCTTAATCTTGAAGATACATCTCAAACCCACAAGTGGTTTATCTATCGGTCTTGGGACCACTTCTCAAATACCTTTCTTTACAATGGATTCATATTCCTCCACCATTGGAGCAACACATATAGGTTTCTCTACTGCTTCCTCGAAGGAGGATGGCTTAGTCTCCACAAGCTCAGTCATTATACCCATGTAGCCAGTGTACCAATTAGGTGACCTTATATTCCTGTGAAAATTTAAAGCAGCTCCCACATTCTCCCTCACATCCTATACAGTTCTCAAAACCTACTTGGTCCTTTTTATGCCTTCTCTCGATGGTTTTGCTTGAGTGGCTGTCTACACTCTCTGATTCTAAATTTGTGGCTCCTCCAAAACTTCCCGAGGATCCTCCTTTGGATATAAAAGATCCTCTTCTGGTGGGATCTGAAGCTCCCTCTCAAGAGAGAATCACACTCCCTCTCAAGAGAGAATCACACCACTTTCTCCTCATCAAATTTTACATCCCTTCACACAATTTTCATTCTGAGGGATGAAAAGTACACATAGTAGTTGTGAGGAGTTTCTGTGTAACCCAAAAATACCCCTAATTCTGCTATCAACTTGAGCTTATTCATTGATTCTTTGGAGACATGGAAATAGACAAAGGCTCCAAAAATCTTGAAATGCAACAC
This sequence comes from Pinus albicaulis, assembly GCA_034641835.2. Lineage (NCBI taxonomy): Eukaryota > Viridiplantae > Streptophyta > Pinopsida > Pinales > Pinaceae > Pinus > Pinus albicaulis. Next base: position 262,454,416 of record CM076575.1, on the reverse strand, counting down.
ATGTCACTTTCTCCCCAAGAAAGGCTACTTTGGTGTAATTATGCCCATAATCTGATGAAGACTCTGGTTCTACAAATAGAATATTTTGTTGCATGCCTTTGTCCACAAATGTAGTGGTAGGCCTTGGTCATGCAACATCTCCCTTGTTGCTCCCACAATGATATGGTTCTTTCTCTCAGCCACCCTATTCTATTATGGGTTGTGGGATGTTGTCAACTCTCGTTGAATGCCTTCTTTTGCACAAAAATATTTAAATTCATTTGACACATACTCACCTCCATTATCTCTCCTAAGAGCCTTCACCTTCTTGTCAGTTTCTTTCTAAACCAGTGCCTTGAATTCTACGAATTTGGAGAATGTCTCATATTTCCTCCGAATGAAGAATTTCCATCATGTTCATGAGAATTCATCAGTAAAAATGACAAAATATTTGTGTCTAGCAGTGGAGGCTATTGAGAAAGGTCCACATACATTAGAGTGGATCCTTTCAAGCACTGTATGTGATTTGTTGTCACAATAATGGAATGTGCATTTTGTGTACTTCCCCTAGGTACATCCTTGGCATACATCCATATACTCAAGTGATCATTTGGGGAGGCCTATGGTTATCTACTACACAATATTTAGGGCTCCATGATGCAAATGGCCAAGTCTCATATCCCAAAGTTCACTGACATCGCAACTATGTAGCTTCTCTTCCTTAATGCTTAATGCAACTTAGTCTTCCACATCTAAATAATACATGTTATTCACACAAACCCCGATCTGCTTCACCTTTCTCGTGGCTATATATCTTAGGAGTACTTTTCCTTTGCTGAATGTCACATCATAACTAAGGTCTTCCAAAATTGCGACAAAGATGATATTTTTCTTTAGGCCCGAAACGAACATGAAATCCTTGAGCCTAAGAGGGTAGCCCGAGTCCCTCTGAAAGGTGAGTTTACCAATCCTAGTTGTGTTGTACCTTCTGTCATCCCCCAGCTCAATGTGCATCTACAAATATTTTTGTTTCAAGTCATTTAAAAAATATATACACCCTCTCATGTGGAATGATGCACCTAAGTCTAAGTACCACACACTCCCCATCATTGTGTTCTCCATGCATCTGATAAGGGTAAAGTAAAGATCGAATAGTGAAGCCAAGGATTCACCTGCTCCTCCTCCTGAGGTCTTCTTGCTTGCCTTTTTGTGTATACACTTCGTGGTATAGTGCTTAAATTCATGAAAATGGAAGCATTTATTTTTGGAAAAATATTTCTTCTTGGCCCCTTTGCTGGACTTTGGTTTTGATTGAGATTTCTTTCCTTTTCCCTTCTTTCCATTTCCAACCAGTGAAATTTTTTCTTCATCCTCACCCTTAGATGAAGTCCCACCTCTGGTGTTCCAACTTATTCCCCCTTTAGAAAATTGGACCATAAGCATTCCAAATTCAGAAATTTCTCCCTCCCATTCACCAAATGTTGATAGCTATGCCAACTCTTGGGAAGGCCCAGAAGGGCTAAGCTTATCAAGTCATCTTCTGCAACATTAACACCAACCCTTCCAAGTGATTTTCTGAATATTTGTATTGCAATTTTTTTTTGGATTTTTTGAAAAGCAATAACTATTTACAAAAAAGAAGGGGAAAATAGAGAATTTTTTTTTATATACGATCATTCTTATTCATTGTCTTCGCTTTATTAATCTAAGGGTTGATATTCATAAGGTTTAATATTATTCATTGGGTTTGGAATAAAATTCTTAAGGTTTAATATTATTTGTAGGGTTTACAATATGAATTCAATGTGTTTAATATGAAAGCCTTGGGTTTACTGATCCCTTGAGTATCAAATATTTATATATCGAGGTGAGGTCGCATGATCGGAGTTGGGGGAATGTTTTATTCAAATATAACTGATTGCTATTTGGGATTTAATTTATACAAAAATAAAGAAACCTAGAAGAAAATTATGGTTCCCATGCAAACAAAAAAATACTTTTTTTCCTAGACAGGTAGCCAGAAATCGATATGGTGTTAAATTGAAGCCATTCAGGTAGTCAGAAGTCAGGTTGCCGGTAGTCAGATAGCGGTGGCAAGTCGGGTGTTTGGAAGTTGGGACAACTAGGTTTTATATTAAAATTCGTAGGGTTTAATTTTATTCACAAGGATTTTAATAATAATAATAATAATTTCATTATGTTATCCTACCACACTCAAAGCCTTACCAAAAACCCTCCCTTGGCCAAAATAACCCCGCCCTACATTCAAGGGGTTATTGATAATTTAGTCAAAATCCTATCTTAAAGGAATATTAAGACCATTTTCAAACCCCATTAAACCCTCAGCCATCTCCTTAGATCGGCCAAGGACAAGAATGTGTCTATGCTAGGTCATTGGGTCTATAAAATCCCTTGCACATGTGGAAAGTCCTACATAGGGAAAACTGGAAGATACTTCAAAGATCGGCTCAAAGAACATATAGCTAATACTTACCGCAATTGTATCACTAAGTGAGTCATTGCTTAACACTCGCATAATACCAAGCATCTCATTTGTTTTGATAAAACCAAAATCCTAGCCTCAACTCCCTTGCACTTCGCGCGTGTCATTAGAGATGCCCTAAAAGATTGAAAAGCATACTAGCAACTTTAATCAATAACATGGGTACCAATTAAGCCACTCATGAAAACCCACCATCCATTTCTTGTCCTCAAAATCCAATCCTTCTAAATTTGATCCTTCTTAACCCTCACCCTTCATTCCTCCTCTTCTTTTTTTCTCTACCCTCCCTCTTTTAAAAAGTATTATTATAAGTTCTTTATCTTGTTCATCTTTCTTAATTAATTTTATTTCAAACTAAATAATCCTTGTCTAATATTAAATCATAAATAAGTTCAATTATCTTTTTAGTTCTCATTTATTCTATTTTTACTCATTTCTAAAAATATATATAATAAATTCCATTTAATACATATAATAATAATCATTTTATTTTTAATAATAATTGTATTAAGTCATCGTTGTTGTTGTTGTTGTTGTTGTTGTTGTTATTATTAACAATCTAAATTAATTTAAAATATCTATATTTTAATAATCTTATTAGTTTGTTTTATTTAATAATAACAATATCTTCAATCTTAGTTAATAATTATATTAAATTACATATATTTTTTACTGTTACTTAATTTCCTTAGTTAAATTTAAATATTTATAATTATACTTCAAATTTCACCATTGATTTATTTTTTACCTAAATCATTATCATCTCATCTATTATTATAATTTCGTAACAAAATAATATTAAATTAATTAAAAACTTCGATTACCATAATCTCAGTAATTTATATTATTTGATTCCTTCAATCTGAATTCAATTTCTAATAATTATTTCATTTCTTTGGAATATCAGCCTTATTAATCCCTCCCCTCTAAAATATATATTCTAATTCTAACAACTATAACCTAACTCCATCATCTATTTAACCAAGTCTGCACTCTTCACTTCATGAGAAAAAATTAATGTCCCTGAAGATAGTTGAAGTGTTGAGAATAAAGTTTAGACATATCAATGACAACACACAATTTACCAGAATTATTCAACCTCAATAATTATGCCGAAGGAATTCTCTTTGCTCGCTTGGGGAGAGCAAACACTATTCACCCCAGCCAATAGGATAGCTTCACTATCGCCCTTTCCACTAATAATATTTCGCCATCAGTTTGTCATATTTTAACTTACTTTATGCCCATGTTTACCCTACTGGTACTGTAGAAATGCTTTCTGCCCACATTTTCCCTACTGACTGACTGTTTCTATATTGTTTGTTTCTACAGTTATTCCCTATAACTAACAAGATTGGAAAAAGTCCGACTGCAAGGAGAACATTATTTCAACCACTTTGGGATTCTAGGATCTAGCCCTCCTGAATCCGTAGAGGGATCTCTGCAATAAGTGTAAAGATGGATTTATCTTTAAGGTTTTGGGTAATGATATTAGGCTAGTTATGAAGGCCGAGGGTTTTGTTTTGTTTTTCGATGGTTGAGCATGATTATTATTTGAGTGGAAAGTCCTAATAGAAAGAGTTTCAAAGGTGTGAAGTTGCAAGCAATCATAACAAGCTTTGGCTAAAATATAGATATAATGCTGGAATTTAGTCCAATGGGCTATGGAGTCATAATAGGGATTTAATTGAGCAACAACATCAAGAGTGATCCAAGGGGCAAGTCATCTATATCACAATATTATTGAGATTAAAATTATGGAATGGAAACAATAAAGTGTTGGAGAGATGGAAACTGATAATAATTTCAACAAGGATTTATAGTCAGTCCAAACAAGAAAATCCTCTTAAGTAACTGTTTAAAACCAACCAAGGACAGGGATAACCGTAGACTTCTTGGGCAAGTTTGTATTAAAGCAGCTTAATTGACAAACAATCCAGTAATCTGCATAATTACCTTCAGAAAGTATGAAAACACATAAGAAAAACAAGATGAAACATTAAGATCGGATAAGGTACTTTTAAACCTGGTTTGCTTTCAGCCAACACCAAGGGAAACCTTCAGAATCTGCCTTTGGAGAAATAAAAGCTAGAAAATAGGGCACACCATCACTTTTCTAGTCTAACTTTAATAAGCAAATAATGAAGATAACATTCAAGAAGAATGTTTAAGGCAAACAATAGGGCGAGGGAACGCCAACATTCCTAGCTGCTTAGACCGTATTGAATCCTTCTTAAATAAACAATTTCAGAGGAAAACATTAAGATAAAGCTTATCAGTCAGAGAAGGGTACTGATAAACAGTAAATCCTAACTCTATAATTGTTGTTATTTATTAGATAATAGTGAACAATATGGCATACATAGAAGGAAAAAATAATAACAAAGAAAGGGGCACTTCACCAGTGATATAGACCAGGATCCCAAGAAACAACTTGTTATTGATGTCAAACCAGTTACAGTCTTCAGGTCCAATGTTTCAATTCAGCAATCATCTTCAATTTCTCAGCCTAACTTATCTAATCACAAACAGAGCTTCAAGAGCCACTGAACACTATTTACAAGTAGGCGTTTCGAGCTCAAGTATTTACAAGTAGGCGTTTCTCATCTTCTATAGAGGTATTTATAGGAGAATGAGGAGGTGAGATCCGATAAAAGATCTCCCAGGGAATTTAATATAGACTGAAGGCTTCTCGGCCTTTGAGGGGCTCGATGAAGAAGCTTACATATGTGTCCTCTATATTAAATGTTTTACATTAAGATTTAAGCTCAGTGGGAGCTTTTGTTGACTTTTGAGGCTCTGTGTCATGCTATAGTAACTCTGCTGATATTTTTGTCATTAAATTCCATCAGCAGAATTAACTCTTCGGCTGCGTTGAGTCAAATATCTGATTTTGATCAATAACTTCGACCTCCGTTTGAATGCTTGTGGCTATAGGTGGCACTGTGGTAGCTGGGAGGAATCAATTTTCCTCAGGTGTGGCAGTGGAGGCCTTTATGTCTGATAAAATACTTATGATTTTCTTTTAACTGTGTTTTAATTTGGGGGATTAGGCTTTTGATGATCAATCTTAGCCGTAATCCCCACAAATCTGTCTTCAATCTTCTGTTCGGCCGTGTTTTAATCTTTGACACTGATTCTCTTTGATTGTGATTTCACTCACTGTGTCTTGTTGATGTGTAGCACTGCGTAGGGCTCACGAGGCATCAATGCCCATAAATCATTGACGAGACGTGGAAATTGAACCCATGGATGGCTTCCCTTTAATAAATCGAAGGCATGAGAATCATCATTCCCAGCCTTTGGATTTTTCTTCAATATAATGGAAAAACCATTGATCACCTGCAAAACACAAACTAATTAAGAAATCCTGCGATTATTGGGTAAAACTACTTAGAAGGTTGCGGGGAGGAGCATGGCCGTTGGATGGATGGCATCATCCAACAGTGGGGATTCGTCTAGAAGAGGTCAAAAGAAGAGTAAGGGGAGAAAATAAGTTAGATCCGTCGATCGCGCAGAGATTGACGGTTGGGATTCCGCGTTAAAATCCTCTTGATGGAAAGAAGAGGGCGATGAAACCATGAGGGAAAAATCTAGGACCGTCCGATCTGGACACATGGACAGTCCAGATCCAATCGGAGTCTGGCAATCTGCTGGGGGAAGAACGAAAAGTTAAAAACGCACTCGATGAAAAGATTGATGCGATTAGATGAAGACCGTCAATCTGCAGATCAAATCGACGGTGGGAGATGAATCGAAAATCGGCGATCGGAGGTAGGGTGATGTGAGGGCGTGATCGAGGAGGCTGATGCGATTGCGTGATCGGGCCATCGCAATTGGAGGTCGGGCCTTGTCTTTTCGATCTACCCATTCAAAAATTTCCCCGATGTGATTAAGCTCCTCGAGATCTTTAACCTTTGGTCCGAGGCATGAGTTATGTGAATCAAATCGGAGGGCAGAGTTTATGTAAAGGGGCTTAATCGCATCGGAGAAATGATGCGGGTCTTTCAATCAACCTATTTTTCATTAAAAAGAATAACTCCGGCACGTTTAAAACAAACTTTGGATAAGTGGGTTTTTTGGATTTACAAAGGAAAAAATGAATCGGGAGTGAGTATTTATAATGTTACAGCGCCCGACTGTGGGCACTCGGGTTGCATGGAGCGATAATATGATCGGGGGCTGTGTACAAAGGGCCAATCGACATCGGAGTTTTGTTTAAAAACAAACAAATGCGCTCCATGAGTTTCTCCGACGCGATAAGTGCTCAGGACCTTAGCACTTGGTTCTAGCGCTGGGGCACATGGAGAGGAAGTGGTTTAAGACTTAGCCCAAAGGGGCTTAAGGCTTTATACAAAAAATTTGTTATTTTATGATTTTTTCAAGTTTTCAATGGATTTGGGGGTTTGAGCAGAGTTCAAAAAGGATTTTTAAACTTTGTAGAGGAGATTTTATGAAGGGGAAATGGGGAAACAAATGAAAATGGAGAAATTTCATGCGGATAGAAGGGGTAAAAGTGGAGGTTATTTTTTGAAGTGGAAGTAGGGGAAAATGGTGTTTGCAACAATATTTTGTCTTTGAAATCAGCAAAATTTCTGAGCTTTGAAATGGGAACAGCAATGAAGATTTGGACAGAGGAGATGATGTCTTCAAGAGTCTTCAAGAGATAACATTTTTTGCAATAAAAATGTTTCTTGAAGGCTCAAAAATGTTTTGGCCACCCTTTGATATAACAAAATTTTATAGGTGGCCAACAGTCACTCCACTTGGGGATGGTGCCTTCTCGAAGGCATCAAGAACTTCAGACTTGCATTCTCTGGGAGGCTGATCAGTGCCTCATCCATTGGGCTGCTTTACTTTAATTGAATGATCTTCTTTGCTCTGAAACATATAAGCAACCATGGAAAACAATGGATCTTTCATCAACAAAATTTTCTACCTACCCCATCCTACTGATCTAACATTTTTTCTTCATTAGAGTGCACTTTGATTAGCAAACTCTTTTCACAACATTTTCTTATTTTAAAAGCATAAAACTAATCTAATTCTACTCCTTATTTCTCCATGAACTCAGATTAAACAGTTGAGTTCATATGCTTCTCTACCTAATCTACTAATCTGTTAGGATTAAACAGTCTAACAGATTTTTATTCTCTAAATTCTACAACTAAAATTCAAAAATCATACAAGTCAAGATTGAACAGTCTAACTTGATGGTAATCTATGGCATAAAAACAAGCTGCACATAGACATTATTTTGCAGAAAATTAAATCAAAATGGAAGGCTTGAGATCTGAAAGTTCAAAGCACTTCCTTCATCCTTTTTTACAGCTCTGTTTTGACTCTTATTTGAGCTATCTTTCCTTTGTCAACTGGTTTAGATTTTGAGCTGATTAGAACCAGTTCTTACCTCTAATCTTGACTCAAGAAATAAACTGATTTGAGTCATCTCTCATGGAAACTTAGGTTCAGATTTTGAGCATGTTCGAACCTTTAATTTCTAGCCTGATCTACCAACTGATAAGCTAAGATTAAACAGTTTGGCGAATCGAATCCACTATCCTATCAGCAGTAAATTTAAAACTAATTAGTCAAGATTAGGCAGTATGACTAATTAGGAGTGTGTTTTTCAGGAGTGGCATTTAAGCTTGCACACTATCAGAATTTGTTTCTCTTTTTTTGTATGGGGCTGTACCTTTATTGTTTTTACAATATGCCCTCTTTTCTTTGTTTCACTGTTTTTGTATTTTTGATTTTTGATTTTTCTTCGGAGACAAAAATCAACAACTATCTAAATGCTCATAACTGAGCTTTATTGACATTCCTATCTAACCTATTCTAACATGGAGTATTTACATCTTTATATGATACAAAAGTGCCAATGCAGCCAGCTGAGTAATGTCAAGAAGAAGAAGAAACTCTGGCTGCTTGTCAGAGGTATCCATAGTATATTTTGAAGATTAATCTTCAAAACCAAGACTATCACAGGAGGTGACAACTTTTCATGTCTCTAGCTCTTGCAAAGGATCACTGCTTGATAATTTGAGCCAGTTGGGATTTCCACACACTCGTCCAAAGGATCAACAAAGAAAGGATGAAGGTCCTCCTCTTTCTGGTCCTCCATGTATGGTAGATTGTCTGCTTCCAAGACTTCAGCTTTGAGGAGTATGTCTTTAGTATGTTCCTTGGAAGTATCATCATCCTTAACCTGCACAATAGCAAACAACGAAATATATTTTTTCTCTAAATCTATGCCTACTTCTAATATAAATTCAGGTTCTTTGGATGACAGATTGACATTAGTGAAAAGAGAAGTTTCTTCTTGGAAAGACTGTATATCCACAGTAGGATAGTCTTCTATTTTTTTTTCTCTTTCATCTTCCTCATCATCTGAACTAGAGGATTCATCATATTTGGCAGTTTTGTCCTCTTGTAACCCTAGTATGCTTGGATTTAGTGGTTTGAACTCTGTGAAGAGGTTATTGTATTCTTCATTACTCTTCTCTTCAGCCTTTGAGTTGAAAGACTGTTGATTCCCAATTATGTGAAAGCCATTTATGATAGATCTAAATGGATGTTTTTGGCTTTCAAGATGATGATGGTGAAACTCATAACACCAATCAAACGTTGGTTGCCCTGCGTGATTAATTTTTGCTTGGAACTCATCATCATCATTAGACTGATTGAAATTTGGAAAATTATCAGAAGAGACAATTTCATAAGTCAAACATATTGGGTCATCGGTTTGCTCTTCTTTTAGTTGATCTACATGTTTATTTTTTGTATCAAGACAATCAGATGGAGTAGGTAGATGAGCGGAAGTGTTTGGTTCAAATGAAGGTTTGGAGGTTGGCAGTCTGTTCAATATTAAATCAATCTCTTCCTCTGTTAGAAGAGAAGGGGTTTTCTTTTTTCCTAGAACAGAGGTACATGAATCCTTCTTGTCTTATATTGGCTGATTTTGAGGCTTGATGTCATCATGAGCCTCTTCTAGGGGAACTTCACTTGTGTTTGCAGGGACACTTCGAGGTTTTTCTGTTATTTCCTGATCTTCTTGTGTTTCAGAAAATTCCTCATGATTGTTATGATACTCAGTTTGAATACAGGGTTCATGAGTTGTTTTTTCTTCATTATCGGGATGCCATTCTTGTTGCATAATTGGAACTGAGTTGTAACACAAAGGAAAGGATTCTGTATGTGTTGGTGTTTCCTCAATTTCAGATTTCACGTTTTCCAAATGGCTGCTTGTCTCCTCGAAGCACTTCTCACTATTATTATTTGCGTTTCGGTCATGAAGATCTCTTATCAGCATTGTACAAGACATAGGAAGGCAATTTAAACTTTGTTGACAACCTTCTTCATTGCTTTCTTCATAAGTTTGCTCATTATTTTCTATAAAGTGTTGATCATAATACATGTCTTGGTCACAGTCTTGATCTTAGGTGATTGGGCTTGTGTTTGATCAAGATAAAGCATTGTTCGCTCTAGATCATCAACATTCATATTAGCCATCAACCTATCCATTCTCTTTCCAAGCATGTACATCATTTTTTCCATCATGATTTCTTGTTTACTTTCTTTTTGATCGTACGTGTCTTGTCAGGGTAGAGTTTGAGTTTGATTAGGGAAAGGTATGTGTTGCTCTGGATAACCAATGTTGAAATTAGCCATAAACCTATCCATCCTTCTTCCAAGCATGTACATCTTTTTCTCCATCATGAACATATGTTTGTCTTCTGGGTCTATATCTAAATCCATGTTTTTAAATCAGAAAAAGAGGTCACTATGTTTGTTTAATCAGTTCAAAGTCTTCTACCAGTGGATTCATTTGATCTTTTGGGAGTTTCAGAGTGTGGAGTCGCCAGGTGGAAGATTTTTAGCTCATAAGGAGGTAAAAAGGTTTAATGGTCCACCACCATGTTTATTAAATACCAATCTGAAATATTTTTGGGTTTTTCTGAGTTTCTGTGGTTGTATGGAAAACTAAAGAGTCTATAAAAGCTAGCCAAGCAACTATGAACTCAAAAATTCCCCAGTGGAGTTGCCAGAAATGTTAGCTCCCTGTAATCAGCAAGATTGGCAAAAATCCGACTGCAGGGAGAACATTATTTCAACCACTTTGGGATTCTAGGATCTATCCCTCTTGAATTCGGAGAGGGATCTCTCCAATAAGTGTAAAGATGGATTTATCTTTAAGGTTTTGGGTAATGATATTAGGTTAGTTATGAAGGCCGAGGGTTTTGTTTTGTTTTTGGATGGTTGAGTATGATTATTATTTGAGTGGAAAGTCCTAATAGAAAGAGTTTCAAAGGTGTGAAGTTGCAAGCAATCAGAACAAGCTTTGGCTAAAAGATAGATATAACGCTAGTTTTTAGTCCAATGGGCTATGGAGTCATAATAGGGATTTAATTGAGCAACAACATCAAGAGTGATCGAAGGGGAAAGTCATCTATATCACAAGACTATTGAGATTAAAATGATGGAATGGAAACAATAAAGTGTTGGAGAGATGGAAACTGATAATAATTTCAACAAGGATTTATAGTCAGTCCAAACAAGAAAATCCTCTTAAGTAACTATTTAAAACCAACCAAAGACAAGGCTAACCGTAGAATTCTTGGGCAAGTTTGTATTAAAGCAGCTTAATTGACGAACAGTCCAATAATCCGCATAATTACCTTCAGAAAGTATGAAAACACATAAGAAAAACAAGATGCAAAATTAAGATCAGATAAGGTACTTTTAAACCTGGTTTTCTTTCAGCCAACACCAAGGGAAACCTTCAGAATCTGCCTTTGGAGAAATAAAAGCTAGAAAACAGGGCACACCATCACTTTTCCAATCTAACTTTAATAAGAAAATAATGAAGATAACATTCAAGAAGAATGTTTAAGGCAAACAGTAGGATGAGGGAATGCCAACATTCCTAGCTGCTTAGAACGTATTGAATCCTTCTTAAATAAACAATTTCAGAGGAAAACATTAAGATAAAGATTATCAGTCAGAGAAGGGTACTGGTAAACAATAAATCCTAACTCTATAATTGTTGTTCTTTATCAGAGAATAGTGAACAATATGGCATACATAGAAGGAAAAAACAATAACAAAGAAAGGGGCACTTCACCAATGATATAGACCAGGATCCCAAGAAACAACTTGTTATTGATGTCAAACCAGTTACAGTCTTCAGGTCCAATGTCTCAGTTCAGCAATCATATTCACTTTTCTCAACCTAACTTATCTAATCACAAACAGAGCTTCAAGAGCCAGTGAACACTATTTACAAGTAGGCGTTTCGAGCTCAAGTATATTTGAAAGTTCAGCAACCAACAATTTCTCATCTTCTACAGAGGTATTTATAGGAGAATGAGGAGGTGAGATCTGATAAAAGATCTCCCAGGGTGTTTAATACATACTGAAGGCTTCTCGGCCTTTGAGGGGCTCAATGAAGAAGCTTACATATGTGTCCTCTATATTAAATGTTTTACATTAAGATTTAAGCTCGGTGGGAGCTTTTGTTGACTTTTGAGGCTCTGTGTCATGCTATAGTAACTCTGCTGATATTTTTGTCATTAAATTTCATCAGCAAAATTAACTCTTCAGCTACGTTGAGGCAAATATCTGATTTTGATCAATAACTTCGTCCTCTGTTTGAATGCTTGTGGCTACAGGTGGCACTGTGGTAGCTGGGAGGAATCAATTTGCCTCAGGTGTGGCAGTGGATGCCTTTCTGTCTGATAAAATACTTATGATTTTCTTTTAACTGTGTTTTAATTTGGGGGATTAGCCTTTTGATGATCAATCTTAGCCGTAATCCCCACAAATCTATCTTCAATCTTCTGTTCGGTCGTGTTTTAATCTTTGACACTGATACTCTTTGATTGTGATTTCACTCACTGTGTCTTGTTGATGTGCAGCGCTGCACAGGGCTCATGAGGCATCAATGCCCATGAAGCATTGACGAGATGTGGAAATTGAATCCATGAATGGCTTCCCTTTAATAAATCGAAGGCGTGAGAATCGTCATTCCCAGCCTTCGGCTTTTTCTTCAATATAATGGAAAAGCCATTGATCACCTGCAAAACACAAACTAATTAAGAAATCCTACTATTATTGGGTAAAACTACTTAGACGGCTACGGGGAGGAGCATGGCCGTTGGATGGCATCATCCAATGGTGGGGATTAATCTAGAGGAGGTAAAAAGAAGAGTAAGGGGAGAAAATAAGTTAGATCCATCGATCGCGCAAAGATCGACGGTTGGGATTACGTGTTAAAATCCTCTTGATGAAAAGCGGAGGGTGATGAAACCATGAGGGAAAAATCCCGGACCGTTCGATCTGGACACGTGAACGGTCCAGATCCAATCGGAGTCTCACAATCGGCTGGGGGAAGAACAAAAATTTAAAAACGCACCCGATGAAAAGATTGATGCGATTAGATGAAGACCGTCGATCTGCAGATTAGATCGAAGGTGGGAGATGAATTGGAAATCGGTGATTGGAGGTGGGGTGATGCGAGGGCGCGATCGGGGAGGTTGATGCGATTGCACGATCGGGCCATCGCAATCGGAGGTCGGGCCTTGTCTTTTCGATCTACCCATTCAAAAATTTCCCCGATGCGATTAAGCTCCTCGGGATCTTTAACCTTTGGTCCCGGGCATGATTTATGTGAATCAAATCGGAGGGCGGAGTTTATGTAAAGGGGCTCAATCGCATCAGAGAAACGATGTCGGTCTTTCAATCAACCTATTTTTCATTAAAAAGCATAACTCCGGTGTGTTTAAACCAAACTTTGGATAAGTGGGTTTTTTGGATTTACAAAGGAAAAAATGAATCGGGAGTGAGTATTTATAATGTTACAGTGCCCGCCTGCGGGCACTCGGGTTGCATGGAGCGATAGTATGATCGGGGGCTGTGTACAAAGGACCAATTGGAATCGGATTTTTTTTTAAACACAAAAAATTGCGCTCTGTGAGTTGCTCCAACGCGATAAGCGCTCAGGACCTTAGCACTTGGTTCTAGCACTGGGGCACATGGAGAGGAAGTGGTTTAAGACTTAACCCAAAGGGGCTTAAGGCTTTATACAAAAAATATGTTATTTTTATGATTTTTTCAAGTTTTCAATGGATTTGGGGGTTTCAACAGAGTTCAGAAAGGAGTTTTAAACTCTGTAGAGGAGATTTTATGAAGGGGAAATGGGGAAACAAATGAAAATGGAGGAATTTCATGGGGATAAAAGGGGTCAAAATGGAGGTTAGTTTTTGAAGTGGAAGTAGGGGAAAATGGTGTTTGCAACAGTATTTTGTCTTTGAAATCAGCAGAATTTCTGAGCTTTGAAATGGGAACAGCAATGAAGATTTGGACAGAGGAGATGATGTCTTCAAGAGTCTTCAAGAGATAACGTTTTTTGCAATAAAACTATTTCTCGAAGGCTCCAAAATGTTTTGGCCACCTTTTGATATAACAAAATTTTATAGGTGGCCAACACATAGTTTCCATATGAATTTATTTTCTTTGATTTCCCTGTTACTTTTCTTCAAATCTAGACTAAAAATTGACTGGGGGGATGAAAAATGAAGATGGTTCGCTGACAGGGCAGGGGCAGACGGGTTTCTTGTAGAAAGGTGTATGAGATGCTATCCATGTTGTTGAGGTGAGTGAATTTAATATTTGCAGTATAACTCAAGTAGAAAAGTATTTTTTTTCCTTTTGTGAAATCACTGATTCTGCAGAAATGCTATAGAGACATTTGTGAGGAGGCATTATATTGGTGTCCCTTTCCAGGTAGGAGGTGAAGATGAGGGCACAACTCATTATTTTTTGACCAGAACTGTCATGCTTTCCATGAATACAAGCGATAAACCATCAGGGACATTTAATTTTTCAAGATCAATCACTCGTAAGGTATTTTAATTCTTTGATATATTTAGAAATGGTTTCTACTTTACTTCGTACAAAAAATGTACAACATTCATGAAAATCATTACATAATACCAGAAACCACTAATTTTCTCCATAGCCTCAAGTGCTCTCGAGCAAACCCAAAAGCACAATGGAGTTTAGAATTCAGAGAAATCACGAGACTGCCTGTCACAATATACAAGCATATCTATATGGTATATATAACAAGTTTCAGAAACTTAAAATTCATGGCGACGTGACCAAGCTCGTATGGCTTTTCAACAAAAAAGTAGCGCGTGGAGAGTTGGGATATTATATCAATAATTGGAATGAAAGGCCATTATTTCTGCCTTCTTTTTTTTCTACAGTATCTTTTATTCTTATAAAAATCATAGATTTATTTTTAAGTCAAGTGCGGGGATTAATTTCCCTTGGTTCCCTAAGAATTTGATCACAAGTCATAATATATTTCTCATTGTTTACAATATATATGGAAACTAAAATTTCCATATAGTTCACTTAATTATTATTTTGCACATTCCCCACTCCCAGCGTTACTTTGCACCTCTCTGTGCAAATGCTAGTAATAATAATAGATGATATAAATAAATAATAATTAATATGTTAATAATTATAATTAATATATTAATGATAATAATAATTCACACGTTTTTAATAATAATATAATAATAAAAAAATTATAACAATAATAATGTTTATAGTCGTTTTTCAACTATGATGATGATGTTTTGGAACTATGGTGATGATGATGATGGTTAACGTCCACTGAGACCAAAATTTGGTCTATCAAACCTAAAGAAATGAATTATTTAGTTTGTTTTAAAATTGTACTCCTATGCTCGAAGGGTTTGGAGAGAAGCGTCTCGAGCTCACTATAATTTTGACATGTTAAAAGGATAGGAAGGTCAGTATTGCAACAAAGATTATGAAACTAAGATCTAATGTGGGTGTATGCAGAGAATTCTAAGAGCAAGTGATTTTCATCCCCAATGTTCATATTCTCATAGAGATGGCAGATCCTATCCACCCATGGTGTTTTAGGAACTGCCCAATGACCTGTTTTACTATGGAGCTCATGAGAGTTCGTTCTTATCTTAGCTATATTATTTTTTTTCTTTGAGCTAGTTAAAACGGAGAGACATTTTTGATCTTCTAGAGTAGGGTTGATGACCTCCTTATAATATCTTAATTTTATTTTAGCCTCTAAATCTTTCTCACACCACATTTTCTCTTTAAACTTAGAAGTAACAATATTTTTAATGTTACTAATATTTTGCAATGCAACATTTTCGTCAACCTCCCAATAGTTTAACCAGGCTCTGATATCTTTATACCAACCTCGTTTGAGCCTTATGTGGTTTTTTCTAGAATTTAAAGCTATCTTAGGAAGTCTATGGTCTCCCATATTATTGATTTTGTGCTTGAACAATAGGAGCCTAGTCATAGCTAGGTTCTCGATAGGGGAAAGACCCACTTCTATAAGGAGAATAGGATAGGGTGTATTGCTTTTAATTTTGAGGTTATACGTTATAATATGCTTCTGGATTTTCTCAATCTTTCTCCAGGATTCTATAGAGATGCTGCAACCCCAAACCTCACATCCATACAAGATAACAGGAGTGACTAAAGTTTCAAAGAGGAGTTTCTTTATTACTGACTAAAGTTACTAATATGATTGTGCATGTGATTAAGTAATATATTCCTATAGACATATATCAACCACATTTATTTAAATAAATGTGGTTGTGCGAATATTAATCTGATTTCCAAATTTTTTATTAACTTTAGAGAATCTCCCAATTTTTTAATATAATAATATTTTCTAAAAGTTTAAGAACTAATAATCATATATTTTGTTAGATCTAAGACTTTTGGGATCAATAATGTAGATAAATGTCTTTCGGTTAATCACATCATTAGGATTAGCTCTAATCCTAATGATGTGATTAATCGAAAGACATTTATCTAAATCATATATTTTCAGTTAAAAATATATATTCATATATTTTATTTAAATTCATAAATTGTTTTTAAATATAATTTAATTATTTTCTTATTAAATATATTATTTTTGTATTTACTTTCTAAATATTTAATTATAGATAAAAATATAAAAAATTTCAAAAATGAGTACATTCCAAAAATGATTATAAATGTGGAATTCATAGAAAAGGCCAGAGAATTCTGCATCACAGACGAGGCGGGATTGAATGCGCAGTAGGCCAGATTGAATGCATCAGGTGCCATGGAATTAATGAGGCTGGAACCCAGCAAGGTGTATTTATAGCTCTCACGCTGCCTCGAAATGAGACCAGCTGCAAGACTCTGGAGGAGCCATGTGGCCTTCCAACAAAACATGTCTAATCACCCACATCCAGGGAGAAATAACTATAAATGTTATATTAATACATTGTAATATAATAAAAATTAAATGTATAATTGATATTCTTGAAAAAATTATTATTATTATAAATAAAATTATAAAATACCGTTTATTTTTTTTTTTAATATTAAAATATAAATTACTTTATAATTTTATTTATCGCAAAATATATTTTTATTATTTATTTATATTAATAAAATAATCACAATTAAATACAGAATTTACTTAAAAGAAATAAAATACATCATAATTAGTTAAACTAATTAAAAAAAAAATTTATATTAAAAAAGTATCCAAGAAGCAGCTCACTTACTATTTGACATTCCAACTTCATAGTGTCCCATGAGATGACGTCGGCAATTGAAAAAGTTTACATTTTTCTATGCTTTGGATGAGCCCATTGTAAAGTGGTTACGTGTCTCTCCATTTTGGATGGAGATGTCTACGTGGTAAATGTTGGTTAGATATTAAAAAATATGTTATAATTCTAAATATTCAATGCATGTTATTTTTATGCATGATATAACAATATCATGTATTTTGGAAGAGGCCCAAAGATTCCTGCGTATGATCGTATATGAAAGTCACCAACTTCGGGCATGTTTGTCATTGGCACAAACTATATGGTTTTATTTATTGTATTTCTATGACTTTTTCCAACGAGGTGGAGATAGGCTTTATCATTTTCCTTTTTGTTGTTGCTTATATCATTCTATCGGCTCTTATGACTCTGTGCTTTTCGAATGATCGAAAACTCGGCTGATTCTGCTACTCCTTCTACATCCTCGGCATCCACACGGGCTTGTGACGTTTGTCACAATTGGCTATGTCTGTGGCGGATGTGGTTTGACTCCATTCATCTATCTAGGCCATGCAAAGGGTGTAGTTTCAGACTCTGGGGCAGGTGGTGGACTTGTCCAGGCTGCTTATGCTCTTGTTACAGTGATTAGCATCTACTTCGGCTCTCCTATCCCCCTCGGTCTCTTGCTTCAGTTGATCGTCTTCCGATGGTCGGAGGTGATCATTTATTTCTTTCTGATCAGTTGGTGAGTCTACCAACCGCTGTTAATGCTTTGCTGTATTTCGAATCCTATCGGATCGGGTGGTAAGTATGGGAAGTCGTATCGAGTATCCCCTATGTGATTCTGCTTCAATGCCTTCTTATATCTCTGCTCCTTAGTATCTCTGGCCACGACCCTCGCTATTCAATGCTGATGGTACATTGCCTTTTTTTATCTATATTTTATTCATCCAGGCTACTATCGGGTCTCCCTTTTTGGGATGGTATGCTCTGTATGTCTTGGGGAGTGGAGCTCTATGTTTGGACTCTTTTATTTATCTCCATACCTCAGACAATCTGTACTTCTATTATGGCATGATCTTGGATTTACTTTCGGATCTCATGCTGTGACTTCTGCATGTGATTGCGACTGGTCGCAGTAGTTCCCACCTACTGTTTCTGCCCTCAAGTATCCTTGTTACCGTTTCTGGTCGATTCTCATGGGTCCGGGGTGCAAGGGACCATTGGCCTTCCGGGAGGACCACCTCTCCTCCGACCTTTCTGCTTAGGAGGCCTTTATTGCGGCTACGTTGCAAGCTGAATTACAAAGTGATAGGATTAAGAAGGCCGGTTGTACTTCTTCCCGGCATTCACTGGGCCCTCAGCCTGAACTAACTGCGGAGCAGGAAAAGTCTCTTTCTGAACACACCTCTCACATCCCCGTCTCTGGATCTTCCCATCCCAATCGAAAGAGAGACAGCAGAAGGCGGCGAGGAAAGAATCGTTCTGTTTATAGGCATGCACAGGAGGTTAAAGAGGTGTTCCTGGATAATGATGACATTATTGACAGAGTATGTAGCCTTCAAAAACGAGCGTTGGTCGGCAGATGGATCTACGCTGACTCAAAGGAAATTGACATGTATGAATGGGCTCAGAGGTGCTGGACCAGGAAAGTTGGATACATGCCGAAGATTAGCATGCTTATGGGAAACTGGTTCACTGTACATTTCATGCACGAACATGATTGCAGCAAGGTTATGGACAGGGTCTGGGTATCTAGTCGCAGCTATCTTCAGATCATGCCATGGTATTTAGGTTTTGATCCTCTTGTGGATGCCCCGCGGGGCAAGTACATACGGGCCAAATTACCTGGCCTCCCGCTTGAATACTGGACAGAAAAGGCTCTCTCTGCCATTGGTAACACTATTGGATCGACAAGATACGTTGATCTGAGGAGCGTTGGCGTCCCAGACAAACGTGTTGCATGGATTTTGATCGAAGTACCCACTATGCATCAGCTGGCGGGGGACGTAGAATTGGTCTGGGACAGGAGGAGACACATTCAGCGTGTTGACTATTGGGGTATCCCCTTTAGATGCCTATGTTGCCACAAAACGGGCCACCTTAAACGGGAATGCCCTACCAGATTCTCGAAGACAAGAAGGAGGCGCAATTACACTTTGTTAAAGGGGCAAGGTGGGTTTTCATCCTTATCCACTGAGGCGGAGTCCTCGGGTAAGTCGCTTTGGCAAGGCTGGCCACGGGATGTCCACGCCTCCCCCCTCAAAATCCTCTCCTATAGCCGAAATACCTGCACGTTTTCTATTGGCTAAAGTCGGTTCTCGCCTTCGATTCGGGGTCGTCCCCCCCTCCTCCAGGGGCCTCCCTCCTCAATCTCTTTCTACTGTAACCCACCTTTCTATACCTCTTTTCTCCGTGAACGACCCTTCCATTAATCATGACCTACATGCTGATAGTCCCCTCTCTGCTTCCCCTTCCATGCCCGCCTTGGAATGGGCTTCTCCTTTTAATGAACGTGCTACTGTCGCTGATCAGGGTTGTGAATCACCCAGGAATGCTGTTGCACTTTCCGCACCCACCCAGCCTATTATTCCTCCCTGCTCCGGAATCGACCCACCCATTAATCGCGACCTTCCTACTGATTGTCCTCTCACTGCATCCCCCTCTATACCTGCCCTGGAATGGGCATATCCTTTTAATGATCGATCTACTGTCGCCGAACAGGGATTTGAATCACCCAGGAATGATGCTGAGACTGACCTGGAGGGCCTTCTGAAGAACCCAGATCTGGACATCGCGGAATTGACTATTTTTGATAGATAGTTCAGTGAAAACTCTCCTACTATATCGCCTGATTCCGCGGAAAATATCACTGTTCGCAAAACTTCGAAAAAGGGGTCCAGACATTTCAGAGGGAGAAAAAAGATCAAAGAACTCTACAGGGGAGAGATCTTGAATCTACAGGAGATACCTGTCTTGGACATAGAATCAGATTGGGCCCTTAGAGCGAGATGCCCGTATGAAGGTGGGAAATGACATCCATTCTATCCCTCAACATCAGAGGGGTTGGCAATCCCTCAAAAATAATTCGCCTCAGGGATTTGGTTCGGAATGTTAGACCTTCGGTCATATGTCTACAGGAAACACTTTCTCTCCGCAAGGCTGCGGTGAACTCCATTATTGAGATCTTCCCAGGTTGGAAGGCTGCTGGGGTTGATGCTGTGGGAAGATCGGGTGGCGTCGCAGTAGGTTGGGACGTACAATATTTCAACTTCACAGCATACAAATTATTTGGTGGCATCCTTCTATATGGTTTTATCAGGGGGACTTGCGAACAGGTGGCCATTATTAACGTATATGCGCCCTGTAGCATGAAGGTGGAGTTCTGGGATAAGATGGACAATAGTGGGTTGCTGGACCTGAAAAACTTGATGATGATAGGGGATTACAATGTTGCCCTCTCTGTGGACGAGTCTTGGGGTAAAAAAGCTAGGTTAGACAGGGTTGCTAGCAGAATTTTGCACATCCTTAATAGCCGGGATCTGATTAATATCAATTCTCGTCCTGCTGTACCCACCTGGACAAACCACAGGTGTGGAGATGACTACATCGCCAAGGTTCTGGACCGTGCCATGGTCAGTGCAGGGCTGATTAATATCCTGGGACACATGCGCCTCTCTGTCCAGGAATCTTCTCTGTCGGATCACATGGCTATTTGCTTGTCGTGGCGACTTGAAGCCTTCAATAAGGGAGCCCCCTTTAAATTCAATAGGGTGTGGCTCTCGGACCCTGATTTCATCAATCTGGTTTCAAATTTCTGGAAGGACGATGCGGATTCGCCCCCACATGCTGGTGGATTGGCTGGGAAATTGGTGGCTTTGAAGTGTACTGTCAAAAGATGGGAACGTGATAAGAAGCGCGCGCAGAGATTGGAGTTGGCTGAGATCTCTGAGCACATTGCCCGGACTTATGATATTTTTTTAACCCACCCTCCAGATGCTGGACATTATGAATTATTAAAAACTTTGGAAGGTAGGAAGACTGAACTTCTTAGGATCGAAGAACTCACGTGGAAATTAAAGAGCAGAAAGCAGTGGCTCAAAGAGGGCGACCTAAATACTAAGTATTTCCATGCGTGCGCATCCGGCAGAAGGGCTAAAAATGCCATATGGAACATTTGTAACAAGGAGGGTACCATCATCTCTGATGAAGAAGAGATTAGGAGATATGCAGCTGAATATTTTGGAGATTTCTATAAGCAAAATGAGGGGATCTCTTACCTCAACCAACAGTGGGTTCTTAATCACATCTCGGTGATGTTTGACCAGATTTCTGCTGAGGGTCTCATGGCACCCATATCTAAGGAGGAATTACTGCTTATACTGAAATCTTTTGCCAAGGACAAAAGCCCTGGGCCGGATGGGTGGCCGGTAGAATTCTTTATCGGCTTTTTTGACCTTATAGGAGCCGAATTGCTGGAGTTGATTGAGACAATCCGAACAAAGGGACAGATGCCGGGTGCCATTAGCGCCACCTTTATTGCGCTCATTCCTAAGACATCGGATCCTATTACCTTCTCAGACTACCGCCCTATTGCACTTTGCAATGTCTTATACAAGATATCCTCGAAGCTGATTGCAAACAGGTTGAAGGCAACTCTCTCTAAGTGGATCTCGGATGAATAGTATGGCTTCCTAAATGACAGATCAATTCATGATGCTGTAGCCATTGCGCAGGAGGCTTTGCACACTATGCATGATCTGAAGCAGGATGGTATTATCTACAAGGTCGACCTCTACAAGGCTTATGACACCGTAGACTAGTCCTTCATTAGATTGGCACTCTACAAGATTGGTCTGCAATTGCCTGCCATTAGATGGATCATGGCGTGTATTTGTTCGGTGCGGTATAGTGTCATCATCAATGGGATCCCATCTACTTTCATCAACGTTGGACGTGGGTTGAGACAGGGCTGTGCACTGTCTCCGCTCATCTTCCTTCTTTTCATGGATGGTTTCAGCCGACTGATTAATAGTGCTGCTCGGGAGGGAAATTTTACAGGTATGCTGGTATCTCCACAGGTTAGGATCACCCACTCTCTTTTTGTTGATGATTTACTGGTTTTTGGTTGCATCCTCCACAAAAACTGGGTTTTCCTTCACTCTTTGTTGGACAGATTTGGCTCGGCCACGGGCCTTGTCATCAATAAGCTTAAGTCTAAACTGCTATTTGATCATGGTGAGGAGGCGGAAGTACTTCATATTGCTGAGATTATGGGGGTATGTGCTACCAAAATTTTGATGGCATCACCTACTTGGGGTTCCGTTTAAAGCCCTGCTCTTATTTGAACAAAGATTGGGAATGGTTAGTTGAAAAATACAGGAACAAAATTGCGAAGTGGACCAATCGTTGGCTCACATTGGGCGGGAGATTCGTTCTCACACAAGCTGTTCTCTCGCAGCTCACTATTTATTGGGGGCATCTATACCTTATTCCTGCGCAGATTTGCAATAGGATTTATGCTATCATGTCACATTTTCTATGGGCCGATGTGGGAAATCAAAAAAAATTTCACCTATGTAAAATGTCGGAGATCTCCCGTCTTAAAGAAATGGGTGGATGGGGTCTACTGGATCTGAAGACATTCTCATTGGCTTTATTAGCCAAATCATTGTGGAGGGCCTTGGCGGGTATCGGCATATGGTCGAACATCATGATGGACAAATATGTGGGCTCTAGATCTATGGAACTTTACATCCTCGGCCCAATGATACCACATAAGGGTGCTTCCATGATATGGAGAAGTATATCTAAATGCTTTGGGATTATCAAGAAGAACGTGCGGTGGAAGCTTGGCGATGGGAGGCAGATACCTATCCCGTGCACCTACATATTGGGCGCTTCTACTGACCATGGCTCTGACCCAGATTTCTACCACAGGCTGTCTCATAGAGGGCTCATCTTCATCTCCGATTTAATCTCTCATTGGGATAACGATGCTCCTGTTTGGAAGACTTTTGAGAGACTTGGCTTACAGGATGATGATAGGGTTTCTTGGCAGAACATCATCAACGTTTTCCAGGGGGCTGGCTTCTTTTTTCATCCTACAGGTGATAGGATTGTGTGGGGTGGGTCATACAGGGGATCCAACATCAGTGTAAAGGACTTGTATTCGAACATAATTGCTGGAGGCTCCTCCTCCCATGTTATCCCTGGGTTCACAAAAGCGTGGAAGTGGAGAATTCCCCACAAGATCCTTCTTTTCAACTAGCTTCTCAGGAAGGGGAGGATCCTCACGTGGGAGAATCTTCAAAAAAGAGGTATGCTCAGACCGGGTCGCTGTACCATATGCAAACAACAGCTGGAAACTGTCTCCCACATATTCTTTGAATGCAAGACAGTATTGGGCCTTTGGGAAATGATATCTCACTGGGCTGGCTACCCATCTTGGAGACCACTGTCACAGGTCCAGGCTTATGATTACTGGGCATCAAAGGATGAAGGGATCAAGGCTCTGCCCTTCTATGTTTGCTGGGATATTTGGTGCTCTAGGAACAACCTGCTGTTCAATGGGGGGCTGTGGGACTCCTACAGGATGTACTGGCGGATTTTGGAATGGCTACAAAGTCACTCTGTTCCGGATGAGGTCGTAAAGGACCTGTCCATCAGGTATAGACCTCATGAGATCAATATTCCGGCTCTCTTTTTCGATGGAGCACAGCAGGAGGGGGTCTGTGGCTGTGGGGCCTGGCTTAAATTGGAGAGTGGGGAACGCTACCATATCTTCTGGAATGGCGGCCCTGGTACAAACAATAAAGCTGAGCTTTTGGCCCTATGGAGCGGAATCCTTGTGGCTCTCCACTTGAAGATCCCTTGCATTGATATATATGGGGATTCCCAGATTGTAGTTGAAGGTATCTCGGGCAGGGCTACTCTCCGAAGCTCACATCTCTGTGGTTGGGTCGATCGTATTTCCCACTTTCTTTCTCAATTTCAGAGGGCATCCACCCACGATATTTACAGAGAGCTGAACAGCAGGGCGGATAAACTCTCTAAAATTGGGCTAAAACAAGATTTTGGCTTCATTACAGTCATAAAATTCAGCGAAAACAGGGCTGGGACCACCTTCTTTATCCCATTGTAGGTACTTCCACCTTGGATCGTTGTAGTTTCCCATTCTATTTTCTTTTGCATACAGGTTACAAGGACATGGACAACAGGTATATATGATCCTGGATACCATAGGATGCGGTATTTGGTGTCATTATATGGGCCCTGGTCTCTCTCATTCTATGGGATGCTATGCTGGATTTGGGGCTCTTTATCTGTACTGGTATTGGGTCTTGCTCTTGTTGCCTGACTGATGCAGCACAGCTTTCTTGCACTATTCCAGATGGTTATACAGCGCTCATGATGCATCGCTTTTGACAGTCAGTAATCCTTTGGCTGGACCACACTTCTTTTTTCAGTTTTTGCTCATGGTTATGAATGCTCTGTATCCTCTATGAGGTCTATTTTGTATCTCTGTATTTTGTTCCATTTGCTCCATGTATTATCCACCTGGCTACTACGCCTGGACGCCAGAATCCATAGCTGGGATCTGTATATAGTTTTGAACCTATATGGTTTCATTGCGTTGTCTGTGAGGGTACCAAACTGTGTTTTTTTACCTCTGCCTGAATGGGACATCCCTTTCTCCTGTCGAGAAATGGTTATCTCCTCTTCAGATGCGCATGTATTGGATGATGGACTGTTTTCCTATGATATATTATCTAAACAGCGATTTTTCTCTTGGTGAAAAAAAAAAAACAATATAATGTATTTTACTCCATCTAGATAGAATGAACAATGACATTGGCCTCAGGTTTTGTAGCCTTGGTGGTGGCGGCGGGCCGATGTCATTGCCTAAGAAATCACAAATTGTAATCTTTACATTAGAGGTCGAGAAAAAATTGTTTGTACGAAAAGCACTATTGCCCAATCATAGATACTATATGTCAGTGTGTATGGCGGACAAATCAATCTTGCAGCAAAGAACGATCTCCTTAGACTTACAAATCAATTCTAGAACAAACAGGACAATGCATACTATCTTTCTCTAGTAAAGTTTGAAGGAGAATTACTTGTTTAATAAAATAGGTCTTCACTTAAATCCTCTTCGTGTTTGATTTCCTGCTCCACTTCAATCTCCGAAGACTGAAACCTGCAAACAACAGAGACAGGCAAAAGGATCAAATCATGCTATGGATAAATAAGTTCAAGCAAGTATTAATCAGAAGTTCGAGGAGCTCAGATACAATGAATGCAAATAATAAGAAAATCATGTGAAAAACAATATATATTTTTTATTAACAAATAAGAGAGAGATTACAACCCAAAACTTGATGTCATAAACCTCCACTCAAATATATCCAATCCTTGCTTTGCAGACAAGCCTTCAACCTCAATTGGAAGGCATAAGGGCATAAACCAAGTACTTCAAATTCCAACCCCTTCTCCTTTGATCTGTATTGTATTTATAAAAGAGGATAAGAGGTTGAAGATCCATAAAAATGGGAGATAGGTTTCATAATGATAGGTTTTATAATGAGTGGGTTTGGATCCATCAATCTCTAGAGGAGGCTTAGATAGATATGGGTTCAAGTCCATGTTGTTGGGATAAAATTCTTCAGTAAGACTTCTGAATTTTACTTTTTATTTTTATCATGTAAAAAGGTTGTTGCACTTTTTAATGCACATAAGTGTGACAATGTTCATATGCTACAGTGATTCAACTTGGGTTGTTATAGTTTGACAATGAGAAAAGTCTGACAATGGCGGGTATTATGGATTTTTCATAATGTAATCTATGATTCTTGTAATTCTCAAAATGGTTTTTCTCCCACCTTTGTAGGGGATTATTAAAAAGGGTTCATTGGATAACAAGAGATCCAGATTTGTACTTATTTTTTTAATGGTGAAAAAATGACAAAAGCTAAATTTACTTTAAAAACAATAAAATACATTATAATTAATTAAAAAATTGATTAAAAAAAATTTAAAACCAAAAATTTGTATTAAAAAATTATCCAAGCAATCGACTTACTAGTCCCATGAGATGAGGTCCTCTATTAAAAAAATTCTCACTTATTTGTGCTTTGGATAGCCTATTGTAAATTAGTTTCCAGTATGTTTCTCTCCACGTTTGGATGGAGATGTCTACATGGTAAATGTTTGTTAGACATTAAAAAATATGTTATAATACAAAATATTAAATGCACGCCATCCCTACACTTGGCATACCAGCCTCGTGTACTTTACTCAAGCCGGATAGAATGGGTGATGACGTCGGCCTCATGCTTTGTTGCCCTAGTGGTGGTGGCAAGCCACTGCCACTACCTAGAAAATCACCAATTGTAATGTTCACATTTAAGATGGAGGAAATTTTGCTTGTATGTCAAGCACTATTGCAAAATCCTGGATAGTATATGTCACTATGTGACTGCAATGATATAATAAGAGTACTTTGTCTTGCAATAGGATCCATTTTCCTAATAGTTATTAACTTTATTATATATAAGCTCTTTTTTTTTTTCCGATTAATATAAAAAGTAGTTAACTTAGTTAAAGTTAAAAAAAATATTATTTTTTAAATATAATAA
Source organism: Pinus albicaulis (assembly GCA_034641835.2). Lineage (NCBI taxonomy): Eukaryota > Viridiplantae > Streptophyta > Pinopsida > Pinales > Pinaceae > Pinus > Pinus albicaulis. The sequence goes on along the minus strand of CM076575.1, from coordinate 262,427,687 downwards.
TTTATGCAATTTTTTTTACTTAAGAAGTATTTTATATTAATTTTATTCTAAATTTTTGATAATATGTAAAGACTTTTCAGATGGGAATTTGTATGTTAATAACCAATAATGTTTTAAAAGTGATTTTTTTTTACCAATACAATAAAGAATTAATATTAATATGGAAAGGCATAATAGATTGAAATAATAATCTATGAAGTGTAAATCAATTGGTTTGCGTAAATTTTAGTCCTTGCCCAGTATTAAAATCAAATTTTATAGAAAAAATTGAAAATATAAACTATTTTTAACAGAATTAAAACTATCCAAACTAAATTTTATTATAAAAATATATTTTCTTGTTATAAACTATCTCACATAATTTATAAATATTTTTAATTAGTATTTTAAAATAATTTTTATTATAAAAAAATTCATGTTATAGTTTATAAATTTTGATAGATGCCAGCATATAATTTACAAAGATACCAAAATCTTAAATAGATTTTATTATTAAAATATATTTAAGAACATATATAAAAATATAACATAGTTTATAAACTTTGATAACCGACAGCATCTAATTTGCAATAATACCAAAATCTTAAACAGGTTTGCTGATCATTATCTTATTAAAATAACCTCCACCTCTTCTGTTATCTTTTGGGTGAGAGATATTTATACTCTCTCACCCAATTGCCCAAATGGAACCTTATTCGAAATAAAAAATAACAAAGAGACTAACAACAAATCCGTGGTTACGAACTTTCTAAAGTGTTTTGAAAATGAGTACAGGTTGAAAAGCATTCGTGTCTCAAAATATAAAATTAAATGTATCATATTATCGAATTAAATAGAATATCAAGCAATATTCCATACAGGTACATATATTCGATGTGTCACTTATTATCGAATTCCTTGTTTTTTCTTTCCACGAGAATGTGGGAATATGATAAATACTTCCATAACCAGAATCTATGCTTCATTGGGGGTGGTTATGGAATCTATACTCCATTGGGGGGTGGTGAGGATATATCATCTATACTTCCATTAATTAAATGCCGAGATCCAACAGCTACAAAATCGTGAGTGAGTAGAAAGTATTGTACTCCATTTTCAAACTCTCTTCATGTTGCCTCTCTGGTTTCCTATAATGGAAAAGGAGAAATTTGGAGCAATGGTTGAGAATTTTGTTACACCGAAAAGAAGACGCTTCCAAAACAGTGTCCCTGTTTTGAAAGCTTTATTGTCTTTTTCAAGGGCTAATACTAGCACTAGTATAGTTGCTGCTGATGATCAGTCTCCAAGGACTCCAGCCTCCTCTTATCGAATTCCATTAATATTGTTAAAAATATGACAACAAATGTAAATAATGTAATTTTGGGCAAATTACTTATTAACCGTTAATTGGTTGAGTAACGAATTAGAATAACTAAATAGGCTCAAGGTAAATTGGATGGCCCGAGAGGCTTGTATGAGTGGAGAATCATTTGTTGATTAATAGAGTTTCCAATCTCTTGCCCCGTGGAGGTTTCCTTGACACCCTGTCAAGGTTTTACCACGTAAATTCTGTGTATTTCTTTATGTGAATTTATTTCTTCAGTTTGTCATTCAGTTATAAATTCTATTTCTTTCTTGTTTAATATTTCCCGCTCAACAAGTGGTATCAAAGCCTGGTGGAGTGATTCAGTTTCTGCAAAGGGAAGACTTCTGTCCAAGTGAAATCGAAAAGATTGATTCGGTTGCAAAGGGAAGATTCGTTACAATGGCCTGGAGGATTTCATAAGAGCTATTATGTCGATGTATTGAAGATTTTTCGACTTTTAACCCTAGAAAGATTATCGTTTCGTCGAAGGAGCTCGAGGAGGATGCATAGAGTTTGCTCGAGTCCAAGAAAGAAAAAGGGAAAAAGGGGTTGTGCAAATGAAATCGACTGCCAGACCCGAGAAATATTGAAATTCTACTGTTGTCGTCGAAGGAGGCTAGAGAAGCCGGTTGTAAAACCTGCATCTGTTTTTTGATTACGCCAGAGAAAGAAGAACCGTTACTGTCGAAGGAGGCTGGAGAAGCCGATTACAGAGGCATGCTCATCGAAAAGCCAACAAAGGAAACATGTGAAGAACTGAAATCGACTGAAAGAGAGAGAGGTATTTGTTCGCCCAGAAGATAAAATCCAGAGGTACTTTCATTTTCTGCATTATTTTCTGCTGAAACCAGTTATCGCCCAGAAGATTAAAAAAAAAAATCAGAGGTATTTTATGCTTGTGAAAATTCTTAGCTTATGAAAATTCTCAGAGGTATTTTCTGCTTGTGAAAATTCTCATAAATTTGTTGTCCAAAGAAAAATTCTCAGCCTCTGTTGTTATTTTTTTTTTAAATTGTAGGGTTTGGTTAAGCAGTAACAATTGGGAAAATTCTGAAAAAAGGGAAATAAAAAACCCAGACAATATTGAAAGAAATTTTTTTTGGGCAATAAAAGGGAAATCAAAAACCCAAACTAGCTGAAAGGAGGAAAGTTTTTTAACCCTAGTTGGAAAGAAGGAAAAACTAGAAATCCATCGTAGGAAGAATGGCCAAAATGACGAATGCATAATTTGAGGTGGATAAGTTCACCGGAAAAAACAATTTTGCATTGTGGAAACTAAAGGTTAGGGATTCGCTGGTGCAACAAGGGTTGCACAAAGCATTAGATAGGGTAAAGAAAAAAATAGCAAGCATGACAAATTTGGACTGGAAGGACTTGGATGCCCAAGCCCTTAGTACCATTCGGTTATGCTTGGTAGATGAAGTTTTCTTTAATATAGTTGGAGAGAGTACTGCTGAAGGGTTGTGGGGAAAATTGGAAACCTTGTATATGACAAAATCTTTGATAAATAGAATCTATTTAAAATGAAAATTGTACAGTCTTCGGATGAAGGCGGGTACAAAAATTGCAGAACATTTAAATTTTTTTAATACGCTTATTTTCCAGTTGTCAGATATGGAAGTAAAAATGCAGGAAGAAGACAAGGCAATAACCTTGTTGTGCTCTCTGCCCGAGTCATGGGACCACTTCGTAACTTCAATCAGTTTGAGCACTGTCGATTCATTAAAATTTGAATCTGTTGTGGGTGCTCTCTTATCTGAAGAGGTACGAAGGAAATCGAGCATTGAGACAGCTGCACTAGAAGCCATGGTAGCTAGAGTTCAGTCAAAGGAAAGAGGGGAGAAAGCAAGAGGTTCTTACAGATCGAAGTCAAAGTGCGGAAAGAAGTGTAAAGCTAAGTGCTGGTACTGTAGCAAACTGGGACACCTTAAGAAATATTGTTGGAAATGGAAGGAGTAGGAAAACCATAACAAGGAAGCAAATCAGGTTGATTGAGGTATGGTTGATGAGGTTTTAATTGTTGAAACTCTCACTGTTTGTAATATCTCTCAAGATGCTAAAAATTGGCTATTAGACTCTGGTGCTTCTCATCATATGAGTCTGCACCGAAATTGGTTTACTTCATATGAAACTGTAAATGGTAGTTCTGTATTCATGGGAATTAATGCATCTTGTCAGACTGTTGGGATTGGTAATGTAAAAATTAAAATGTATGATGATACAGTTAAAACATTATCCGATGTTAGGCATGTACCTGATCTAAAGAAAAACTTGATTTCTTTGGGAGTTTTTGATTCGAATGGGTATAAAATTACATCTCAGAATGGAGTGCTAAAAGTCTCAAAAGGAGCCTTGGTTGCTATGAAGGCTGAAAAGGTTGGAAATCTGTACAGACTCAAAAGAAGCACTCAAGTTAGTGAAGTGGCGATCGTATCAAAAAAAGCAAAAGAAGGTTCTCGTCTATGGCATCAGTGGTTGGGTCACATGAGCGAGAAAGGTCTTTAGGTACTGATGAACTACAAGTTGCTTCCTGATTTGAAATCCTTGAAGTTGGATTTTTGTAAATATTACGTGTTTGGAAAACAATTTAAACAAAGGTTCAAGACTGGAAATCATAATAGTAAACAGATTTTAGAAGTAGAAGGTGCTTCTTCTCATTTTACAAAGATATTGGTTTGGGTTCAAAAACTTTTCTTCAAAGTTTGGGTTTAAGAGCATTTCTTGGTTGATTTTACAATTTTGGGTTTAAAGAATTTTTTTGGAAGACATTTTTTAAAGGCGGCGTGATTTTGGAAAAAATTGTAAAAAAATTCTTGGACGTACATTCAAAAGACATTTCTTGGAGGTATGTACGTGTTTTGAGTTGAAGTAAATCTTTTGAGCTTCGTTTCATTTTTATAAGACATTTTTCTCTCGAATTTTTTAAAGTAAGTGTTTTGGATTGGAATATGTATTTTTTGCAAAAATTTTACACTAAATTTTTTTAAATTAAATCTTTTGTGATATTTTTTGTAATTGAGTTATTTTCTAATTTTTTGAAGGACATTTTTTGAACTTCATACCCTATTATCATGGGAAATCGAAGAACTTGTGCGAGAAAATATGATCGAAAAAGAGACCCTGAGGCACGTAGAGAAGAGACTAGACAATCTCGCAAAAGAAAGTTAGAAGCCCTCTCAAATATTGAAGAGGAAAATCAACCTCAAGTAGAAATTGAAGCAGGTATGTAAATGTAAATATTATGATCTATTGATATATATTTAAAATTTTTCTAATGTAAAATGTGAAGCTTAATTTTTATTTGATGAACTAGTTTGAAAAATATTTTGTTTAATGTAAACAGACAGATATATTCCTCAAAATATTGAAGAAGAAAATCAACCTCAAGGAAAAATTGAAGCAGGTATGTAAATGTAAATATTATGATCTATTGATATATTTTTAAAATTTTCCCAATGTAAAATGTGAAGCTTAATTTTTATTTGATGAACTAGTTTGAAAAATATTTTGTTTAATATAAACAGACAAAGATATTCCTCAAAATATTGAAGAAGAAAATCAACCTCAAGCAGAAATTGAAGCAAGTATGTAAATGTAAATATTATGATCTATTGATATATTTAAAATTTTCCTAATGTAAAATGTGAAGCTTAATTTTTATTTGATGAACTAGTTTGAAAAATATTTTGTTTAATGTAAACAGACAGAAATACTCCTCAAAATATTGAAGAAGAAAATCAACCTCAAGAAGAAATTGAAGCGGGTATGTAAATGTAAATATTATGATCTATTAATATATTTAAAATTTTCCTAATATTTATTGACATATTTATTAATTTAGTGATTTATTGAATATGTACTATTTTTTCGAATATGTACAGATGAAATCACTATCGATAATGAGATGTTAGAAAATGTTGACACTCACACATATGGAGATAAAAAACCTGACCATGTTATACGATATCGTGTCAACCGCATTTTTGAAAAGTATTTCTTAAATGAGCGAGTGACAGTGCATGCTCAAATGTTGAAAGGTCTCCTATCATCAAGGAAATTAAAAGAAGCAACGACACTATTGGGTATTCGAAAATCAACCAAAGATAAAAAAATGAAGGAAGAGGTGATAAAAAATATGAGTAGTGCTATAAAGTCAATTAAGAGATCTAGAGATAAAGATGTTTCAAATGTACGTAGAGGAATACAGATGGAAATGGTTTCACCAAGTATTCAAGAGAATCGTTTGATAACATCTATGGCATGAGCACTGGGAACCTTGCGAAAAAATCTGCACAAACATCGAAAATTTCGACTGCAAATAGATGTAAATGATGAACTCGCTTGTTGGAGAGCTATTTGTAGGCAACCATACAAAGATAGACTTGGAGAAAATGTTAAAAAAATAATATATGAATATTGGAAGAACAATTCGCGTGTTTCACCAACTACAAGACATGTGATGCGAAGAAGAATAGCACAAAATCAATACGAAGAACATGAAAAACATCTCTTGGAAACCACTCAGATAGATTTATTCAACAAGTTCAAAGAAGAGAATCATCAAATTCATGTTTCACTCAGTGCTTTTGTTCAACAAAAACCATGGTATGTAAAACCTATCACCGTACGTGACACTTGTTGTTGCCGTTATCATGTGGAATTTGAGTTATATTATGACACATTCGTTGATTTCGGTAAAACATTATGGAAGGATTCACCTCCTCCTTCCACTATCCGTGAATTCATATCTCAAATTCTATGTGAAAGAGAAAGCGATGAAATATTTTACAAAAAGAAATGTGTTGGTGGTAAAAAATGCGATGATTCTGGAAATTTGACTAAATTTTAAAACAAATATCGTATTGCTATAAATGATCAATCATTGTCCAACATGAAAGTGAAATGAAAGAGATATGAATATATCGGTACATTGATTCAAGGTGCAAATAGTGTTAAAAGAATCGAATTATGAGAAGATGAAATTTTTCTGATAGACTTTTTAAGAAAGTTTGAGGCAGAAATTTACAAATACACCAAGCATTCCCATAGAGCTCGATTGCAAGACTTGAAATTCAAAAAATCTTGTGAAGTTTTTCCACCAGGGACCATTTTGTCAGTGATTGATTTTGCAGAAAACTACACATTTGTTCCACAAAAAGAAATTCAGAGTGAATACTATCATTCTGACCAAGTCTCCATGCTCGTCCATATTCTATATAGACATGCTGAACAAAATGTCGATCATATATAAAGCACGAGTGAAAATCGACATATAATTAAAGAATATCACTTTTATATCAGTGACGATCGTACACATGATACATGTTTTGTACAACATTGTTTTGGAAGAATTTATGATTCATTGAAAAATTGTGGAATAACATTCAATGAACATTGGATATGGTTAGACGGATGCGCAGGTCAATTCAAATCTGCATGATCATTCTTTTGGTTGTGTTGTCTTCATAAGAAAACCTGCATTAAACATTGTTGGAATTTCTTTGAGACTGGCCATGGAAAAGGAGAACATGACGGTGCAGGAGCATGCATAAAACAAGTACTTCGAAGATATCAAATGAACCACTCTGCACGCCGACTTGTGAACGCTGAAGAAGTTGTTCAATGGTGCAAAACTGCTCTAAGCCATGAGATTAACCCATCAAGAGAAGTGCGAAGGTACATTCAATTTAATTTATATTAGAAATCTAATTTTAAACATTGTACATTTATCATGCAATGATTATTTTTAATTGTATTTTGATATCATATTTACAAATTCTTTTTCTAATTTTCCATATAAAGGTTTTTCTGGTATATTGGAATCAGAGACGTAAATAGATCAATTGGAAATGAAGTTGGAACAATAAAAGGGACTCGAAAATTGCATTCAATTCAAACAAAATTGTCCACAAATGTGTTTGCATTGGATAAAATAAAATATTCTTGTTTTTGTGATGTTTGCATAGACAACACAAAATCCAATGACGTCTGTGAAAACAAAATGTATGTGAACGATTGGAAACATACAGAGCTAAATACAAAGGGAAAAATGTCTGTTGCAATGTTTGAAGAAATGCAATCAGAGGAAACTAAAATATCATCCGATGGTGATCGAGTTTCTGATCTTGTTAGAGAAGGTAACATTTGAATTACTTTCTAATGATTTAAAGATCTAGAAATAAATTTAAATATGCATAATTAAATGTTAAATTTATTTTATTGTGCAAGAGATGTTTTGTTGTAATTGCACCTATTGACAACGATGAAAATGTGAAGTATTATTTGATGCGTTATACTGAACGAAAAATGAAATTATTACAAGACTATAATGATCACGGATTTCAGTATGACAGAGGGTCTATTATACTGAAAGGTTATTTTTTCAGACAAACTCATCAAAGTGGAGACTTTGTTTACTTTAAAGACTATGAACTTGATTCCATAAGTTGTCAATATAGTCACTTGGTGTGTGCAGCACGCATAAAGTTGATAGAAGTTCAATCAAAGAAAAAATCGAAAATTAAGAAATGGAAAATGTCAAAATCCGATCATGAATGGATTATTGAAGATGGAATTCCATTATAATTTTTTTGAGTGAAGTGTCCAAAAATTTATTATCTTTGGATTAAATATGTTTTAGAACTTCCAGTACTCAAATAAAATTTGAGCTGCTTATGTTATTTGTGGTTTGCACATGTTACAAATTGTTTGGGTATAAGCACGTGCTCTAGTATCAACTGAAAGTAGTTTTTCTATACATGTGCATTGATGAAAAATGTTATATGTATTGGATATATATATATATATATATATATTCTAGAATGAAATTAATTGTTCTTGTATATGTTTTCCGACCGTATGGTAAAAATTATTTCACTTTATTTTGTAAGGTCAGATTCGGTCCCCATATGGCCTAGCCTCCAAGGGACGAGATAACAAGTGGTTGTCCCCACTTGCCCGAATCTCGGCGTTTAAGTACAATTTTACTGTTTATGGCAGACATCTTACATGATGTCCTAGCCAAGGATAGATTCTCTTTGTTTCAAGTTTCCGGTAAAAGTTGTCACCGAATGACCTACTAGGATATTATAAATACTAGCTTTGTAAGATCATTTGGCATTCGGAAAAATTCGAAAGTCTTAGACTGTCAATAAATTTAAAGTATCATCCACCCTAGGGAGTGTAAAATATTCAATGTAGGTTGGTGACGATGCTCACTCCTAGCTTAAAGCAGCTCCAATGACCAATTCTTTAATGAATTCCAATGCACTAGACCAAATTTGGTGACCTACTTGGTTTTTCACCCAAGAAATTTCAAGGTACTCTTCTTACCTTTGGCCCCCAAAGCTACAATGGAGTTATAGGAAGGTGAAGAAAAAAAATTTCACTGATAGGAATTTGGTCACATCCCTAATCTCCCCCTATCAAAAAGTTCCTATCTACTACATTATCTAGCATGTACTCAAGATCACTATTTCGTAATTAGAATATCACAATATCATAAGTTCTCACAAAAATACATGGAATGCCATTACGACACTCATCTAACAATGGGGAGCTCAAAACCTAGACAGCTCCTCGTCCCCTTAATAATAATGTGTTTAATTTAGTCTTTTAGGTGAGGATTAGGTGTGAATCTTGTTTTCACATACAAAAATAATTAATTGTTTAATTCCATAAATTTGATTATTCACCAAAATACATGTCATATCCACTATTTGTCTCTCCTACAAATTCCCATTATTTTATTAAAATATGATTTTATCTCACCCAACTATCACATGTTCCTAAATTTACTCCTAATTGTTCCCTATGCTGCTTTTCCCTTACTTATTTTAAGAAAGTTATTTTCCTAGATCCATCATAACTATGGATCTATCAAGCGCCGAGAGGGATCAAATATCTAGAGGTGAAAACCTCTTTTTTGAGTGCAAAACTTGAGGAAAGGTTTGCACCTCGAGAGATTTGATCCCTCTCGGCGCTTGATAGATCCGTAGTTAAGATGGATCTAAGTTGGTTTCAGTAGTGTGCAACCAAGGAAAAACTATCGATAATATGAGAACATATGATTAATTTTATCAATAATATGTAAATACATCTAATATTAATATAACCATTTTAAATATGCTAAATATGTTTGAGATTTATCAAGTCATTTTAATTTTAAATTTTCTTAGTTACCACAATTTGTTGAGATGATAAATATTGTAGAATAACTTTAATAATGGAAAATGATCAAATAAAATTTTTGAATGCAAAGTGACAATGTAATAATATTGAATGATAGAATGTGAATAATTATAATGTAATCAATTACAAATAGCATTTATTGTGATCAATCTTAAACTATTTTCTTCTTCTATTCTTATTGTCACCCTTATTATTTTTGTCATCTTTCCGTATCGATTATATTAGAAAGAAAGTAAAAATCATAAATCATAAACCATTTAAATATTTAGCTCGAACTCTTGTAGTAAACACCATACCTTGTCTCTCTTTCTCTCCAATATTATTAGGTTTAATTATTATAACACAAAAATTGTTCTACATTGTCAATAATTTTTTGCGCTTACATTGAAATCAATGAACACTATCAATCCAATGACTTTACAAGTAATGTACCATCATACATGCAATTATATCAAATCAAAAATCAACATATACAATGAAATCAATGGGGATTGTCTTGTTACACGTAACATTTAAATTTACCACATGTGCAAATGTAGGTTGAAACCATCCAAAACTTTAAGTTTTAAAACCCTTTTGATTATATATTTTGCAACATTAAAACATTAAACATTTAAAGTTCATTAAATATCACATGCAAAATGTAGATTGAAACCATCCAAAACTTGAGTTTTAAAAACTTTACATGCCATGCCAATTATAATTCAACTATCCAACAAAAACATTTAACATTAAATATCACATGCCAAATGTAGTTCAGATGACAACATTACTTCACATTCACATGCCAAAAGTGCCAAAACCATCCAAAAATTAAATAAAACAAATTATATAATAACAATGTAATAAAATATGTCCAAAAATTGTAAATCTCACAAGTATCAAACTGTATCAAGTTTAACAAATTTTAAAACCATCTAAATTTTGAAATAAAATCTACTGTAAATCATGTCCATCAAATGGAGGATCTAGCATCTTCCCTACTAGGGTCTCAGTCCGCGCCCTATCCTGTGAATAGGAAACCTACATACACAATGCACATGTACTTGAACATTAAAATTTGAAGTTTTAAAAATGAATGAGAATATATATATCTAGAACTTCATGTAAAAAATAAAATATAACAAAAAAATCATGCAATACCTCGTAAGGTTCCCTCTCCATTTGATGAACAGGTTCTCCCATAGGAACATCTGCAGTGGTAAACTGTACAATATACATGTACAGTTAAATATGTATATATATATATATATATATATAAATTAAAAACTTTCAAATGAAAATGCACGTGTACATATATAAACTTATTTTCAATAATATTAAAAAAAGGAACTAAAGAAAACGTGTTCAAATGCTGTGGATGTTCCTATCTCCGTCGCTAGAGTCCGTGGATTAAAAAAATCTTCTATAGGAACCTAAATTCAAAAAATTTTAAATAACTCAAAATATCTCTCTCTCTCTCTCTCTCTCTGTATATATATATATATATATATATCTCAATTTTTAATGGAACTTTTTGAGGTAGAATATATATATATATAACTTTTAAACATAAATTTTAAACTTGTGAAAAATTGTCCATACTTGTGGCTCATCTCCCAATGAAATAGAATGTACATCTCCTAAGGAAGAAGAAGGTACCGCCATCCCAAAAACATCAGACGGAATCGGTACCTGTTAAAACATTTTATCAAATTATATATATACATACATGTACATGTGTGGCAACAATTATTTATTTTAGAGTCACTTAAAAAACACTAACATGTGCCAACATATCATGATGGTCAGACCCATCTGCATCGTTTGAACCGGAGGTCCCGAACGTAATATTAACATTTTCATCACGCATCATGCCTGAGAACTGCAAATGGTGTTTTAACATATAATAATACATTTTTGTTAGATTAATGTACACATACAAATAAATGTATACATGTACATACACATGTATTTATTACAAATTGTACACATGTATATGTAAAAATAATTTCAAACCCTAAGGTCACTAACACATACTGTTTCGGTGCCCTCTTCCTCATGAAAAATTAGATCTTGCAGACCATTGCGACAATTTATTGCATATGTTCGGAGATCTTTAACATTCATGTTGTAAATCTCATCATATGTACGATAAACAAAATTGGCACGTGCATTTTCATGTGCTCTTTGTCGATTTAAACAAATATCGACTCCATTCAAACCGCTATGAACATTGTCGATCATAACATCCCTTACTTCTCGACTTATTTGAGAAGTCGCATCCATCTCTGATTGCAGAGTTTCGACTCGAAACGGTCGACTCACCAATGGCGGCTCAGGGCGAGGCAAATCCACATCTCGCTTAGCGCCCTTACGGTCATATAATCGACCTTTCCCCGGGCCAAAAAATTCTGAAGGAAGGTCATTGTAGTTGGGTTTCATACCCAAAAAAAATTCTGCATAAAACATTTGTGCAAAATAAACGTGAATCTCATCGTTCCATGGAAGCCTTCCAAAGGCCGCAAGATGTTGATCATACAAATAACGAGCTTTGTCTGGGTGCTTGAAATACTGCACCTTCAACATTTTTCTTTTTGGCCCTTCCTTATAATTAGACACTGACTTGGCCTTTGCTCTTGTAACTTTTTGTTTTATGTCCTGCCATTTATCAGGACTCATCACTATTTATTTTCTCTTTCTCATCAGTTCTACAAATGAATCAGTCATTGGCCCCAAATTTCTGTACACATTTACCATTTCACCCAATGAATGTGTAACTATTTCAAGGCTTTGTCTACTCTCAGCAGGTAGAGACAAAGCCATGAGATCTCTTTGCAATTTTGCATGAAGGCTTTCACACCTTTGTAAGGTGCATTCAGCCATGTTGGTTTCCCATGTTATATCAGTAATCTCAGCCGGATAAGTTGTGTTGGGTTGAAAACCTTCTTCTTGAATGTAGCAAGCTATCCTGCGTCTATTTTGATCACTAGATCGAACATTTTCGGCCTCTGCATCAATATATATAAAATTTCGTATATTAGAAAAAACACGTGTAAAAAAAGTTGTACAAATTTAATGAAAAAATATTGAATTTGATGGCAACCTTGATGTTGTTGGTTAACATCTTCTCCAACATGACCCTGCTGAGAACCAGACCTAGAATGACGCTGCTGAGAACCAGACCCACAGTGACCCTGTTGAGAACCAGTAGCCATTGATTGGCCTTCGGGAGAATAAATATCACCCCCTTCCCGCAACCTGCTACCACTCATACCTCGACCGGTTGAACCTTGGCCACGCTCCATGGATGGAGTAGAAACCCTTCTCCTCTTACCTCCTAAAAATTAAAATATGAAACTTATTAACAACTAATTTAACTCACTTCAAAAAATCAATTTGTAATTTAGTGTACACAAATTATGTAGAACACAACTTTCAAAGCAATAATTGATCATGTGTGAAACTAAATTTAATCGAAAAAGATATTATAAAAATGATAAGTTCACCAAATTGCGCTTTACATGGTGGGAGCACACTTGGTATAAAATTTACTACTTATACACTTTAGTTTGTGGGAGAAATGACAAATGTACATAGTTTACCTTAAAGTTGTCGTGTTTTACGGACATTAAAATGAAGAACAACTATTTAGATCCATTCCAAAGATTGACTGTAGGGGCATTCGCTGGATATGTCACCTTTCATAAAAGATGAGATCCAGAGGCTACCTGGCCCTTTACAGACTCTGCCTATAGAACTTGTAGAAGTAAACACTAGAGGCATTAACAATATCAAAGAATGTTTTCATGCTCAGACATGGGAATGTGTCTCTTTCCCTACGCAAAAAAATAGTTCAAGGTAGTTAATATTCATAGACATGTCATCAAGCAAGTCAATGTGATCATCCCCCACTTACTTTTTATGAAATTAGGCTTGTAATCCTCTACAACCTGGTGGATGGAGTTGAATGGGAACTAGGTTGAAAGGCCTTTACAAAATACATGCTAGTGAATAACACTTACTAGGTTATGCCAACAAATAAAGTGGGAGAAATGTTTTCTCCTCGAGGTTGTCCAATTGGGTGTGTAAAACCAACTTCACCCATTTCCTCACAGGTTTCTCTCTTAGGTTACAAATGTCTTCCACCTTATTAGTTATATATTTTTCAATTTCCCGTGGATTCCTTGATTTTTTTCTCCTACCCTCTCCCTCTCTCACTCCCCAAATTATTGTCATCAAACATGCCCCATTGAGGTTCTGGAGCAATGTTTTCACCATACTTAGAACTGTCATTGCTACTAATTGAAATTGGAGTCATGTATACTAGATTGCTTGCTTAAGTGGCCCTTACTTGGACAATATCCTGAGATGAGTTTGAAATGATGGTCATATGAGGTTGGAAGCTACTTGGTGTAATTTTCCTTAAATATTCAAAAAAACAGAGCAAAAATGTCATTTTCGATCATTTTTTATTAGCTTCTGCATACAACAAATGTTATCACAATTGAAACACAATCATGTTCCATGAGCATGAATTATGAATGTCGCAAGCCAAATGGCAAGGAAATTTGCATTCATTTAGGCAAAAGAAGGCTATGACATTAAGGTCCATGCTAGAAAAAATTATGCAAATAAAGTTGCTAAGTCTTGATACTTACCATGTGTTTCAAAGCCATAACGAAGGTTGGCTTTGAGAGTGTCCTCTCAAAGCCCTGTCTTGAGATGAAATTTAATTCAATGTCTCTTAGAGTTTCAAGGTGGAATTGATAGAACTATTTTATTTCTTTACCATAGATGGATCAAGACATGTAATTTAACTTTACGAGCAGATTGAAGACGAAGAGATTTTAGATTTTGTTGTTCTCACTGAAGGTTTTTGTCTAGTTTTGTTTCTTAAACCATCATTTCCATAGGACATTTTTGGTGAATAGATTCTTGACCTTGATGAGAGGATATGATAGCTTGAAGAGGCTACATCTTTTGGTGATGTCACTAATTGTTTCTCTATTATCATGTTTGTTAAACATCTCGCTTAGGGCGAGGCAAATCCACATATATTGTATAGTTTATGGGACAGAAAACAATATGTAGAAATATTCACTTGGTTTTTATAATTGGATAGAAGAATGAATTAAAATGACCTTGTATGTCTTCTCATTTTAGAGCTCAAATTTTTAGGAAGGATTTAAGTATCCACCTTTCAAGAATCACTAGAAGAGGTTGATAAAGAATATAGGAAGACAAAAACTAACCAATGGTGTACTAAATGTATTTCTTGGGAGGTAGATTGGCATATGGACTTTTGGTAGCTAGAAAATTTCCAAATAAGTGAATGTATTTGAAAACCAAACCTCTAGTTTATTTTGGTTTAGACAAGGTCTAGAATTTGAAAAGTGAATTCCCTCTTTCTTCCTCTTACATGTCCAATGATCGGAATCTGGATTGAGGGAAAAAAATTTCCTAAATAAAAATTTTGCATTTTATTTGTACACATGAGTTTTTAAAAGCTAATTAAATCATAAATTTCTCACAAAATACACTTGAAGCTTGACACAAACCCCTTCCCAATTGGCTAAATTTAGACGATCCTAAACACATTTTTATTTAACTAATGAGGGAGATAGCCCAATAAAACTAGTTTGTCCATATTCAAATCAAGTTGGTATCAAAGTAAAATTTAGCTCATTTTAGTCAAGGTTAGTTAGAAGAATTAGCTATTGGTTTCTGTCTTCAATTTCCTCTCAAAATGAATGTGTATGTGCTTTTGAAAGACACACTAGAGGAATAAGGTCCAAATTTTTCATGAAAATGTGCTATGAAAGTAAAGGGTTAAAGGCAACCATGTACAAGGCATAGTTAATACAAGGCATAGTTGAGCCAAATGTTGTTGAGGAAGCGCCTAATTATTTGGGTCTTGGTTATGGAAAACATGGAGAATGCTCCAAAGCCAAGGAGGCACATGAAGCTGTTCCAAGAAGGAATTTTATTTCGTGTTCATTACCTCAACCTTGTGAAGTTTGTGTTCATGATGAATGGAAAAGTTTGACACCCACTTTGCAAGAAGATGTTAATAAACATGCAGCTAATGAGAATGTAAAAGAAGAGGATGTTGAAAGCTCTATCTAGTCATTGAATTCATTGCTAGTATTCAGAGGGGAGCCACTACCTCATCAAATTCACCTCCTCAAGAAGGCGACAATGGTGAACGTTCAAGGTATAAATTTGCCTTTAATCAAATTGCTTTTGATTATGATAAACATGGTAAATATTCACATAAGATATATAAAAGAACTTGCACATGTTCCTTTTGTGGTTTGAACAATCATAATGTTTATAGATGTTGGAAGAAGATATACATACACATTGAAACTTTCTAAATAAATGAGGCAAAAAGTCAAAGGCCCATTGGACAAGGCAAATGATGTTGAAAATAAGATGCAATTGTTTATTACTCATTGCCATAAGAAATGTCACCTTGTGGACAAGTGTTGGACTTTGTATCCAACAAGTCATCCACAACATTTGAAGAAGGTGGAAAGAGATAACGACAAGAATGGAAAAGAGGGTTCCATAATCGATGAGGGTCAAGATGATTCACATGATGAAGTGCAGCTAAAAGATGCGCCATTGAAATGGTTTTCTAACAGATGGTTAGATTTCTTATCTAATTAAGGCCTTGCATGTATTTTGATGTTTCATGAATTTCTTTGCAAATTCAAAGTATGGTGCATGTTGCATGAAGCAAGATGTTGAAAGTAGAGTTACGTTGACACACTTAAATGCAATAAATATGGAAATTTGTACCTGAGCTCTATTATTTGACTTGAGAGTCAGTTGTTTGAAGAGGCATGTTTTGTCGATTTGTGTTTGGATGATGGTTTTGTACACCAATATTTAAGAGTACATGGAGATATTCACATGATGTGAATTTTTTTTCTTTGAAGGAGAAAAATGATATGTCAGCGAGCTATGTTTCTTGCATGATGTGTTTTCAGTTTGATGGTTTTGTTTGTGACAAGACGTCACAAGATTTTGGGAAGGTCCACTCTTGAGCGAGAGCCTCATGATTACAACATAATCATGAGAATCAAATGGGAGTGCATCATTATTTTGAAAACAAATAGGATTCTGAGCTACCTAGGACTCAAACCATTATTTTTAAATTTGAAATATCATGGTGTGTTGTTTCAATGCCTGAATCCACAACCCTAACATAAATTGTTTTATTCCTTTTTTGCAGGATTTAGTTGGTTATATTAAAATTCAGTTGAATTTAAAATTCTTGGCTTAGTGGCATGAACCAAACATATTTTACATATTAATTGAGAAATTTCGCTCTCCCAATCATTTCTAAATCACCCATATCACCAAGAAAACATGTTTTAAAAGAACATACTTTGGTATGGGAAAGACCTTAGGTTTCAAATATTATAAGAAGGTTTTTGATATGGTTGAGAGAATGTGGAAAATAGAATCCATAAACAAATTATTTTTCAAAACGTATTACTTTCAAAGTATCAACAAGGAACATGTACAAGGGTGTTCAATGAATTAACATTATTTATTTAAATTCCATGATGTATATCTTACTCATAATTTTAACAAATTATTAAATAATGATCTAGATTGGATAATTATATTATTTGTCATATATTTTGTTGCTTATAGAGTGAAAAAACTGTAAGAATCAACTTGTAGGGTCATTTTAATGGTGGGTGGAGAATTGGTGTCTAAAACCTTTTGGAATTATTTTGAGTCATTAAATGACATTTCTAGGGGTCAAACGATTATCCCTTGTGCCGAAATCTTAACCATTATTCTACACTTAAAGACATATCCAATGGTGCAAGAAAAACATCAAACGAAGTTCATTCAAAATTTATGCCTTTAGTAAGTTGACCTATCATGTTGACCACCATGGTACGAGATAATGACATTTTAGCCCCATTACTCATGCATGGAAAGCTAGCTACATGTGGAATTTTAAGAATACTCTAAAAGGTCTACAATCACAAACCTCGTTAATGGTTGACAGAGTCAAATATTACACCTAGTTGGCTATCACGCTATGTTAAATACTTGGCCACTAAGAGGAATAAGAGTTCCATTTTGTGTTATTGTATTTTGTTCCATATTTGTAAATACAACTAGGAGTGTGAAGTTAGAGAGAAAAATGTACAGAGTTAAGTTTTTATAGCAACCTTAGACGCTAAAAGTCTTAGCTAACTCTAGAGAGATTACCTCTTTCTTTGTACTCACATATTTTCCATACCAGAAAAGAGAGAGTAGAGCATGTTTACATTTAATGTTGTTTTTCTCCCATAAGGATTTCCTAGGGAAAAAGGAGTCTAGAGCATCATTACTTTTTAGGGTTGCTTGTCTCCCATATAAGGATTTCCTAGGAAAATAATTGTGTTGATTGTCTAGAGATATGTATGCGTGTGTTTCATTATGTTCTCTATTTCTTACGTTGTGTTTCGTTATGTTTTATATTTCTTACATTTCTGCCATCCTATTTTTCTTTCCAATCAAGGTTTATAAAATAACATGAGAAGCAACATGAGACTTGGAACGATCATTTTCATTATCTATATGGAAGGCAAGAAGGATTATATCCCCTTAATCTTAAGCTTATGTAGTTTGTCAATTTTTATCATATATTTTTTGGTAAGGGTAAATGTTTTTTATCTATAGTACAAGTCATGAGTTCCCCAATTTTACCTTATGTAAAGCATGATTCTAGGATTACTACAATTTGTACTTGGTTTTTTATTGTGATGATGCCTTGTCTCAATCACTTGGCCATCTCTCGATGGGTAGTTAAATCTTTATAAAAATACTTCAAGTAAAATTTATCTATTTGTATTATGTGAAATTATGTAAAAAATGGTATACTATTTTCCATAAAATTGGGTTGAGTTTATCATATATTTCAATGAAAGTTGATTAAATATATTTTCTTTAAAAGGATCTAACAATTTTGTTAAGGTATGAATTTGCAATTTTTTGTGGCTCTCTATCAACCTTCACTTCCTCATTTCTAGAAAAAATCTACTTGCTCATTCGTATACCCACTTTGTATTCAAATGCATGAGTTTTGAACTCTTGGTAACTATGTTTTTCCATGCAGCAAAATTATGTCACATTTTATACTATCTCTAAATATTATTTTGAAGTTTGGATTACTGTTATTCTTTTATATAATTTAACATTATATATAAGTTTAAATTGAAAGCTACTTAGATGAAATATAGCTTAGATATGGCATTTGCAAATTATTATCTATTTATTGAACTAAAGGACATAATTATTACACATGTTTAATTTACATTCAAATGCTTCTTTGATTTATCTCCTATAGCTTAATGTAATGCTAGATATATAATTTAAGTTGAAGGCTCATGAGATAAATATGACTAATATGTGACATTTGTATTGAATCATCTATTTGTTGTGTTATATGAACATAATTGGTAGCATATCTAATTTGCATTACTAATATGTCATGCTTCTTTAATTTATCTTTTATAAATGATCGGAGCATCCCTTTTTAATCTATCCCTTTTGACTTCGGATATGTGGGCAATACTCATCTAAATATTTTTCTATCATAAAGCAGTGAATAAAATTGTATTCCATTTGTGTCAATGTTAAGGTTAAGCACATGGATTAAAGTTTTATATAAGATACATTGCCACAGTGTACATTTATATCTAAAGAGTCCAAAACCTCATTCACGACCATATGTTTTGTTGATGTAGTTTGATTGGTTATATTTCATTGCCTTTGCAGTTGTTGTTGTGGGCATCACCATCTAGTGATTTTAGGTAAAAAATTATTTACATGGAATTTTGAAGTATCCTAGAATGTTTATTATTTATCACTACTAGCCTTGGTGATTTAGTTGTTTGTTTTGATGTTGCTTGGTTACCCATATTTAATAGTTGTTCATGTTTAATTCATTGTTAAGGCTTTTTATTGGCCTATCAGGATGTATTTTTCTCAAATCCATAATGGCTAAAAGAATGAAATTTATCTATGAAAAAGAGAGGTCATATGGAAAAAAATTGTTTGCAAGTGTTCTTTTGAACCCATAGAACTTGCAACCCCAATATGGATACAATACTAAGTAATACATAGCCTCCTCATCTAACTTAACCAGGGATTTGAAATACTATATTTGAGTTGGCTAGCTCCATTTCAAGATATTATAATGTTAGATTATTATTTCTATAGATTTTGATTATGGTAGTAAAATGTTACAAAAAATCGGAAACTACAAATAATATTATTCTAGATATATGTAAAAAGGACATGGTAGAGAAAATCAAACAATATTAAAGTTTTCATAAATAGTTTAGATATAAATACATTTTCTAATTTTGATTGTAAATTCCAAGGCTTAAAGCAATAATTTTTCTAATAATTTTTTTTTTTAATTAATAAATAAAAAAGAAGCATTTTCAATCAAAATCACATCCAACATATAATAAAAATAATAAAAACAATTTAAAACTTCATACACTATGACATTACTATGGCAAAGAGCATAAAAATATACAAGCAAAAAATCCTTTTATATAATAATGGAGAGCTTCAAATATACAAGAAAAAAAAATCTTTCAGCCTTCTTGTATCCCAGAGAAAAGAGTTACTCAAACAATCATATTTTAAACAATTTTAAAACTTGGAGAAAATCATCTGTTTTTGAATTTCAATTATATAAAAAATTAGTCAAATATTTCAAATCTATTTTTTGGCTAGTTGCAAAGTGTAGGTGCAGTTCTAGCTAGAGAGAGACTCCAAGAAGAGGTTTCAAGACAGAACAGGTTTCCAACATTCCAGTCAAGAAGGGAGGCAAATATTTCCAACAAAAGAGGCAAGAACAAGTTCCCTAGTGGTAGTGCTATGCAACCCAGTTAGTCAGTGCATGTTGCAGGCAAGAGTGCGAGTAGATAGTAGTATCCAAAGAGAGTTTCTAGAGGTAGAACAAGTTTCCCAAAAGCAGTACTACACATTTTATTAGGTAGGACTGCATCTAGCATGGAGAAAATCATCTGTTTTTGAATTTAAATTATATAAAAAATTAGTCAAATATTTCAAATCTATTTTTTGGCTAGTTGCAGAGTGTAGGTATAGTTCTAGCTAGAGAGAGACTCCAAGAAAGGGTTTCAAGACAACAGGTTTCCAACATTCCATTCAAGAAGGGAGGCAAATATTTCCAACAAAAGAGGCAAGAACAAGTTCCCTAGTGGTAGTGCTATGCAACCCAGTTAGTCAGTGCATGTTGCAAGCAAGAGTGCGAGTAGCTGGCAGTCTCCAAAGAGAGTTTCTAGAGGTAGAACGAGTTTCCCAAAAGCAGTACTACACATTTTATTAGGTAGGACTGCATCTAGCATGGAGAAAATCATCTGTTTTTGAATTTCAATTATATAAAAAATTAGTCAAATATTTTAAATCTATTTTTTGGCTAGTTGCAGAGTGTAGGTGTAGTTGTAAGACAGAGCAGGTTTCAAGACAGAGCAGGTTTCCAACATTCCAATCAAGAAGGGAAGCAAATATTTCCTATAGATGTTTCGCCCCTATTACCGTGGTGCTTCTTAACCTCCTGCTACGGGTGCTGCTAATGATCTTGTTGGTGGTTCTTAGTAAAAGTTAAAACTCAGAACTGTGACGTTGTAATGTCTAACGTTTAAATTTTAAAATTTTAATACAAAACAGTGACAAATTCAATGTAATTCACATATAAGATGATTTTTCCATGTCAAAATTGAAAATAAGGTCGGTTCCAAAGAAAATCACGCACAATGTCACACAGATTTAGTGGCTAATGAGAAACCCAGCACGCACAATGTCACACAGATTTAGCGGCTAATGAGAAACCCGCACAACGAACTTACAAACTGTCATATCAGAATTTTGAAATTTTCAGAAAACTTAAAATTTAAAAGGGATACAAATCGGTGTAAGTCCCAATTGAGCTCATTTCCCTTCCACAAGCTCCCGTAGAAAAAATTCACAACTACATACTTGGAATCATTAGTGGTAGAGTTTAAAAATTTAAACTTTAATGCAGCAATGGAGAGGGATCCCAGATAACTTGATAACTGACAACCCATTCAATAAAAAAATTAGAAATACAGAGTGAGGAGAAGTTTCAGACGGTCGACACAGAGTGAGAAGATTGATTAGAATTTCAGAGTTCACAACCTTAGAACAAGAAAAATTTTAAAATTAAAATTCGATGGAGTGCAGTGAAGTGCAGAAAAATTTTAAAATTAAAATTCGATTGAGCTTCTAAGAGGGGGATTCAATAGGATGAGCGTAACTGGAGGATCAGAGAACATCAGGATGGCGATACCACTGAATACTTTCATCCATCTTTATTTGACTGAGAGGCTACTGTTTTCCTAGTTTGGCCTATCAACAAATAGCCAAATAAACGCATAATCATGGTGTGCATTTTTCTCAACAGTTTTATGTGATGAGGGCTGTGAATTATCACTGTTTTGGTTTACAAGCTCGATGGGCTATCTGCAGTAGATAGGAACTTATTAAAAGGTTTTGACATCTAAAGTTTTGGGCTAATTACACTTTGATGGGTGGTTCACAACATTTTTTGCGTTGGTGGCTACACATCCACAGTTTTTTGATGGTTTATTCTTTGCCAGAATGAACTACTACAGCGTGAGGTTCACACATTAAAGTGACACACATTGAATATGATGGTGCTACATCACAGTTTTATGATGCGTTTTCTGCTTTGGTGCATCCCAAAGGATTTTAAGACTGTCTGGGCTTTGATTGGCACTGTGATGAGCATTAGAATCTTTCTTCAGGGCAGTGTTTTTTTCCTCTGAATGAACTCTTTCAGGACTGTTAACAGTAGACATCATTGTTTTTATTATTATGAACATCATGTCTTTTAGCTTGAACATGGTAAAAGCAAGAATCTAGTTCTACACAGGAGTGCCTTTCTCTATGTATGTTTTGCATACAAATTTTGGGTCTGTCTTCTTTGATCACACTTCTTATGTGATTTTCAATGTAATTTTATACTCACCTGCAGTAATAAAATTACGCTTTTTTCTCCAGGAAAAAAAGAACAAGAAAAATTTTAAAATTAAAATTCGATGGAGTGCAGCTACACACATGATTATATTAAAATAGCTTGCTTGAAGCTTTATCTAACTTCCAAGCCTTTAAAAAATTTTCAGAAACTGAGAAATGAGAAATCGATTCAACTTGCAATTGTCGAATAATCATAAAAATTTAAATTTAAAACTAAAAGCAGTGATGTAAATATAAATTTATAAGACGTATCACAATATCTTTCATACACAATTTTGAATTATATTTAAAAAAATTCGACATTCGGCATTCTAAAAAAATTGAAAGAGCCGAGAATTTTCGTAACATACACGAGAAGTTCTAACCGCGCAGAGAGTAACGTACCCAGATTCCACGAGCGCGGACAGCAAGAGCACCAGCACGGCCGGGAGCAGCAACAACGCCAACAGAGCAAAAACAGACAACACGCGAACAACAAAAACTGTAAACTATTACCTTTCGCGGGCGATTTATTTATAGAAAATAGTTCGGCCGAAATTTTTTAACAGTTCGACCGAAATTTCGTTGTCAGTTTTCCAATCTCCGGCAAAAATTCTGTTTTCCCGTGCCATCAGTGTGCCGTTAATTCAAACGGAATTACGAGTTCGGCCAAAATTTATAAAAAAGTTCGGCCGAACTATTGTTGAAAAAAAAATTCGGCCCCCGATTCTCACAAAAGTGTAACCCAGCTTCACATTTCCGCCCTACATTCATTTTGATCTGTGGGGACCATCTCCTATTGTGTCTTATGGAGGTGCATTATATTTCTTAACATTTATTGATGATTTCTCCCGGAAATTTTGGGTCTATATGTTGAAAAAGAAAGCTGATGTAGTTAATTTTTTAAAACAATTTAAAACAATGGTGGAAAGAAAACAAGCAAATAAATTAAATGTTTAAGAACTAAAAATGGTGGTGAATTTACTTCTTTAGAATTTGAACAATTTTGTAAGGATGAAAGGATTGTTAGACATAAAACTGTTGTTTATACTCCTCAACAAAATGGTGTTGCTGAATGGATGAATCATACTCTTATGGAAAGAGCCAGAAGCATGATCAGTAATGCTAACCTACAAAAGGAGTTGTGGGCAGAAGCAATATCTACTATTTTTTATTTAGTTAACAGATCACCTTCGGTTGCAATAAACTGTAAAATTCTTGAAGAAGTTTGGTCGGGTTAGTCTTGTGATTATTCGCATTTGAAGATTTTTGGTTGTGATACCTATGCTCTTATTCCTAGAAATCAACGTTCAAAATTAAATCCAAAATAAAAATGTTGTGTCTTTGTTGGATATGATTATGCAGTGAAGGGATATAGGTTGTGGGATCCTTCTTCACGGAAGATAGTCATTAGTAGCGATGTAAAATTTGAGGAATCTTCTCTTTTAAAATTAGATGTTGAAAAAGTTGAACAGGAGCAGGTATCGTCAAGTCATTAGATTCAATTGGAGACTAAACCTTTTCCAAAAATTCGAAAGGAAGGAGAGACTTCTGATGAAAAAGGTGAAGAAGCAAAGGAAACTGGAGAAATTCCAGAATCAAGTTAACAACCAGTCACTCTAAGAAGGTCTACAAGGGGAGGAAAAACACCCAAAAGGTATGAAGACTCTGCTTCATCTTTTGCATTGATTACTAAAGATGGGAAACCTTCTTGTTATCAAGAAGTAGTAGATGATGCAGATAGCAAGATATGGAAAAATGTTATGGAAGAAGAAATGGACTCCTTAGCCAAGAACAATACCTGGGATCTTGTAGAACTTCCCGAAGGGAGAAGTGTTGTTGGGTGCAAATGGGTCTTCAAGTTGAAAATAAAAGTTGATGGAAGTATCGAGAGGTATAAGGTGAGACTGGTTGCAAAAGGGTATTCTCATGTTGAAGGTATTGATTTTCATGAGATTTTTTCACCAGTAGTTAAACTTGTTTCTATTCGTATTGTGTTAGCACTAATTGCATTACTTGACCTTAAGTGAGAAAATTTAGATGTTAAAACAACCTTTCTTCATGGTGATTTGGATGAAGTGATATATATGCATCAGCCAGAAGGTTTTGTACAAGGTCGCAACAGAAGATTAGTTTGCAAGCTCTGGAAATCATTGTATGGCCTGAGGCAGTCGCCCAGGCAATGGTACAAGAAGTTTGATTCCTTCATGGTGAGCCAATATTTTATCAGAAGTGAGTATGATCATTGTGTATACTTCAAAAGTTTCAATTGCATATTCATTATCTTGGTGTTGTATGTTGATGATATTCTTATTGCAAGAAAAAGCATGGAAGAAATCAACAGGTTAAAGGCTTAGCTCTCTAGGACGTTTGATATGAAGGATCTTGGAGCAGCAAAACATATCTTAGGCATGGAGATACACAGAGACAAGAAAAATGGTAAGCTTTGGTTATCACAATGGAAGTATGTGGATAATGTACTTGAAAATTTCGGTATGAACAATGTGAAACCTGTTAATGTTCCATTAGCTTCCCATTTTAAGGTTTCTTCAGATTTAAGTCCTAGAAATAATGAAGAAAAGAAGTATATGTCTCGTGTACCATATGCAAATGCGGTAGGCAACTTAATGTATGCGATGGTATCTACAAGACCTGACATTTCACATGCACTTGGAGTTGTTAGTAGGTTCATGGAAAATGCAGGAGAAGAACATTGGAGAGTAGTGAAATGGGTGCTTTGATATTTGAGAGGTATAAGTGACCATTGCATCAGCTTTGATGGTCGTGAAGGTTCAGTTTGCGGATATGTGGATGCTAATTATGCAGGTGATTTGGACAAAAGGAGGTCTACTACAGGTTATGTTTTTACTCTTGCAGGTGGAGAAATCAGCTGGATGTCAAAGCTTCAAGAGACAGTTGCTTTGTCCACTACTGAAGCAGAGTATATAGTTGCTTCAGATGCCTGTAAAGAGGCAATCTGGTTAAAAGGTCTGCTTGATGAGATTGGAAGGATGCAGGAGAAAGTGAATGTGTTTTGTGACAGTCAGAGCACTATTCATTTGGCTACAAATCCAGCCTATCACAGCAAGACCAAACACATTGATGTAAGGTATCACTTTGTGAGACATGTAATCGACGGTGGCAAAGTAGTTCTCAAGAAGGTCTGCACACAGGAAAATCATGCAGATATATTCATGAAGCTAGTTACAGTAGAGAAGCTGCGATGTTGTCTCACTTCTCTTGGCTCGCAGAAAAGATGATGAATGGGAATGGGCAAGGGATTAGGAAAATTGTTGTCAAGGTGGAGTTTCTTAAAAATATGACAAGAAATGTAAATAATGTAATTTTGGGCAAATTACTTATTAACCGTTAATTGGTTGAGTAACGAAATGAAGTTAGAATAACGAAATAGGCTCAATTTAAATTAGATGGCCCGAGAGGCTTGTATGAGTGGAGAATCATTTGTTAATTAATAGAGTTTCCAATCCCTTGCCCCGTGGAGGTTTCCTTGACACCCTGTCAAGGTTTTACCACGTAAATTATGTGTATTTATTTATGTGAATTTATTTTTTCAGTTTGTCATTCAGTTATAAATTCTATTTCTTTCTCGTTTAATATTTCCCGCTCAAAAACATCTGGAGGAGAAAATGCGAAAGTTGATATGGAGGGACTTATGATGCACATATAAAAGTGTCTTGAATTGATTAATGTAAGGTGGATGGGTATCTTTAATATTTATCCTCAATGTGAATTATACTATTTTAGATGCATCTAAAGTTTAATGTAAACCTGAGGGAATAGATTGGGCCACTGTCAGTATTAAACATCCTCCATAATTTCACTCTGCTTAGTTACTTCCTGAGATTCGATAACCATAAATATTCAATATATATCTATTTGTATTTGTATTGAATGGTGTTTAGAAATCTAAAATTCAAGGGGATACAAAGGCAATTGCTAGCACTATGTTGCAAGGTAAGAGGAGGAAGAAAAGGGGGTGGAGAAAATAAATCGAAAGTTTGATGATCTGCCCAGACAAGTGATGAAGGAAATGAGCGAGGGAAGAAGCAATGTTAAAAATGACAAGCTTCAAGAGGTGGCGGTAGGGAAGAGGGCCGAGGAGGTGGTGGCAGCAAAGATCGAGAAAACCAAGGAAGAGTTAGACAACATGTACAGGGATTTACATACCAAAATGCTGATCAATATCAATCGAAAGTTAGATGATCTGCCTGGACACGAAGGTGGGCTTATCTTTACTTGTTTTGCTTTGGAATTTGAGGATACACTTTTTTTTTTTTGAATTGGACGATGTTGGTTGTTTATATCATTATCTTTTCATTTTTAAATAAATTGAGAAAGCACAACATAATTTAATTTTCAATGGTCAATCTGTGCGGCAGTGGCATAGACGTTTCTCACTATTATGATCTATACATGTAAATTGATAGAATAATATGCATGTTTTTTTTTTTTTTCCAAAGAAAAAATCAAACCATCTATTAAAACATAGAGAGTTACATAGTATATGTAGGATGCATTCAAAAAAATTCATTTCTCTTCTTTTACGGAAGAGAGATGGAGTTACTGCTGATGATTTTGAGAAATCCCTCATTTCACAACCATAGTCACTCATTGAGTAGATACTCAATGTCTTTTTGCACCCCCTTGGCTTCCTTGCTAGGAATATCACCCGAAATAGGAGTACATAAAGACAGAGCCATATAGGAGCCCCTTTAGATCAGAAAACTGGGTGGTAGACACCGGTCCAATTTGAACAAAAAGACCATTGATAAGTTTGATACAACATTGATTTTCTTCTGTCTCCTGGACCTCCTCATCGAGGAAAACAATCCGAAACAGAGTCAGATTGTAATAAGGTTTTTTAAATAACAACAAAAACATCTAAGAGTAGGTTAGAAATAAAGAGAAAGAACAAGCAGAAAATAACTCTTCAGTTGAAAACAGGTTGTTCGAGATTTCGAACTAGCCCACCTTTGACCTCTACAGCTATCTAGTGCCTCATATCATGTCGAATTCTCTCTTTAGAAAAAAGGTCTACTTAGTGGTTCCACTCCTTGTAAATGTGGCAAACAGATATCTCGTTAAAATATGATTTTAATCTAGATACCTCATTAAGTAACGGAAGCAAGATATAATTTATGCATAGTTGAGTCCCATTGAACCATTTGAAAATGTTTAGAGAGTCTCCAAAGATCTGAACCTCTCTACAACTTAAAAGAGAAAGCCATCATAAGATAAGTAAGGCTTTTAACTTTGCAAAGTTGTTTGACCAGTGACCCAGTTCAATCGAGGCTTTCAGGATTTTCCCAGCAGGGAAATCTATGACCAAACCCACTCCACATCTATCTTGGGTCTGAGGCCCCGTCAAAATAAGCCCATGGAATATTCCCCTTTATGAATTCCTATTGAATGACTCTCGAATGTTGTGCGTGCTGGGGAATAAGAATATATTCATAAATGGAAACTCCCTTGCCTGCCAATTTACTTGGAATATATTCATAAATAGAAACTCCCTCGGCTGCCAATTTACTGATAAAAAATGTTATTAGCACAAATTGTTTAATTGTTGGTGATTTATAAGGTAGTATATTTTTACTTTGGATTTTGATTTTGGATAGAAAACAATTTTATAAGATACTCTAAACCTATTTATTATTTTTATCTATAGGATATTTTATTAATATTTATTTGATTAATTAATTTTTTTGTTTTTTAATATTTATTTGACTAATTAATTTTTCATTTTTTTAAGATATTTGAAAAAATATTTTGTTTCCATCAATATTTTTCATATTAAATAATTATTCAAATTAAAACTATTGATTATTTTGTGCAATTTATCAAGTTTTTATATTATCGTAAATATTTTACATCACTAGTGTTTTAATTCTATTTTAATAAAATAACTCTCATACTATCATAAACACCTTTAAATCTATGCCTTCCTATCCATTCATTAGAATGGAGTCTAAAAAAATAGGACTGATAAAATTTGTGGAACAAAGGATATGACCTTTATTCCTATCACTCTTCCCTTTATTCCTGCAACTCTATTGAGCTATATCATTTAGAAAAGAACTTAATTAACCAATATCAATTAATATTAATGTTGTGGATGTTGGAATATGTAATTCCTACTTGTCTTTAGTTGTGATTCTCTCTATGTATAGAGTCTATTCCTATTTGATAGGTTAGTTCCTAGTTTGGTGTGAGGTTGAGATATTCTCTCAACCAAATTATCGTTCGTCTAAAATAGCTTCTCTATCTTGAGACAATTCCTCATGTATATATGTAACTTGATTTGATTAATGAAATATAGCTTGTAAGCTCAGTTTTTAAGTTGGTATTGGAGCCCGTTTGGGCCTTGGCCCCTCCTGGGCCAAGGGAAATAAAAGAGTATATGTATTGTTTTTAGTTTGTCCATCAGTATACATGCTCTGAGAATTGAGACGCGCTGCACTGCTGAGCCTGCCCTCTACGTGGAAAGGTACGTTTCCGGAGTCTGAACACCTGCCCGAGCCTGTTGAGGTCACGGCCTTGTAGCTTACGCAGGAGTAGACTTCTGGCAACCCTGTTCCATGAGCGCTTTCCATGAGCGATGGTTTTCCATCCTCTCTCTCGGTTGAAGCATCGTATTACGGTTCCAAGTCTTTCTATGATCCAGTTAAGCAGAGATTGTGGTGGGATTTGAGAAGAGGAGGAGCATCATTTTGTTGTGAGCCACCGACACTGTAACACGAACTTCTGCGAGAGGCTGTTCATTGTGAATAATTGGTCACACGAAAGAGGATCTGTTGGAGGACCGATCCGCTTTGTTAAACGATTCTACACGTATGTGTGGAAACTTACTGAAAGCCGTAAATGAGAGGTAGATTATCTGGTATGGATACACTTTGAAGGTTGAATTTAAAGTGGTTAGAGATCGAACACTCCTACAAATCGTTGTTTTTTATTAAGGAGCCATTGCTAGTTTTCCAGTCAAGTTTTTGCAGGAAGTTGTGTTAGAATTGGAAGATTCTTAATCGAATTCGTCCATGGCCATTTTCCAATCGGCAAAGAAGTGATTGAGTTTCAAGTTCTCTCTATTCTGTGACTGAAAGTATAGATATTAGAATGGCCGCAAATTTAGAAAATTTAGGTGGAGATGGATCGATCTGGTCTCAATGGAAGGATGGAAGTGTGTATTCTCAAACTACGTGTGAGCCAGGATCGCATTGTTCATCATTCATTGTGTGTGAGCTAGGCATTGTATGGTCCATCCACTGATCAAAGGGTGCCAAGAGGTACGCTGCCCTGCGTGCCACTCTTCGACGAGTGACTCGCACAACCTGCGTGGAGGAACACTAAGATGCATTTTCTTCCAAATTGCTAAACGCTACTGAGAGGAGACTGCGGGAGGCTGGTGCTGGGCTTCCTTCTCTGCCTTCAAGGAACACTGCCTGTGGACTGCGCCATCCTCACCTCCTAAATCTACGCTACCCGTCGATTTCTTCTACCAGGCAGACGGAGGCTGGCCGTTGAGCAGCAAGGAAGATATGTGGTGTTGGTTATACGAGGATTTAGGGCTTCTAGGGCAAATACGAAGGAGAGGAGTAGCGGTGTGTGGTATCTTAAGATCGTGCAGCAGTAGGGCTCCTTACGTCGGGAGCTCGACCTCTCTTGGATGCGCCTAGTCTTGTTTTCCAAACTTGGAACAGTAAATCTTGACAGGTTAAAATGGCAGAGCGGCCGAAGTATCCTTCTATTGTACAGAAGATGTCTTATCATCAAACCTATCTTGGTTCAAGGATTACACCAAGTTGGCAGGCTCGCCAAAATGGTGCTCTTCAACCCTTTAAGTATGATGGAGCATTGTCGGCCCCTGTCCAGAGTTATGGTGGCTTGCAGAGTGCATTTTTGCATGCTTCTTGTGCAAGCAATGTAGCTTTGTCTCCCTGACATTCATCTGTCTTTATTCCAACTCCTGCAGAGAAAGGTTTTACTAGTTTTATGATTGATTTTCTCATGGGAGGAGTTTCTGCTGTAGTATCCAAAACTACAGCTGCCCCTATTGAGCATGTCAAACTATTGATACAAAATAAGGATGAAATGTTGAAGACTCGACGTCTTGCTGAACCATACAAAGGAATCGGGGATTGTTTTGCTAAGACAATGAAGGATGAAGGCGTCATTGCGTTGTGGAGAGGAAAAACTGCAAATGTTATCCATTATTTTCCCACTCAGGCTTTGAACTTTGTGTTCAAGGATTACTTTAAAAGGCTCTTCAATTTCAAGAAAGACAAGGATGGTTACTGGAAATGGTTTTCTAGAAACCTGGCCTCTGGTGGTGCAGCTTGTAAATCTTCTCTTATTTTTGTTTATTCTTTGGACTATGCTCGAACTTGATTGTTGTATAGCGAGAAGGTGGACGAGGCCACTGAGAAGGGCTGAGTCTTGAAATGATTTTTTTTTGTTTTGGTTTCAATTCGTCTTAATTTATCGTTGGAACCAATCGGTGGTGGCTTCACTCATATGCTTGAGTTGAACAAGGCAGCTTTCAGGTGTCAGAAGAGGTGCGGAAGCACGCAGAGTTGTTGGGAGGCTTCCAACTTCCTTTGTTTGGGATCAACCTGGTTGAAGGTTGAACACATTTCTAGCATGGTCTCATGGTGCAATAGTGAAGTGAGCCGAGGGCAGTGTGGTGAGATGCCTTGACGTGATTATGTTTCTATACAGGTTGAAGATGAAAAAAAATTGTTGTCTTCGTGAATTATTCTGCTTTCATGTTGAGACCGGTCAACTTAACATGTAAATGCATTCATGTAAATCTGGTTAAAATAATTAAATGTTGTATTGTTGTGACATTTAGTTTGGGCAAATATTTTCACGAGTGTGAGTCTTTGTTGGAATTGCCCATTCCGACAATAGACAAATTTATTTGTAGGAATGATTTACTACCAGATATAATAAATACATGACAATGAAAATGGCATCATAGATTGGAGGATGATCGAGTTTGTGTGTGCCAAGTGTGGTGGAAACATATATGCATGTTCAATTGCGAGGAGATTATCTTGAAAATGGGTCTTCGTTGTTGCAACCTGTCAGCAAGCATGAGGAGGCATGCTTGGAAGCAGTCACTAGCGTTGATATTGTGAACAGGGGAAGTGGCATCACACTGTGATTCTAGGGGAATTGGATACTGAAATGAGAAATTTTTGTGTGTAAAATTGTTGAATTTTATGCATGTTGACAGTGAATTTGTGGACGACGCAGGATTGGACCATGGAGTCGTGGTTGTGATAAGCTTTCGTGGCTGTGTTAAGTATAGATATTAGAATGGCTGTGTCAAGTTCTCTCTATTCTGTGACTGAAAGTATAGATATTAGAATGGCCGCAGATTTAGAAAATTCAGGTGGAGATGGATCAATCTGGTCTCAATGGAAGCATGGAAGCGTGTATGCTCAAACTGCGTGTGAGCCAGGATCACATTGTTCATCATTCATTGTGTGTGAGATAGGCATTGTATGGTTCATCCACTGATCAAAGGGTGCCAAGAGGTACACTACCCTGCGTGCCACTCTTCGATGAGTGACTCACACAGCCTGCGTGGAGGAACACTGAGATGCGCTACCTGCCAAATTGCTTAACGCTACTGAGAGGAGACTGCGGGAGGCTGGTGCTGGGCTTCCTTCTCTGCCTTCAAGGAACGCTGCCCGTGGACTGCACCATCCTCACCTCCTAAATCTACGCTACCCGTCGATTTCTTCTACCAGGCAGACGGAGGCTGGCCGTTGAGTAGCTAGGAAGATATGTGGTGTTGGTTATACGTGGAGTTAGGGCTTCTAGGGCAAAGACGAAGGAGAGGAGCAGTGGTGCGTGGTATCTTAAGATTGTGTAGCAGTAGGGCTCCTTATGTCGGGAGCTCGGCCTCTCTTGGATGCGCCTAGTATTGTTTGCCAAACTTTGAATGGTAAATCTTAACAGGTTAAAATGGCAGAGCAGCCGAAGTATCCTTCTATTGTACAGAAGATGTCTTATCATCAAACCTATCTTGGTTCAAGGATTACACGAAGCTGGCAGGCTCACCAAAATGGTGCTCTTCATCCCTTTAAGTATGATGGAGCTTTGTCGGCCCCTGTCCAGAGTTATGGTGGCTTGCAGAGTGCATTTTTGCATGTTTCTCGTGCAAGAAATGTAGCTTTGTCTCCCGAACATTCATCTGTCTTTATTCCAGCACTTGCAGAGAAAGGTTTTACTGGTTTTATGATTGACTTTCTCATGGGAGGAGTTTCTGGTGTAGTATCCAAAACTGCAGCTACCCCTATTGAGCATGTCAAACTATTGACTCGACGTCTTGCCGAACCATACAAAGGGATCGAGGATTGTTTTGCTAAGAAAATGAAGGATGAACGTGTCATTACATTATGGAGAGGAAACACTGCAAATGTTATCCGTTATTTTCCCACTCAGGCTTTAAACTTTGTGTTCAAGGATTACTTTAAGAGGCTCTTTAATTTCAAGAAAGATAGGGATGGTTATTGGAAATGGTTTGCTGGAAACCTGGCCTCTGGTGGTGCAGTTGGTACACCTTCTCTTACTTTTGTTTATTCTTTGGACTATGCTCGAACTCGATTGTTGTATAGCAAGAAGGTGGACGAGGCCACTGAGAAGGGCCGAGTCTTGAAATGTTTTGTTTTGTTTTGTTTTGGTTTCAATTCGTCTTAATTTATCATTGGAACCAATCGGTGGTGGCTTCAATCATATGATTGAGTTGAACAAGGTAGCTTTCAGGTGTCAGAAGAGGTGCAAAAGCACGTGGAGTTGTTGGGAGGCTTCCAGCTTCCTTTGTTTTGGATCAACCTAGTTGAAGGTTGAACACATTTCTAGCATGGTTTCATGGCGCAACAGTGAAGTGAGCCGAGGGCAGTGTGGTGAGCTGCCTCGACGTGATTATGTTTCTATACAGGTTGAGGATGAAAATTTTTTTTGTCTTCGTGAATTTCATGTTGAGACTGGTCAACTTAACATGTAAATGCATTCATGTAAATCTGGTTAAAATAATTAAATGTTGTATTGTTGTGACATTTATTTTGGGCAACTATTGTCACAAGTGCGAGTCTTTGTTGAAATTTCCCATTCCGACAATAGACAAATTTATTTGCAGGAATGATTTACTACTAGATATAATGAAGACATGACAATGAAAATGGCATCATAGATTGGAGGATGATCGAGTTTGTGTGTGCCGAGTGTGGTGGAAACATATCTGCATGTTCAATTGCGAGGAGATTAGCTCGACAATGGGTCTTCGTTGTTGCAGCCTGTCAGCAAGCATTAGGAGGCATGCTTGGAAGAAGTCACTAGCCTTGATATTGTGAACAGGGGAAGTGGCATCACGTTGCGATTCCAGGGGAATTGGATACTGAAATGAGAAATTTTTGTGTATAAAATTGTTGAATTTTATGCATGTTGATAGTGAATTTGTGGACGACGCAGGATTGGACCATGGAGTCATGGTTGTGATAAGCCTTCGTGGCTGTGTTAAGCCTTTGTGGCTGTGGTGAGCCTTCATGGCTGTGTTGAGCCTTCGTGGCTGTGGTGAGCCTTCATGCCTGTGTTGAGCCTTCCTGGCTGTGATAAGCCTTGGTCACTAATTTGAGCCTTGGTGGCTACATTGTATCTCCTCAAGGTTGAGCGCCTGAGTGGTGGAGGTGAATTACTGCTTTTTGAAATGTGAACTAGCAAGTAGGTGAAAGGGTGTTGCTCATGCATGTTCATGAAGCAATGTGGAGTGATCAGTTGTCAGTGATCTGATAGGGATCAGATCCAAGACAACGTGTAGTGTATGATCTTGGATCTGCTCACAACAATAGTGTGGGCGGTGTTCTGGTGAACTGAAATTTAGGGCAGTCTGTCCGTAGCAGTGAATGGCGTGGCCATATGTTTTATTACTGTCATGGTTATCGCTTGTGCTTATATTGTCAGTTGGTATTGTTTTTATTTGGTATGGGTAAATGTGGACAGGTCTTGGAAATTTGTATAAATATTGAGATTTGCAACCTCAATATGATGTCATTCTATTAGAATTCACAACTCTAATTGATGAAAGGTAAAACATGGAGACCAAGACCAGCTTGCCAAATTAAAATGAAGATGCCAAAGACTCAAAATTACAGAGCCAAAGTAATGGTGTGTTCCAGCATATGAATAGTGTGGTGTTTGTGGAGGTGAATGGTATGGTGAGCAGCAAAGGAGGATGGAAAATCAAGTTTGTGAGAGTTTGTTTTGTGTGAGTTTCTTGGAATAGACTCATGACCATGAGTATGAGTCACAGTTTGTAATTAGAAGCAAATCTACATGTCATTTATTGTTTGTACGTGCTGTAAGACCCAGAGAGGCATGCATACCCCTTTGTTATATGTTCCCTCTGTCAGAGAGTTTTAACATCCTGGAAGAGTGTGTCATGTGAGATGGATACACTTGGGTGGGCCGTATTGGTTTTAGACTCCATAAGGTGAAATTTTATATCAAGGGGGAGTTCATCGAGAGGTTGGATGAATCATGTATGTGAAGGACTTCCTAGTAGACTGGCGGTTGCAGCGGTTGGAACCCATGCATTTCGTTAGATGGTTTTTCCTTTATATGGACATCAAAAATAGCATGAACAAGATACAAAGTGTAATTACCAAATATAACCAGTGTAATTACCAAACAGGACCAGTTGTAGATTTTGCAGATAGATATTGAGACAAGTAGTCATTAAGGGGGAGTGTTGGAGTATATAATTCCTACTTGTTTTTAGTTGTGATTCTCTCTATGTATAGAGTCTGTTCCTATTTTATAGGTTAGTTCCTAGTTTGGTGTGAGGTTGAGATATTCTCTCAACCAAATTATTGTGTCTAAGATAACTTCTCTATTTGGAGACAATTCCTCATGTATATATGTAACTTGATTTGATTAATGAAATATAGCTTGTAAGCTCAATTTTTTTGTGTGGATATAGGTCATTTTTGAAAGCCAGAACCAGCGCCAGTGCCGCCACTAGTTATAATTCATCATGCAGAGAATGTGAACATATTTTTTGTTCTTCAAGCAGGGGCACTACCAGATGTCGAACAAAATGCATATATATTATAGGTTTTTAAATTAACAATTGTTTTTTAATTATATAATAGTAATATACATTTATTTTGGCTGAGATAAAAATTTATTTATTTATTTATTAAGATCGTGTTTAGCTAAACAAATGTACAGACATACGTACCAATGTCTAGACTTATATGTTAAAATAGATGGAGTACCATTTTCATTTCTTATCTAAATTATTTTGGATTATAGTAATATATATTTATTCTATGTGGGATAAAAATTTATTTATTTATTTATGAAGACAATATTTAGTTAACTAAATGTACAAACTTGCATACAAATGTCTAGACTTGGATGTTAAAATAGATGGAGTACAATTTTCATGTCTTTATCTAAATTCCTTTGGATTATAGGAATATATATTTATTCTGTGTGAGATAAAGATTTATTTATTTATTTATTAAGACAATATTTAGGTAAACAAATGTAGAGACTTGTATACAAATTACTAGACTTGGATGTTAAAATAGATGGAGTACTTCTGATCATAGTAATAAACATTTATTATGTGTGGGATAAAGATTTATTTATTTATGTATTAAGACAATATTTAGCTAAAAAAATGTACAGACATGCATACAAATGTATAGACTTGGATGTTAAAATAGATGGAGAAAATTTTTGATGTATTTTCTAAATTCCTTTAGATTATAGTAATATACATTTATTTTGTGTGGGATAGATATTTATTTATTTATTTATCAAGACATTATCTAGCTAAACAAATGTACAGAATTGCATACAAATGGATGTTAAAATAGATGGAGTACAATTTTCATGTCTAATCCAAATTTCTTTGGATTATTTTTAGAGATGACTATGTAGAAGAAAAGATAAAAGAAAGGAGAAGAGAAAGATAAAAGATGTAGATGAGAGAAAAAGACAAGAAAATGAAAATAAAAATATTTAGAGGAAGTAAAAAAGGTTGAGAAAAAGAAAAATATATAGTAAAATAAAAGAAAAATAAAGAGAATAATTATTAAGAAAAGTGAAAAGAAAAAAAGAAGTTCAAAACAAAGTGAAAAACAAAGAAGAAGAAGAAAGTGACACGGAAGTAATTGAGGAAGAATAAGAGAGTGTCAGTGTTCAAAATTGAACACGTCAGAGCCCTTCACAAGGCCT
Organism: Pinus albicaulis; assembly: GCA_034641835.2. Lineage (NCBI taxonomy): Eukaryota > Viridiplantae > Streptophyta > Pinopsida > Pinales > Pinaceae > Pinus > Pinus albicaulis. The sequence continues at coordinate 262,390,846 of CM076575.1, read as the reverse complement.
CTGGCAAGTAGTCAACAAAATTTACTAGTAAAAAAAAAATCAAAACCTGAGTTTTACAAGTTTAAAAAAAAAATTGAATAATTTTATAAAACGTCATAAGAAGTGTTGTCAGCCTGCGAACATTTTTTAAAAATCTAGTTTTTTAATTACAATTTACTAATTTACTAACCTTTGAATTGTCAATTTGTCACTACATGTATATGGTATAGACCTAGAGTACGTCTGAGGCCTAACGCCTAAAGCCACAGGTGACTAGACTTTGAGCTCTTGGTTGTTTTTAGAGGTTGTTGCAGCATTGAAGAAGAGAAAGAGAGATTGAGTTTCAATTTTCAGCTACCAACTCCAACCCAAAAATCATAATGGCAGGGTCAACCATGACTGATATTCCCTACCATTGTGAAGGATTTTCCTTTTTCATCCTATCTAATAAGAGAAGAACTACAGTCTGTGAAAAAGCCCTTTTTTCAGTGAAAGAGCTATTCTTGATTCTGAATCATCTATTGCACATTCATACTCAGGACTCAGGAGTCAGCATCTTCTTCAATTGAATTCTGAAAAACAACAGGTATTTTGCAGCCTCAACCCTCAAACCAAATTTGTTTCAGTTTTGATTTTTTCTTTGTGCTTTCATCTGAAACGAAGAGTTAATAAGCCCACATTCTAGTTAGACCAAACATCTCTGAGTATTGAATCCTTGGGAAGCCTCTAATAATCTATTGCTATAGTAGGGGCTAGCACATTTGGAATTTTTCCATTGTAGAGTTCCTTGAGGAATTCAGTATAGGAGTAGACAATCTCTTCTTCAAGGTAACTCAAAATCATGTGTGCAATTTTGGGGGAAAGGATGTACATGAGGAAATATGAATTGAAGAAGACTACTTGCACTGCAAAGACCAAGGCCCTCTCAAACAAATTGGGCTTTGTCACTTCCATGAATGTCATAAGTTCATTATTTCATTCTCAAGTTCTAGAAGAACCTTTATCCATCTAGCAGTGTGCTGAAATTTCCCAAGGGACTGACAATGGAGGAGCATTCCCCCCACCATTCCTGGGACAACAGCCACAATCTCTAGAATCATCACTCGGATATCATACTGCTTCTGCATTCATATATAACAAAATTTCCTCAGAAATATTCAAAATCACTCATCTAAAATCATTTCAAGAAAACAAATGCCCAAAACCTGATTCTTTACAGTATTTTCTTATCCTAAAGAAAAAATCCAATGGAATTCTCACCGCCTTCATAGTCCAATATGAAAAATTTTCAGTGAATGTCTTTGGAATGTGATGCTTTCCCAAGGCCAAAAGTTAAAAACCCTTCATGAATTTCAACAAGCATGGAAAAATATAGAAATATCCTCAATCTTATATTGAAATTTCCTCTTATACTAATTCAAAATTTCCCACAATTTCCCACAAAATGAAATAAATGTTATTGGCTCACTCTAAATGAATTCCATGGCCATGGTGATCCATCTTGGCGAAAGAGGTGGGCATGATAAACTCCCCTATAACTGGAATGGACCAAACCCTTTCCTTTCCATTTCTCCATATCGATCTCACTGGTTGCAGTCTCAACTTCTTTCTCTTTAATTTTATTCTTCTCGATGATTGCCATAGCTGCATCAACACTCTCAAATTTGTTGGGGTTCCCATGTTTTGGCCAGGTTGACAAGACCAAAATATGAGACAACATAGAACCACTTTCAGACCTTAGGATCTAGCCCTCCTAGGTCCAGAGAGGGATCTCTCTATGATAGTCGAAGGTTTATGTCTTTGAAGCTCGGATGTTATGATCTTAGGCTAGTTATATGCACAGGGTTTGTTGGTTTGATTGTTTGTGCTTGGTTGTTGGGAGTCAGGAAAGAAGGGTCCAATATAAGATGAGGGTGAGTAAAGAGGAAACTTGAAAAAGATAGATAACTCAGGGAACATTAAGGCCATTGGGCAATGGAGTCAAGAAAGGATTTACTTGTGTTCAATGTGCAAGCTTTCAGTTGGGCTAGTCATCTAGAGCATTTGGATCTTAAAGATGGTTGATGTAATCGAACATTAAGGACTGAAAGTAAGTGAAGGGGGATAGCTAATTATGTCTATAGATCAGGTCAGAGGTCATTTAACTCCAGACCTGCTTGGACAAAACTAGAGGTAAGACAAGGGATCTTAGAAAGGCTTAATGAGATAGAAAGATCCTAGTGAGGCAGAGACAAGGTCCTAGACCTCCCAGTGTTCTAAAGTCATCTAACTAAATCCTAGCAAGAACATCTAAACATAGATTCCATTAATTCATACATCAGAGAGCATGCAATGGCATCCACTACGCTGGTTAAATTAATTGAAATCAACATTCAGATACACATATAAGCAGAAAACATTATGGGCTGGGAGAGCAGCATCATAAGGTACCTATCAAGGGTAAATATTATGCTAAACTTATGATGCGTGCCTGAAGAAACATAATGAAATGAAAGAAATTCAATCACAAATACAGAGAATGGAAAACATCACCAGCTGCTTTAGATCAGGATCCAAAGAAATATGCTTGTCATATTAAAAACAACAGCAATCAGGTACATCATAGCCCATAGCTTGAACATTCAGTCTGAATACATCAAATCTCAGTCTATCTCACACTATTACACAGAGAACTTGTCTCAAGAGGAGAAATGCTTGTGTTTCACTGATATCTCATCAACAACCATTACAATATTTCTCTCTGAGCTTTATAGCAGAAGAAGAGCTCAGGAGGCAGGTGAAACATTAAATGCAGTATTAAAACTTCTGAGAGGGGAGGAAGCCTTGCCCACCCTGCTTGAATGTTGAACACTTAATCTCTGTCATTCCTTGGATGATAGGGTGATCTTCTTTAGTTTTCCAATTACTCTGATATGACCCTGGATTCATTCTGGCTGTGGTACTGTGTTGTACTTGCGGGGAATAAACAAATGGTGCCCAACTGCTGAGAGGACTGCTTCATAAAGTCTGACTGTTTTTAAACTGTAGTTAGGGTGGAAATTCTTCTAGGGACATTCTGCATAATAAGAGCTGTATGGGTGCCCTGTACTTGATGGAGAAAAGCATTCTGCTAATGAATAAACCCAGATGGTACCTATTACTGTGCTCGTGATCCTTTGGATCGACCCTTGGGGTCCTCAAACTGCTGCTTCATTTTTCCTCTGACAGGTTAGCTCGGGTTTTAATGGCGTTGGAAGGTTTCCATTGTTCGAAATATGCCTTTTCCTTAATGCGAATCCTGCCAGCCGCTTTCTGTGACTATCTCACAGCAGTACCATCTCTCGGATTTAATATTGTCTGCACAGCTTGCCATGTAGAACCATGGCGGTCTTCTACCCTTAGAAACCCTACAAAACAACAAACTGTGAAGAAAACCATGGAAAGGGATGATGAAGGTGCTGAAGGCGACGAACATGGTTCTGCTGACGGTGAGATGGAGGGGAGAATTTGCAGTGGAAATGATAAAAATTGCTCTAATGGAGGAATGGTGAAACATAGAGAAAATACACGTAGTAAACGAATGGAAACCTTAAAAAGCACGAAAGAACCAGTTATATGGTGACGGAAACGGGGAATGTACGGGGCGTGCATGTGGAGGTGACGTGGCGAGGCGGGAGACCATGGAATATTCAATGGTGGGCAGACGAATTAGGACAGTCGGATCTTTAGTGGAGATCGACGGTGGAAGCACGACGGATGGAGGACCAAAGGTACGGAGGAGACAGGTTAACGGGGGCGCAACTCCGAGGAGCGGAGACCGTTGGATGCGCGATCGCAGATCGGACGGATGTGGATAATTTCGCCGGGCGTCTTGAGTCGAGAGTTAATGCACGGGAAGATAGTGGTTTCAGAATAGTGCACGGGATAGGTGGCAGACGATGAGTGGAATCGCTAGGAGATGGAGGAAAACCGCTCAGCGTGCGAGGGTGGTGCGGAATGAACCGGCGGTTTCAAGGATAGTGCGCTGCGGGGTCCACTGGCGGAGGAGATGTCGACTGTCGGATCGAAACGTAAATGGATGGAGAATATCCATTGATCTAAAAAACAAATTAAAACCCACAAATGCGCGTCTGCAACAGTTTTTGATGATTTTCGCGTGGAGAAAGGTTTGGAGGGGCTAAGCGCCTGGCGGATTTAGCGTTGGTCCCGGTGCTGGGTCTCATGGGAGAGAAAAGTGCAGAGGTTAATGAAGAAAGGGGATAAGGCCTGATATGGTGGATTTTATCATTTTGTTTCAATTTTAATGCACTTCCAGGCCCATGGAAGGTAACGATAGGGGGGTGAAGTGGAAATTTGAAGGAACAAAGGGTGATGGTGGGGTTTAGATAGGATCTAGGGTGAATTTAAGGGGATAATGGAGGGATTAATAGGTCTCTTTGAGCAATGTATCAGCAGAGAGGATTTTTACAAGGAAAAGCACTCAGAGACTTCAAGGGGAATGGGTTTTCAGGGGAAAGACATTCCTTGAAGGCTCCAAAACCATCCAGCCCCCAGCTTGCTTGCCAAGAATTTCATAGGGGGGCTAACACTGGATCCACATGGGGATGGCTTCTTCTTGAAGGAGTCAAGAAACCAAAAAATAATCTTTGGAGTAGGCCAGATGCCTGTTGCTTGGCACATCCCTTTTTCTTCAATTTTAGCTGCCACAGTATGATAGAAACATCAGCAGAAATATTTCCCAACCAATCTAACTACCCAAACTACAGTCCTAACAATTTCCCTTTGGGTGCAGTTGAGCTAGCTGACCCTTTACATTTTATTTTTCAAAACAAAAACAAACCTATTCTAAATCTACCCTTATTGCTCCATGAGGCCAGATTAAACAGTTGGCCCCATATGCTTCTCTACCTAATCTACTACCCGTTGGGATTAAACTATCCAATAGGTTTCTTCTCCTATATTCTAAATAAGAAATTGAGAAACAGCCAAGTCAGGATTGGACTGTCTGACTTGCTGGATTGAAAACTTCTAGACAACTGCAAACAAAACTGTGAAGGCAAGAAATCTGTAGCTTTGAAGTATCCTTCTCTATGTGTGACTTCAGATTTTGAGCATATTAGAGTCATTCTTTTGCATTTCAGAGGTTCATGTTTTGAGCATGTCTGAACCTCTACCCTTTCTATTTTTTGGAGAAATTTTCTATATTTTCTTGAAAGTAAAACTGTAATGGTATGTACAATGGAAATGGAACTGGAAATGAAAAATTAGCAGAAATAGTGCTTGAGCATCCTGCCATTGAGAGGACCCCCAAGCAGCTCTGTACCATCAATTTCTTGTAAGAAAAATGCATTAGGACCCACAATGGCATGGATGACAAATGGACCTTGCCACAAGCTGTCAAATTTGCCATGTTTGCCTTTGTCTCATCTTCTTGAATCCCATCTCAGAACCTTGTCACCAATTCTGAAATCTGAAGCTTTGGTTCTTTTGTTGAACTGCCTCTTCATGTTTTGCTGAACTTTCAACGCTCTGTTGTAGACCTGATCCCTTGTCTGCTGAAGATGTATTTTTTCATTTATTCTCCTTATCATGCTGTCCTCCTCTGATTGGATCTCCTGGAAAAGTTTGATCACTGGAACTCCAAGACTAGTAGGAAAAACTGCTTCAGTCCCATAAACCAGTTGGAAGGGTGACATGCCAATAGATTTCTTTGTAGTTAGCCTGTCAGCCCACAAAGCATGCACCAAATTTTTGTGCCATGAATTTTTTTTCTCTTCCAGCAGCTTCTTAATGATTGTAACCGGGCTTTTATTTTATGATTCAGCTAGGCCATTACCCTAGGGGTAATAGGCAGTTGAATGTCCAAGTGCTATTCCGTACTTGTGATAGAAATCAACCATTCTCTTGGATCCGAAAGCAGCAGCATTGTCAGTGATTATTTTCCTTGGATAGCCAAACTGAGATAGGATGAAGTCTTCTAGGAACCTAATAATGACATAATCAGTGCCATTCCTAGTGGGTATGGCTTCTATCCATTTATTGAAGTAATCTGTAGCAGTTAGGATCCATTTATGTTGTCCAGAGGAAGCAGGATGAATTTCTCCTATAAAGTCTAGGCCCCATTGTATGAAGGGGCCTTCTATGGTGATAGGTTGCAGAGGGAGGGCAAGTAGCTTTCTTTTGCCCTAAAATATTTGGCATTTGTGGCAGGTAAGAATCATTTTATGGACATCACTAAAGAGTGTAGGCCAATAGTAACCAGCCCTGAGTATCTTATTTGCAGTGGTTTTCCAACTCAGGTGGCCTCCACACTCCCCGGCATGGAATTCTTGTTTGATTCTTTCAGCTTCAGTCTCAGACAAACACTTCAGCAATAGGCCATTAGGATTTTTCCAGTATAGCTTCTCATTCATGATGCAGTAATTTATAGCTTTTAGTTTTATAAATCTGGCCTTGGTTTTGGACAGTTCTGGAGGGTCTTTGAGGTTAGTGAGCACGTAAAGGATATCGGTATACCAAGGAGAGTTTTGAAACTGCTCCTCGACAGTCGGATGGGGCAATCCCTCCTACTCATCCAAGGCATTTATCATATTAATGTCAAGGGCCTACAAGTTTGATTCGACCATTAACTGGGCCAGGCTTTGACCTTTGATCAGTTTGGTGGGCTTTATTTCAAGGTCGTATTCCAAGATGGTAGCAATCCATTTGCCCAACTTCCCATCAGGGTCCTGGGCCAAGATATCTTTGACCACTACATTTGGCACGAATGCAATGGTGTGAGAATGCAGGATGTACACCCTAAAGTCTTTTAAGGCCTTAATCAGGGCATAGGCCTGCTTTTCCATGATGTTGTACTTTAAGGGTGCATCTCTTAAGGCTTTACTGAAGAAAGCTATAGGCTGTTCATTACCTTCTGAATTTTTTTGCAGCAAAACTGTAGCTATTGTGTGTTGGGAAGCAAATGAAAAAATTAGAAAATCTTTTGAGAAGTCAGGGCTGATAAGGACAGGGGCCTGAGTGAGTGCAAGTTTTACTGACTCAAAAGATTTCTTGGCTTCAAAAGTCCACTTAATTCTTGCACCTTTCTTTAGCATTTCAGTCATTTTCCTAAGGTGCTCAGCAAGGTTGGGAATGAATCTCCTAAGGAAATTGATCTTCCCAATGAAGGACTGTAACTCCTTGATGTTTCTTGCATGTGTGATTTGGAGTATTCCCTCAACTCTCTGTGGATCTATCCTGATCCCTTTCTCAGATATGATGTGACCAAGAAGTTTACCTTCTTGCAACCCAAAAACAGTTTTCTTAGGGTTCAGGGACAGACCATACCTCCTACATTTCTCAAAAAATTTTCTCAGATGCTTCAAGTGTTCTTCTTCATTTTTAGAAAAGACAGTCAAGTCATCCAAGTAGATAACTATGAAGTGTCCTATCTCCTCTGAGAAAGCTATGTCCATTGCTCTTTGGAAGGTGGCGCCATCATTCATCAATCCAAAGGGAATTTTCATATACATAAAGGTGCCCCACGGAGTGGTAAATGCTGTTTTGAGTTGATCTTCTGGGAGTACCAATATCTGGTTATATCCTGAAAAACCATCAAGCAGAGAGATTATTTTAGAGCCCACCACCTTTTGCAAGATGTGTTCCATTCTAGGCAAGGGGTAGTTTTCTTTCAGGGAGGCTCTGTTGAGGTTTCTAAAGTCTATGCATAACCTGATCTCCCCTATTTTATTTCTCACCGCCACTAAATTCGACACCCAATCAGAAAACCTCACAGGAATTATTATGCCTGCATTGTACATCTTCTTAATCTCTTTCTCGACTGCAGGCAATTGTTTTGGATTGATCCTACGGAGTTTCTGTCTGAAAGGATTCTGATTTTCCTTCAAGGGTATCTTGTGCTGAATGATGTTGGTATCATATGCCTTTAAGTCTTCATAGCTCCATGCAAACACATCTATGAATTCCTTGAACAGGTCAACGTATTTTTTCTTCATGTTAGCAGGTATAGACTTAGCTAGTTTGATCCTTTTGGGTTTGTCTTCAGTGCCTATGTTGCATTCTTCCACATCAGAATCAACATGTTCTATTGCAGGCCTTTTTGGTACGTCATCAAAGTCAAAAAGATCCTCTAAGGGTGCCAGGCCTCTGTGTATGTTCTTATCTTTGGCCTGCAGCGCCTCTACCTCTTCGGTATCTGCGTTTTCACAATTTTCGGTTGGATTTCCAGTTTGATCAGAAAAGGAATTTATTTCTATGTTATAGGGTGTTTCTTGTTCATCTGGGGGATCCTCGCTTGGGAAGTTGTCGTCAAAAATCGAGTCTAAATCAGAAACTTCAAACTCATTCCTGCCCACCAAGAAATCTTCGATCTGTTTGTCTCCTTCAAAGACCTGCCAATATTTTTCATTGTCTGGCACTGCAGGCCTGAATTTAGTCTGGATGATGATCTGTTGGTCAACTGGGGTCTTAGAATATGAGCTAGCTAGACAAGCTAGTCCATTTGAAATTGCATTTTGACCCCTAGGAACGAACGCTAATTCATATTCAACAAACTTTTTCAGAAAATCCAGAGTGTCATTCCTGTATGCCCTAAGCTTGGGGTGTTTTGCTGAATACTCACCATTCACCTATTTGATAAATAACTCAGAGTCTCCTTTCACAGCTATCCTGTGGGCTCCTAATTTATTCAATAGATTCAGACCCAGGATGAGAGCTTCATACTCTGCAATTTTATTTGTGCATCTGAAGCGCAGATTGACAGTGTGGCTCTCTGTATGATCATTTTCAGTGTTACGCAGCCACACTCCTGCTCCAGCATTTTTCCTAGTACAGGACCCATCAAAATTAATTTCCCACAGGGGTTCGCCATTATGTCGCGCTAGAGGGTCTGTAATAGGTAGTGGGTTGTCTTGTCCTTCATGTGGTACATCAGTTTGAAGGGTATGACTAATGGGCTGACTGTATTGTGTTCTTGGCTCATTCTGAGCTAGGCTCCCACCGCATATTCTACAGGTTTCGCTATTGTTTTCTTCTTCAATTTCTTCCAGGGTAGCCATTACGTTCAGGTCTGTGCTTTCAACCTCTACGTTTGTACCCATGTTTCCAAATTCTAACTCCCCCAAGGATTGGTCGTTATAAAGAATGAAAGAATCCAGGTCTGTGTGCACAGAGTACAGTGGTGAATTCTCAGGCTTCTCGGGGCTACTGACTATGAATTTCATCTGAGACTTCCTATACAGTCTTCTAAGTTGGCCAAATATAGGGATAGTGGCATATGAGCCATCCATCTGCATTTTTCCTTGCAGTTTGGCTCCCCATGATTTGGATAGTAACATGCCATACTTAGGTGGCACATCTGCCACCACCACATCCATGACCATACATTTGGTAGGAATCTGGGTCAAACTCACACAGAAGTCTTTGATTAGGCGTAGGCATTTTACTCTGCTAGAATCGAATGAGTATAAGTCCTTGTAGGGTCTGGTAATTTCTAGGCCTAGCCTTTCCATCACTACCTTAGGCATTATATTGTGGGATGCACCAGAGTCATGCATGGAATTATGAAGGATCTTGTCATGAATGTTGAGACTGACATAGAAAGGTGAAACTACCCCTTCCTGAAACTTTCCCTCAATTTTTGGACCAAAGAGTAGGGCTGGTTGGTCATCATTCAGGTTTACAGAATCATTTATTTCCCCCAAATTCAATGCTTTCAAAATTTGGCCTTATATACATCCTGAGTGGCCATCTTAGATAATGGTACAGAGATTTTGATTTTTGCAATCTTGCTCTCTAAATTGAAAGTGGACTGGACCTTTGTAATACTCAATTCTGTTTTATTTGCTACTGCTTTAGTAGTTGAATCAGTTTGTGATTTCTCACTATGTACAGGGTTAGGAATCATTTTATCAGGAGCACTGGCTGCAGTGCTAGTGCTACTAACTAGTAGGCTTGGTTTTTCGGTGTCTTGGTTGTCTTTTTCTTTGTGTTTACCAGAACTTTCAGCTGTTGTTTTATTATCTGCAGTAGATGCTTTAGAGGATTTATCAGGTCTTTTATTGATGGTTACCTCAGGAGTTTTGGCCTTGGAAGTATCTTGGCTTTTCTCGCTCCTAAGTTCATATTGTTCCCTGACCTGTAACATGGCATTTTCAAATCCTAATCTGTAATCCTCAGTTTCCAACCATTCCTCATCCCAATAAGAGGGTGAGGGTTGGTCTTCCCCTGAATCACAGTTAAGGACCAAGTCTTTTGTTTCAAACATGTTAATTGCATTCCCTTCAGACTCTTCTATGATTCCCTCATCTTCATCCAAAAGGTTTTGGAATGGGGGAATAACTTGTTGATCTGATTCTTTCTGTCTGTTGGGGGCGTTGTTGTTCCTTCTAAAGTTTTGGTTCTGATTCTGGTTCTGGTTTCTGTTCTGATTGCTAACTATGATGACCATTTTTTCCATCATCTGTTGTAGTCTCTCCACGTTTCTAGACAATTTGTCATAGTTTGGATTGGATGTGGAAGCTACATTGTCATCCTTATAGGTTACCCTCCTCTCGGACCTCAATCTTGCTCTTTTATCAATCAGATTTGCTTCTATGTTTACAACCCCTTTCTGCATATCTTCCAGTGTGGTGTATTCTTTATCCCTAAGCTCATAGGTCATGTTAGAATCAAATCCATCAGGGTATTTTTCTAAGGCCATACCTTGCGGAGGTTTCATGTGTGGAGGGAGAGCATTGTAAATGTTGTTAAATCTAGTGGTACAATCATGGACACTCTCTCCTACATTTCTTTTAAGGGTCAGGTATTCTGCCAGGAGTTGGCAAGTGTTTGCCCTAGTTTCCCATTTTTTTATGAAGGTCTGGTATAATGCAGGAAGATCTGGGACACTGCCAGGAGGTAAGCCCTTAAACCATTTATTTACATCACCACCTAGGCTTTGGGAAAAGATTCTCATTTTTATTGATTCATCATCAGTCTCCATGTAATCAAAGGAATCCTCCATTTTATCTACATGTTGCTGAGCTGTTATGGACTCTTTTGCAGTGAAGTGTGGGATTTTTTACTGATAATCATTTGGTAAGGGTAACATAGGCCGAGGTAAAACCAGAGGTGCATACTAAGCTGCCATGACGATATTCTGGTGAGGAAAAGGGTTAGCTTGAGAAGATGGTATTTGGATGATAGGGATATTCAGACCAGTAGAAGTCTGTTGAGCAGATCTAGGGTGAGAGAGCCCCAAGTTTTGAAGGAAGTGCAAATCAGGTGGTGTAGATGGAGGGATTTCTCTGTTCCTAGTGTTTTGACCGCTGTTAGATGGTGTGCTATGAGGCTCAAGGTCTTGCTGGTCTAGGTGATTGACTGACCTGGTTCTTGATAAACTGTTAGGTAGGCCTAGGTCAGGGGGAAAATGTGATAGAGATGTTAGGTGTTCTGGTGCAGAATTAGCTCTATAAATGTGACTGGAAATAGTTGGTATTTTAGGTGTAGGAGTTTCCCTGAGGATACTCTCCGGATTGTCAACTATCTCAGGTGGGTCAGGGTTGGGATAAGCTCTTGTGTGGATGGTTCTGAAAGCAATAATGTTATACTTCTACCCAAGTAGCTCAACCCTTCTTGTTACTTCTTTTGTGGTTAACGTTGTTTCGAAGGTTGGTCTCCTAGTGGAGTCTATTGTGAAACCAAGACAATCAGCAGGCCTACTGATCACCAGTGGAGTCTTTTCATTTAGGAACGATGGAGTCACCAGGTGGAGGGTCTTAGGGTGTGTCTAAAGGGTCACACTATCCACCACAGTGCTCAAGAACTATCCCCTCTTAGGAATCTCCTCATGACAGCAAAATCTAACTAGAGATTGACTGGGAGGGCATTTACCAGATATGTCACATCCTAAAGAGGATGAGATCCGGAGGCTACCTGGCCCTTCCCAGGCTCTGTCTAAGAGTATGGTGATTATTCAGTAATGGAGGTCGATTTAAAAAGGAGTGACTTACTGTCAACCTAACCGGAGTTCTAAGTTTCTGAGTCTCTAAGAATTTTTAAGGTGAAATGCACTCATTCCCCAGTGGAGTCGGAATTATGTTGGGGTTCCCATGTTTTGGCCAGGTTGACAAGAACAAAAGATGAGACAACATAGAACCACTTTCAGACCTTAGGATCTAGCCCTCCTAGGTCCAGAGAGGGATCTCTGTATGATAGTCGAAGGTTTATGTCTTTGAAGCTCGGATGTTATGATCTTAGGCTAGTTATATGCACAGGGTTTGTTGGTTTGATTGTTTGTGCTTGGTTGTTGGTAGTCAGGAAAGAAGGGTCCAATGTAAGACAAGGGTGAGAAAAGAGGAAACTAGACAAAGATAGATAACTCAGGGAACATCAAGGCCATTGGGAAATGGAGTCAAGAAAGGATTTACTTATGTTCAATGTGCAAGCTTTCAGTTGGGCTAGTCATCTAGAGAATTTGGATCTTAAAGATGGTTGATGGAATGGAACATCAAGGATTGAAAATAAGTGAAGGGGAAACAACCAATTCTGTCTATAGATCAGGTCAGGGGTCATTTAACTCCAGACCTGCTTGGACAAAACCGGAGGCAAGACAAGGGATCTTGGAAAGGCTTAATGAGATGAAAAGATCCTAGTGAGGTAGAGACAGGATTCTAGACCTCCCAGTGTTCTCAACTCATCTAACTAAATCCTAACAAGAACATCTAAACATGGATCTCATTAATTAATACATTAGAGAGCAGGCAATAACATCCACTACACTGGTTAAATTGAACGAAATCAATCTTCAGACACACATATAAGCAGAAAACATAAAGGGCTGGGAGAGCAACAACATAAGGTACCTATCAAGGGTAAATATTATGCCAAACTTCTGATGCGAGCCTGAAGAAACGTAATGAAATGAAAGAAATTCAATCACAAATACAGAGAAAGGAAAACATCACCAGCTGCTTTAGATCAGGATCCAAAGAAATATGCTTGTTATATTAAAAACAACACCAATCAGGTACATCATAGCCCATAGCTTGAACATTCAGTCTGAATACATCAAATCTCAGTCTATCTTACACTATTACTCACAGAGAACTTGTCTCAAGAGGAGAAATGCTTGCGTTTCACTGATATCTCATCAACAACCAACAAAAATGTTTCCTCCTATTTTATAGCAGAGGATGAACCTAAGATTGACTGAGGGAGTAGGTGAACATTGGAGGTGTCATTAAACACAAAGCCGAGAGATAGGGCCGAGGCCCATTCTTGTGAATACTGAGTATTTAATGTCTGTCACCTCTATATGTAGGGATGATCTTCTTCAGATTTACCTTTGCTCTATATATGAATTTGATGCACTCTGGTGGCCATACTTTGTTGTACTTGTGGAGAATAAACAAATGGTGCACAACTGCTGAGAGGTCTGCTTCATAAATTTCTGACCGTTTTTGAACTGTAGTTAGGGCGGAAATTATTTCAGGGACATTCTGCATAATAAGAGCTATATGAGTACCCTATACATGATGGAGAAAAGCATTATTCTGATGAATAAACCTAGATGGTACCTGCTACTGTGCTCAGGATCCTTTGGATCAATCCTTAGGGTCTTCAAACTATTGCTTTGCCTTCTGAACCTCTGATTAAAGGCTCAAGATCATCATTAGCTCGCCTTAATCTTTCTCTTGCTCTGTATCGAAACACTCTGCCGCTCCATTTTGCTTATGACAAGGTAGCTTGGGTTTTAATGGCGTTGAAAGGTTTCCAGTGTTTTAAATCTGCCTTTCCTTAATGCGAATCCTGCTAGCCGCTTTCTTTGACTATCTCATGGTAGTACCAGCTCTTGGATTTAATTCTGTCCGCACAGCCTGCCATGTAGAATCATGGAAGTCTTCTACCTTTAGAGACCCTGCAAAACAACAAACCTGTGAGGGAAACCATGGATGTGAATGATGGAGGTGGCGAGGACGCAACGTGGATGCAAAGAATAGCAATACAGATGAAGAACTGGGGCAAAATTGTGAAAAACGGTGACAGATTTCTCTGGCAGAGGTTTGGCAGAACACAGAGCAACTATATGAAAAAAAAATGACAACGTTAAACAATATGAAAAGAACCAACTGTACGTCATGGACAGGGAGGGAGTGCGGGGGGTGCACGTGGAGCTGACGTGGCGGGACCGGAAGACCATGGAATATTCAACGGCGGGTGGACGAATCAGGACCATCGATCATGGCAGAGATCAACGGCAGAAGATGACCGACAGTGGACCAGGGGTGTGACGAGCGGGAGTTAAATAGCGTGCAGCTTTGATGAATGATGGCCGTTGGATAGGCAAGTGGAGATCTGACAGCTGAGTGCGATTCCGCTGCGAGACATGGACCAGACGATAACACACGGGGGATGGGCGGTTTTGCTGCGGTACAAAAGACACGCATCGATAGTTGTATGGATTCGCTCCGCGTTCGGGAAAAACCGCCCCTCGCCCAAAGGCGGTGCGGAATACACCAGTTGTTTTTGCAATAGTGTGGGGCGGGGTCCACTGGCGGAGAGGATGCGGACCGTCAGATTGACATGAAAACGGACGGCGATGGTGCCATATGGGAAATGAACAGAGAAACACTGGCACTGGGGATCTAATTAACACTGTCCGATCGGATGAGTTCTACGACTGAGGCTGCGCCCAAAATGGTTCGAAATAAGCGCCTTCCTGCCAGCGGGTGGTTCCAGCGCAAGGTTTCATGGAGGAAAGAGGCACGGGGCTACGGCTGAGGGGGTAAGGCCTGATATAGTGGAATTTATCATTTTGTTTCAATTTTAATGCATTTCCAGGCCCAGGGAAGGTAACGATAGGAGGGTGAAGTGGAAATTCGAAGGAACAAAGGGTGATGGTGGGGTTTAGATAGGATTTAGGGGGAATTTCTGGGGATAATGGAGGGATTAAAGGGAAACTTTAACAAAGGGAAAATAGATGTTGTGATGGGGAATTTTGCCAGGATATAGGGGTAAAGAGGGAGTAATAGGTCCCTTTGAGCAATGGATAAGCAGAGAGGATTTGTGTTGGGCACAACTCGTAGATACTTCAAGGAGGATGAGTTTTCAGGGGAGAGGCATTCCTTGAAGGCTCCATAACAATCTAGCCCCTAGCTTGCTTGTCAAGAATTTCATAGGGGGGCTAACAAAATTCATGATCGATCCTATGATTCTTTCTAGAAATAGGGCTCACCGATCTTGTTGTCACAAAGGATGATGAATTCCAATATGAGCCTTGCTTTTTTATTCTCCCCTGTTCGTGACAGTAAATTCATAAAATAATTAGGATGAAACAAAATACTCAGCCCCACAGGCTCCCATCGAGTTGTTGTTATAAAACCTTGCTAGTGCAGCGCCACGACTGTAAAACAAGAGTATTTCCACCCTTCTAGGAGCAAGGCCTTGGTGGCCCCTCACAATAAGATTTATTACAACCAGTGACGAAATCCTAAGAAAAGCCATCTCCAGCAATAATTAATTAATTTTCCACACTCTTTGTCACTTTGAGTGATATAAAGAGGAAGTATCCCTCTGCCAATAATCCCCTCAAACCCCTCTCAATATCTATGATACATGCATGGTAAAATCTTTCACATGCCATATTTCACTTTTTTACAAAATATGCTAATGTATATTAATGCCAAGTGTGAGGCCTATTCTAAGGGTCTTCAATTGTACAATCTCTCTGTCATGCAGAATAAGAGATCTAGTCAATAGGACATTGTTTTTCTTGCTATGGAACTCAATTATGGAGACTCTTCTCCCATTTTTTTGTTTGGGAAGAGAAGCTTTCTTCCCAAAATAAAACCATAGGGTACATTCCATTCAACCACAAGAAAAATCAATAATTTGACATCTATTATGAATGGTGAAGGTCGACATCTAAGACTTTCCCAAATCAATATCAAGAAATTTCTCTTGTGTTACCTTTCAAAATGACACTTGATCCTATGCAACATCATGTACTTGACTTCAAAATTCATATTCAAATTCTGCCAAGAAATGCCTGTAAAATTTCAAATATTTATGTTGTTTTAAACCATTATCTTTCAAAAGTTCATGTCTTGGATGTTGAAAATGAGAAAAAGACTTTGGTATGAAACCAACTGGCAAATAATTTCCAGCAATGATTTAGAACATATGTACTTATGAAGTGAAAAAAAATATCCTTGATGCATTTTCAATGTTTGGCTAGGGTTTTTTTTGGAGTAAATGACACCTTATTATTAGAATGGTGACCTTCAATACAAGTAAACGCTAGAGAAAAGAGATCATCATGTCCTCTTAAAAAAGAAATCAATTTCCTTTTTCCTTTCGTTATGCTTCTCATGACCATTTTTAGAAGTGTCTCAATACAATTTTTTGATAAATTTTGTATCCACTCTAGGAGCAAAAAGACTATCTCTATCTCAAGAGAAAATAACAAGTCAAGGTGGTGGACTTAGATGTGGAATATTAGCTTCCCCAAGAAAAATTATGATGAACAACTTAAGATCATCTTTCCATTTTTAACACACCAGCACATGGAGGTAGTTTCATGTAAGCACTTGACATGGCCACTAATTCATCTTGAGCCCATCACTGAAAATATGAAATTATGTGATTTACTGGAACTGAATAGGAAGAATGCATTGATAGTTGGTCCAATACTAATTTCCCTGATCCATTATTTGAGGTGTGACTAATAAAATCTTGAATAGACACCTGAGTTATTTCTCCTAATATTGGTGATAAATCTTGAGATCCATCTATGCCTATTGAAAATATACCTTGGATGAGAATGATAACATAGAAGAAATTTCAACCAATAATCTTAGCTAACCACAATCTTCCAAGACTTGATTAACCTCAAAGAAACCCCTCTGTTCAATATATTGGTTCTGATTAGCCCTTTTTTTGTATGGAATTTGTTTTCGTATTTAAATAAAAAGTAGCTACATTCAAATACTTTCTATGAAGATTTTTTGTAGAATATTCCTTTGAATTAATCTGAATTCTCTCTCCACCAAAAAAAACTAGAGGTCCCTTAATATTTTCAAATTGAGAAGAATGCTTCATTCATTAGGTGTACAAGAATATCTATGTTCCCTTTAAATGATGAAAACTCTTCCCACATCATTGAATTCTAGCCCAAATTCCCAAAAATGTGAGTGGAATAGCAGAGGGGGTGCTAGTACCAATAACATCCCTACACAAATCCCACAATAGATGTCTAATGGTGTTGTTCAACTTCCATCCTATTCCATGAGCCCTATTTCAACTTTCCTACTTTTGGAAACCTCCTATATCCCGATGGTATCCATCCAAATTATTGTAATAATATCTTCAATACTCATGTTGGCATTTCCAATGACATTTAAGCAATGCAAGATGGATCCTCCTTCACAGTTGTATATGTAACTCTCTTTTTTTAACATAAAGATTGCTATTTTTTTTCTTTCAGAAAATGAAATGTAAAAATAATATATTGTCATCAATTGAAAAGATTTTTATTTTTGAGCTTTTCATTACTGAAGGGAGACATGAATATGCCCTTCTAATTGAAATTAAGACCTGCCCTTCAAATTTGATCACTAGAGAGAGTTAGAACGCCACATGAGATCAAACTCAAAAAAGAAAAACTCTGAAAACCCTAAGTGGAGAAAGGATAAGCCAGAGGAGCATGCCAAACAGGAAAGTTTCGCGTCACAAAAAGGAACCTAGAAACTTCAGAAAAGCAAGTTTCTACTCATCCTGATTCAATGTATAAATTATATATCAGAAAAAGGGACCCAAGTCACATTCACATGCAATTTGATTAAATCACTGACCTGCGTGCCGCAATCCAATGTTACAGATAAGATAAAAGCTTTCATGACAGGGGAATAACACAGAAATTTCATAAACTTACACAGTACTGTAATTCTTCGTATTGTCCTACAGACCTTACAGGTAAATAAATAGAGATGTTCTTCGATCTTATATGTAAATAAAGATAGCTCTATTCAATTGTGTTCTGCTGAAAATAAATGTAAATGAAAAGATATTTTATTCAATTCTTTTCTGTTTGCTTCATAGTTGAGGTGTTTGGCTTTATTGGGTATTAAGTAAAGATAATTTTAGATTTATTTTTTGTTTTTATTTAATTTCTAGATGAATCAATAATCTGAATTTTCATACTATGGGGATATTTTACAGAATCCATATTTTTGGACAACATTTGGATCAATTACTATACATAACATAATTGGGTTAGGTTTGTACTCATTGGTATGACAATTTTAGTTTATATTAGATATTTGGGGCTTGTTCATAGATGGAGTTACTTTCTAGGTATTGTATAGTGTATATTTTAATTATATAGTATTTATATTAGCAATTGCATCATATGTTGCAAAAGAAACACCGTGAGGAAATACTATAGGAAGGAGTAGCCTAGAAGAAATAAGTTTTTGCAGAGAACGAACCATCGTGAACGAATGAAAGGCAATTTTTGCCTCCATGGAAGCAGGTCGTGGAGGTTTCAGAAATATTGATGATAGAAGTTATCAAGCAGAAAATTTTGTTATAGTTATGGAAATAGGAAATTGTGGGTGAAAACATATATATAAACCAACATAATCTATTCACATGTATATAAAAATTTTGTTATAGTTATTTTGGTGATTCTTAATCCTCTCAAACAAGCATGAAATGAGCATGTAACTCAAATAAGATATTTTAAATACGTTCAAGTACAATCTATCTAGAATAGATGTAAATAAAGAGAATTTTTATTAACAGAAATAGATTTTACTCCAAGTTCATCTACATATCTCGATGCTAATTTCATGCTTGTCAGAAATTGTATATTGTATATGAATAACAATAGTCTTGGTATACAAGAAAGTGAATGTCATTTTAATATGGAGACATTTTTGGAAGGAGATATTGTTCTTTATGTTATGGTTTATTTTTGTTAACTCCAAACTTGGTTTATTATTTCTTTATATACATAAGAAACAAAAAATACAAAGTAATTTCACAATTTTAAGTTATAGTTTTATATTTTATAATTACAAATCTAGTTTCTTATTAAAGTATTTTACACACATGTATTTATTAAAATAAATTATATTGTGAATATGTTTTCTCCTATTATTTGATTACAAAATTATTGTACTCCCTACTACGTAAAACAACTTTATTAATAAATAATTGAATGCTAAATTGAAAGATTGCTCAAGCTAGAACTACTATAATATATAGAACTGAGTTTTTGATGTATAAATTATTTGTTTTATATGTGGTTGAATTTCCCTTACCTATTATCTTCAAACCCCATGGGGAGGTACTGAACATGGGAGCCAACTTTAGGTAAATAAACATTCACATTGTCAATTTGGAAAAAAAAATTATAATTCTAAAATTCTCTTACCTAATCATATTTTTAAATATATAATTGAGTTCCATTTATTAAAAACAAAGGCAATATTAATAACCTCCTAGAGTTATAAAAGGTAATTGACATGAAAAATAAAAAATCTCCTCGTGACAACATACAAATGTTAATCTTAATTGAATCATTAAAAAAATAAAAAGGGATAATAGACACTATCACAATTTTCTTATAAGAACTAAATGCTCCTATTGAAACATTGATGGCTTTCATCACTTCAAGAGCAGTGGAAACAAGTTTATTGAGAAAGAAACTCTAGCACGAGAGATTTGGAAGCAACTGTTGAATTGATGAACATGCCTTGCTCTATGGTGTTGGATATTGGGCATAGCTTTCTTGATCTTGTATACAAAACTGTAAATCTGCATGTACTACATTAGCCATGAAATTGTTAACATTTAGAACACACTTTCCATCACATTTGTAGAGAAAATTACAATAGAGTATCACATTTTTCTTATCATATCTAAATGTTTCTATATGCAACAACTACCTTGTGCCTACATTTTACTCAATTACACATTTAGCAATATTATTTTTAAAAAATACAAATATAAATTACTATTTTAAATAAAAATATTACAACACATTTAACAATATTCATTTAAAAAAATACAAATACAAATTAGTGTTTTAAATAAAAATATTACAAAGAATTACATTAATTACCATGGCCCTTGTGTACCTTCCTCTTATTACTTTTTAAATACCTTTTAAAATACCTAATGTTTGTAACTTATTCTTAATCACATAGTGTCAATTTTTGTAAAACTATAATCTACAAGTCCCACTTTTCATAGCTTTGGTGGAAGGATAGAGTATCTAAATTCCTTAACCCTTTAAGAAGCATCCTCAATTATTGTACCACCCACCTACACATCCAATCTAGACAACTTAGGTTCTTCTAAATTGATCAACAATATAGAATTTTTAGGGTGGTGTTATATGTTCACTAAAATTCCCATGATGTCCATCACTATGTATGGGGTTCGTTGCAACCTTGGATATATTCTGTGAGTTGTTGTGATTTTTTTTCTTGTGGCTAAAACTTAATTTTGGTTGTCCCCTAGTTATCATGATTCAAAACATTGTTATCATCTCAATCCTTATAGCATTAGATATATTTTGTGAGCTAATGTGATATAATATTTTTAGCTACAATTAGGTAATTAAAGATATGTATATAGTTTTTTTTTAATAGAAGAAATTTGATATTCATTAACAAAAAAAATTGGAAAGAGTATGTATCTAGTTACAAACTGTTATGTACTTATAAACTATTACAATTACGTAATTAAAGGTAAATTTAATGTTATTTAAGAAATGAGAATTATGAACATCATCGTTATTGCTCAAGATAAATCATGTCCTGTGAAATAATTTCACATATTTTAAAAATTTTCATTTTTAATTTAATTTTTTATATATTAAGAAATACTACTCATGAATAATAAAAGAGTTGTAACATAAATAATATATTAAAAAAAAACCATGTCCTTTTGGAATAATAAAATAGTTGTAACAAAAATAATATAAAACAAGAAAAACTATGTATATTTAGATGTATGAAAATTTAGATACATTTTATTAAGTAAAATTTAAAAAAAATAATGGTTATAAACAATTAAAAATAAATTTATTAAGTAGTTAGTTTAGATCTATATTATTTATGAGAGGGATCAATTCTCTTTTCACTTTAAAAGAGGTTTTCATATGAAGACATTTGATCTATCTTAGTTCTTGGTAGATCTAGAGTCAAGATTTATCTAGACCATCTTAATTTCGCCCTTTAAATAATATATATTCCACGTGAATACCATGGGTCAATACCATGGGCTGTTTTTATAGCTTATTATTATTTATTTTATTATTTTTATCTTTTATTGTATTTTGACCTAGTTAAAATGCTCATTACATTATTCAATCTTTTTATTTAATTTACTTTTATTTTTATTTTTGTGTAATTTGACATAGCCAAAATATTGAACATCACATTACAACATTTATATTATACACCTAAAATCAATCTAACATATTAAAAAGAAAAAAAGCTAACATTATAAATAAATAAATAAATATATATATATATATATATATATATATATATATATATATATATATATATATATATATATATATATATATATATATATATATATATATATAGATATATATATATATATATATATATACTTGTGGATCTAATGGCCTCAAACATTTCAATCGTTTAACATTTGATCCAATGGCTCAGACATGGACACATTGGCAGCTAGTGAAGTTGTTTTCAAATAATAATTTCGCCATTTAAATAAAATATATTCCACATGAATACCATGGGTCAATACCATGGCCTGTTTTTATATAGCTTATTATTATTTTATTTTATTATTTTTATTTTTTATTGTATTTTGAACTAGTTAAAATGTTCATTACATTTTTTTTTTCTATGTAAAACTCATCTATTAACAGAGGTATAATATTACAACAAGACCGTAGTCAGAGTCTACTGCCTTAGAGGTAGAGTTATCAAGAAAACACAGAGAGCACTGCCATAGCCCACGCAGGGGTTCATAGTGAGATATTGGAGAGTTTACATTGAACCAGAACTGGACAACAAGACGCCAAAAAAATTCCACCAGCAACATAATAGAGATAGACCCAGTAGTCTGGGCAACATGAAAAGAAGAACAATAAAGCATCAAACCCATTAATCGTCGGGAGACTCCTCCACTATCCGGCACCAACCGTAGGCTGGCATATCACTGTCGTGTGCTTCTTCAGGGGCCGAGGGACCTGGTTCAGCTGGGGCTTTGTCATCAGTTGGAACAGAGCTTGCACGGAACAACGGAGGCTGCATCGTGGCTCGATCACTTTCCAGGTTAAAATTCGAGAATTAACCGATTTCCGCGTCAGGAACCACAGGCTGCGAACTGGACTCCCCAATCTAGTGCTCCTCAAGAAATACTACCAAGAAGATAGCTGTGATCCGAGGTCGGGTGAGGGCATTGTCGAAGATGAAACGCGCAGAGCCTGAGGTGGGGACCGAAGAGGCCTGGGGTCCTGGCGCTTGGGAGCTCCTGTTCAGACAGACATCATGAATACGCCTCCTACCACTACGAGTCCGGGGGTAGTGGTCAATGCCTTGACTAGTGGACAAGGTAGGCGATATTGAGGATAGGCTGGGGTGACCCCTGGAGGGGCGACCTCTGGAGCCTCCTCTTCTGCTACGCATACGGTGCCGCAGCCGTGGCATAGTGAGATTCGGCAGAAACCTGAGAACAGCGAAGACAGAGCTGAATGAATGTAGAGGGATGCCAGAAAATGGAAGGAGAACTTCGGAGAACTGGGGTAATAGAGCTACATTCTGCACAAAACAAAACTCCGACCGACAGACCGTCCCCCTGCTATGAAAATACCAACCAGCGATACCAATGCAGACGAGAATGCAAGCCGAAGCCAAGTGATATATAACCCAGCTCTTATGGTACCAATCCTTTGAATGCTCTGCGTCCACTCACAGCATATCCATCCTTCTCACGCTTAGGAGATCAACCTTCATAACTTCTCCTTCGATGTGAATCGAGCCAGAGGATTCGAAGGCCGGAACCACCGCTGTGGAGATCAATTGAATGCTGAAATTTTCTGATCCCATGACCTCGGTAGGAGCAGTGTATAAATGCTGCAAGCTGTTGTGCGGAGGGCATATTAACTCTGCGTACTGGACGGGCAGGTGTCGGCATGACTCGCCCCGCCACTGTCCCATCTCAATAGCAGTCCAACTGTACACCCGCATCCGGGAAAAATGTTCATTACATTATGTCAATATTTTTATTTAATTTACTTTTACTTTTATTTTTGTGTAATTTGACAGTGAAAATGTTAAACATGACATTACACCATTTCTATTATACACCTTAAATCAATCTAACTTATTAAAAAGAAAAAGAAAAACTAACATTATAAAAATATATATATAAAACTCTTTACTTGTGGATCTAATGGCTTAAAACATTTCAATCATCTAACATTTGATCCAATGGCTCACACCTGGAAACATTGGCAGCTAGGAAAGTTGTTTTCGAATAAGAATGCCTTACGCGTAATTATTCAATTACCAATTGAATTACACTTAAACTTTAAAGGAAGTTATTATATTTTAGGTAGAAAATAAACTTATATAAGGATATTTTATTTTATTTTATTCTGTTTTATTGCATAGTTGAGATGTTTGTCTTTCTTGTGGTTTTTAATGAAAAAAATTAATTGTGTTATGTAGAAAATAAACTTATATAAAGATATTGTATTCGATTCTTTTATGTTTATGGTATAGTTGAGGTGTTTGTCTTTCTTGTGGTTTTTAATGAAAAAAATTATTGAAAACCTCCTATGAGGGGCTACTCTATGTTTTCCTCCCCTTGCCTAGGTCACAACAAGGAGGATTTGAACCTGGATGTGTCTTTTGAGTTTCAACAATTTCACATTTCTTGTAGTTGACCTGGAGACATTATATATGTCATATTGCTAAAATTTAAAATTTTATAAAAGCTAACTAAGCTATAACTTCTTTATTATTATTATTATTATTATTATTTACAAAAAGAATTAATATATAATTAAACCAATATACATTCAAACAATTTTCTTATCCATGGATATTCACTTCCACTTTAGCATGGAAATTCTCAATCTATAAATAGACTTTGTTACAATACCATAGGCTAATACCATACCTTATCACTACCACATGCCCAATAAAACCACAACTCGCTCCATACTTGTTTATATGGGATTTCATAATTTTAAAAATGTATTAAAAATTATTTTAGATATGAGTTAATATGTGGCTAAAGCCATGTTTTTTATGTCTTTAGTATCAAAACAAAGCTTTATGTCAGAATCTGAATGGTTGATAAGAAAACTATTCATATTTAAAATTCAAAGAAAACAATAACTTAATCAAATGACTTGATTGATTATAAAAGGTTTCCCATGTGGCCAACATAAGGTAGACAATAATATGCCAATTTTGAGTTGTTTTTTCTCAAATTTGTCATAACTTGAATTTCCTCCTAGCAAATCCGGGTGAGCAATAATCTCAGTAATTTTATCGAGTTTGTCATTATTTCAATTAATAAAAAATTTGAAGAGTAAACATAGTGCACAAGTTACACAAAAAACAATAAGTTTATTACACCCAAAAATCACACAATTACTACAAGTATATATATTTCTTGTGAGATCCAGTAATTTCTAAACTAAGAGATTGGATGTTGAGAAAATATCTCAACAAAACAACAACTCAACAAACCAAATCTACATGCTTACTAATGTAAGTGTTATTCCCAAGTCCTCCCCTTAACACTTACATTATTACATGAATCATAAATTAAATATAAATCACACCTCTCTAATTAGACTTAATCAACACTGACATCTACTCTGCAATATTGTAGACACCTCTCTTTCTTAACCACCACTCGAGTTACAACTGACCTCCATTTAAAACATAACTACCTCTGACCATCGTTGATGAACTTTGCAGAATTGATGCTTCTTGAACTCTCGAAGGAAAATCTCGATACTAAACCACTATATGGACTAACTCTCATATATATAAATGAAACGAAGTACAATTTTGATAGTTATATAGGTGAGTTGTATGGATACTAAGTGTATCAAGTAGTTAATAATACAAATAGCATTTTTAACACACAAGGATCTCATAAAAATAACATGTAACTAATGCTCATGAAGCCCGAAGCACAACAAGACCCATCAGCATATAACAAGCTCACATAACTAAATTAGTGATATGTTGTAATATCCCAATCGATAAAAAATTTCATAGATCTAGCACACTTTAGTGTTGTAGCTAAAAATACTTGCAATCAAATATTGAACACAACAAGATCTGGAAATGCAACCTTTATTTATATTATTAACTAAAGAAACGAGTACTTGCCCATACAAAAGTATCTGAGCTCATTCAGTGGCATGCCCAGATTCTCATTAAAATAGAAAATAAAATATTAAAGCACAATTGTGGACCCTAGATGGATCCACTAAACAAAATAACACCCATGGGGTTTTCGTCCTTGGGATCAAACTAGAGCTGGCCTTGCCAAGTTCTCAACAAAGGAAAAATAGATAAATAACTTAGGATGATGTCAATGCCTAGCTCCAATCCAATTTTATAGGTTTGATGGATTCTCTAGAAGCTTTATTTTATTATTTTCCCTCGAAAAACGAAGGAGAATATTGTGGCAAAATACCATGGGTAAATACCAGGGGTAGGTTCTGTCTATTTTGACCATATCTAGAAAACAAAATATTACAAATCCTCCCGCCCAAATATTTCTCTCCCTCAATAAATATATTGTTGTCCACAATAGAAGCATTTGGACATTAATACTAGGTTCCCATACAACCCAGTGTGTTATTCTATGCCTCCATGCTAAATGACCCTGAATGGATCCTTCGATACCTAGATCCCAAACAATCCTCTAGTTAACCTTTCCCTCGATAGATTCACTTGGATCCCCAAAAATCCTCTAGTCAACCTTTCCCTCGATAGATTCACTTTTATCCCAAACAAACCTCTAGTCAATCTTTCCCCCAATGGATTCCCTTAGATCCCAATGCCACCTAAGTTCTGGAACCTATGGGTTATGATACCATCTCAGTCCTTCATCACTTCTTGAGCTTAAGATCCCAAGCATAAATATTCCCTTGGCTAATATTATCCTATCAATAGAGTTCCAACTCATAATCTCTTACCAATCCATCTCGTGGGAAGGATATAATGCATGAATTCATGTACATGGAATAAGTCTACCATGTTGATGTTGCTTGATGCTCAACTCATTATGCTCCACCCGATCACCCAACATGATCCATTTGTATAACTATGACATGCTCTCCCCAATGTATAAAGGCAGGTTGGTAGTATTGCAAGCCTTATTTATGTATTCGTGTGGAGGGTTTCTTTGGAACTCCCAACTATACTCCTTGTGTTGCCTTGTGAGGGACTTAAGTCGTTCCTCAACACTAGATAACTTGTCCATTGATTAGGAACTTACCCCTAGAGCTCCTCAATTTTCATAGTCTCCTCTAAGACTGTCTAGACTCTCTGCTTCATCATCATAGGATTTGTCTTGAAATGCATGATATTTTCCTGAAATTCCTTTACTAGAAATTTCGATGCCCTGTAGAATGCCTTTGTATCTGTCTGCATCGAATGCTCAAATATCATAGCTCCGGCTTGAACCCTTGACTGACTCTCCAAAATCTTCTTATCCTGAATACCATATTTTTCATGCTGCTCATTATGATCATGATCATCATGTTGGTTTACCATCACTATATCTCCATTTAAGTCTCCTTGAATGTCTTCTCGAAATTCTCCTCCCGTGGGGACGATTTTTTGTTCATTCTCTCTAGTTGGAAAACATGGATGCACCGATGGAATTGTATTTACACTTTATCATTCATACTCTTCAGGGATGTCCTCCTGGAGATCTATAGACTCAACTACCACATCATCAGGAGGAATTACCTCCTTCCTTTCACCATGTACTTTGTCAAGATGATTGATTATGATTGGATTGTCCTAGAATTGTTTCTCACCATCTGTACCTGACTGCTTGGATCCTTCATAGGTTCTCTTCTAAAAAATAGTGAACCCAACTATGGATGAATCCTCATGATCTGAATAAGTCTCTAACTGTTATGCCCGTGTTTCCCCCTTATCACCTAGAAATGAATGGTTAAGGGCCCAAGGTCCCTTGCATATAAAGCATAGTCCTCTCCTCCTTAGTTCATTATTGTTGCATATTTTGTTCTTGCTTCCTCCACCAATCCTTCCCAACTCCTTCCTAGTCAGTACCCTTCTAAATTTGTTTTATGTTTTTCTCGACCAACCTCTCAACTAGACCATAGGAAACTGGGGATAACTTTGGTTCCTTCCTCCAAATGGCCAACAATTTGGATCTTAGTAGCTTGCAGATGTTGGAATCTCCTTTTAAGAATGGGGACATGATATTTTTCATGCATGCTTTGACATGGTCTGAATGAGATGATGTAAAAATAGTGTAAATTTTTTGGAGCAACAGAAAGATCAACTCGTCACATTCTAGATTCAGCATGAATGTGCGAAATCTGAACTCTTCCATGAGTTTTAAAATTATGCATTGCTTCTGATAAGTAGGAAGCATAATGTTGTTCAACCCCTTAAGGGATTCTACTATCAGTTGCAATATCTCCTTCACAATATCCTTATTGTAAGGTAGTAGTGATGATGTTAAAGCCATGATCTTGCTGAGACAAGACACAATTGTGAGCTTGACCTCTCTACAAGGATGTTCCCAAAGTTTGGGTTGTATTAATGCAAGCATAGATGGCTTGAGAGCCCAACTAATTTTATTACATTCTCGCTGCCCCATCTTGGACAGACATGTGTCTAATTCCTCCAACTTATGAAGTTCTGTTTCTATCATTTTTTGTTGCAATTCAGATCCAAGTGTGAAGAGTTTAGCCCCTGTTCCCTGTCCTTCCTTTGCTTCCCATGGGTGCTTCTGCTGCAAAATGGGATAAATTATTTTTTAGAAAGGTATGCTTCTTGGACCATCATTTTGGTATAAGGAAGTATTGTTGTGTAAAGGACCATATATTCTCACTTGTTCATCAAGAAGTTTTGGGTGTTTTCCAAAACCTCTTCAAGACGCCCCATCTTCTCACATACCAAAGCAAGAAAGCATGCATAAATACATTAATTATTCATAGGGATATTCTTTCAATCATTTCTTCCCAAATATTTCAATAATTTGAGACAAAAATACTATAGCCATAAACTGAGAAATGATTCTCCCTTTACTTCTTCTTCTTCTTCTTATTCTTTTTTTTTTAATCCAAAACCCTTATGTCACCAAACAAATATTGAACCCAAACTAAAATAGGATCAAACTCCTTTTACCAAAAAAAACTATAGTCTAAATACAAATAGCTCGCTTATTTCCTCTTCTTCTTTTTTGTTATCAAATTAAGCAAAGAATAATCTCAGACTGAATAAATAATTCGCCAGTAAAATATTTCTAATTTAACTGCAATGGGGCCTTTTCACCTGAAAAAATGGAAAAAAATATTTCTTCTTCATCTGCAATGGGGCCTGTTCACCTGCAAAATTATTATCTCTGGAATAATGATAAACTAATTAGGGCGGCTAAAGCAAACCACCGAAATTGTCGAGATTATAGCTTGGGTGATTATGGAGGATCACCGAATACTAGTTTCTCATAAAACCCTCAAGTTCTCCAAATTTTATCTATAATAAAAAACCCTAAGGCTGGCAGGAAAAACAACTATGATACCACAATAATATCCAAATCGATAAAAATTATCACAGATCTAGCACACTTTAGTGTTCTAATTAAAAATACCTGCAACAAAATATTGAACACAACAAGATCTGGAAATGCAACTTTTATTTATATTATTAACTAAAGAAACAAGTACATGCCCATAAAAACATATCTGAGCCCATGCAGTGGCATGGCCAACTTCTCATTAAAATAGAAAATAAAATACTGAAGCATAACTAGCCTTGCCCCGAGGATAACTAGCCTTGCCAAGTTCTCAACAAAGGAAAAATGGATAAATAACTCAGAATGATTTCAATGTCTGGCTCCTATGCCCTTTTATAGGTTTGATGGATTCTCTAAAAGCTTTATTTTATTATTTTCCCTAAAAAATTGAAGGAGAATATTATGGGAAAACCATGGGTAAATACTGCAGTATATACCATGGGTAGATTCTGTCTATTTTGACCATATTCATCACTTGGAACCAAAAAATGTCAAGAATCACTAGTTTAATTATATTCCCATGTTCACTAATTGCTTCTACACATTTTACAAAAAACCAAAAAAGATACAATAACTCAAACACACATGACTGATAAAAAAGTATAAGGAACTTTGTATTGAACTCATCATCGTTGTCACATGTTATCCTTGGACCAAATTCCATAGATTTCTTTGTCGTTAATATTGATGGTATTTTTGGATCTTCATACATCCTATTCATTTGGTAGAGTCTTAAATTCTAACAAAACAATTTCATAATGAGGTAGTGAATCTCCATATGTTTTTAAACTCCAAGAAACCTCACTATCCGCCCACATTTTCAATAGAGACACTTATGCAAGGAAATCGTTGAAATTTGAATTTTAGTAGTCATATGGATTGGCCATATTAAAAATTGATGAGATAATGATTAGTTCTGTTGAATTGTTCAAAGAATGCAACGACTAATGGCAAAGGTGGTTTTAATTTGGTTATCAAAGTAACCTCTCGTAATATATTCTTGTTGCCCATTTTATGCCTAGATTTCACTGCTAGCTATGTTGGACATGTACAATCCCAACGAGAGAATCAAGGCAAAGTTTTCGTCTCCATTAAATTTAATTGTCAGATCCGACATCGATCATATGGCCTCTGTAGCTACCCCGTTATTAGGCACGAATTCACGAAGAGCCTGACGAGAGGCACCCAACGAGAGTAGCCCTTAAGCCTCCACCAATATTCCGTGTGCATAATATTGTGAAGCCCTATCTTCACAACGTACACGATGAGAAACGCAACAACGTTGAAGTTGTTCTAGAAAATTGGCATCCTTGTTCCCTTGATGACTAGAAGGTGTGAAAAAACATTTAGGGGAACGTGCATAATCATGACGATGGTTGAGAAAGCCATCATGGGATTCATAGCCATCCAAAATATTCAAAATAGGTCTTTTCATGCTTATATTGTATGCTAAATATAGAATTTATAGGACTAAATGAAGCCCAAATTATTCTAGCAACTATCCTCTGAGATCTGTTGTAACCCTCTCCTTCCACATTTACCCAAGCTAACTGGTCCACCGGTATAAACATGTGAAAAATAATTACTATGATATGATTCAACTCCCCAAGTACAGTTAAGGAAGTGAAATCGACGAATCAAAACCAAACTAACTTTTTCTTAGAAGCTATAGGAACCCCAGGGGCTGACCAACCACTCTAGGTGCCAAACCCCTGAGTTAACATGTTTTCTAACTAAACTAGATCCCTAGTCGCACTGATGAAAAGCCCTCCATGTGAGTGAAACCCTTCATTTGAATGCACAACATGGGCATCCATGTGACTGCATACTTTTTCAGGTAGTTTTGTGCCAGCGACTCCAAATTTTGAGCCACTTTTTCAAGGTCGGGACTCAAGCCTCTACCCATAACTTGATGAAACTCTCATAAATGATAAATAAAAATATGACATGGCCACTAATGCAAACATTGAACAAGGACTTGACCTAACAAGGCCTCTCCATGATATACATTTCGTCAAACACATCATGAACATGTAATCTACAGGTTATATAAACACGTCTAAGCATAGGGACTTCATACTTATATAAGAATCATCAAGAAGGTATGATTCCCTCTCATAATAGCTGCAATATAATCTATTAGGTCATGCATTCATTAACATTTCATTTACTAAAAATAACATGATGAGATCCATAACTCGAGTCCATCATAAACCATGATTATAACCAACATATAATCAACAAATCAACAATGATAGAATAGCCATTGTAACCACATAATAAAAAACAAATATACACATAATACATAAGAGGAAAAGGGCTCTTATTATCATATGAAAAATGCAACCAGGTCAGGGACTTCCATTTACCACTCGACCATAAATTGGGCTAAACCAACATGCCATATTCCAAACATGAATGTCAGACATACAACAAAATCAACTAGGGCTTCCTCAGGATTTACCACAATCCACCAAGGGATTCATAGGTACAAGCCCTCATCTATACAAATAGGCTTTAATGCAATCCTGCCAAGGGATTCCTATGCCCAAACAAGAAACTACACTACCAGGCTTTAACTCAATCCCACTGCATAACGGTCCAGTGATCTCTAGGCCTATACAAGAATGTATTCCTCCGAATATCTCCACCTAGATGATGAGGATTTTTTCCATCTCTACCCTCTAGGCTTTACTGTATGTCCCACCATTCACGAGTCAAGGATTCCTGTAACACCTCCTCCCACATTTACCCACTTTCACCAATTTTCCTGGGGTAAACATGAGCTGAGAGTCACTATGATAAGACTCAACCTCCTATATGACCTTAAGGAAATGGAACCAGAAAATTAAGACCTTACTGACTTCCCTCAGGTGTTACAGAACCTCTAGGAGAAACCAAACCCCTCGAGGCGTCCAACCCTTGAGATAACTCTCTTTTTCACTAAACTAGAACCTCAGTCACTCCCTTTCCAAGGAATTCAAGCGACTATAACCCTCCAGTTTCTCCCATAGGGCTTCCTTCCAACAAGTGTAGAATTTTCCAGTCAGTTCTATGCCATTAACCCTAAATTATGAGCCACTTTTTCAGGGCTAGGGCTCAAGCCTCTACCTAGAACTCAGTGAAAGTTCCAGAAATGATGAATGACATAGAAACAAATATTATAAACCAAAACTTGAACTAGGACTTGACTTGACCTCTCACAACCGGGACTGAAATTCCATAAAACACTTGGTAAGCACGCATCCTACATGTCATGAATGCATATTTGAACATAAGGATCTGAAAAATTATCTAAGGTTTAACAAAAAGGACCAATTCCTTCTCACAATAGCTGTCATAACACCAATTAGGTCTTGCATTCATTATTAATTCATTTACAAGTAAAAACATGAAGAGAGCCATGAATAAGATATTTCATATAACTATGCTTACAACCAGCATATAACTAGATAAATAACAATGAGATAACAACCATTAAAGCCACATAATAACAAGTACATTTACTCACTAAAATCAAGAGAAATTTAGCTCTTATTAAAAATAAGAAAAAATAAACTAGGTACGGGACTTCCACATACCACCTGACCATATATTGGGATGAACCAAATATTTCTTTCAACCAATCACCCCCGTGCCATATTCCAAGCATGAATGTGAGATCTCATTGGATAAACCAATCCAAAAACAACCAAGGGAATCCATAGGTTAGACCACCTCCAGCCTCACCATACCGTGATCTCACCTAAACTAGTCTCGAGATAACAAAACCAAACCAATATTGGATGCCTCAAAATTCCTTCACCATCCCTAAGGAATTTTCCTGTCTCCACCTGCCTATTGACGGCTTCCCAAAGAAAACCACATCCACCCCCAACCCTTGGTATTTTTGAGAGACCACCTCACCCAGATCCAAAACCTTCCAGAAATCGAAAGCTCAACTGAGAAATAATCCCATCACAACATGGATATCCATAAATTCCAAGGTAAGGCTAAAACCACTGTCAAAACCCAAAAAGATCCATGCCACCGACAACAAATAACCAAATACCAATATGCGCATATCATGCATTTCAAAACGAACTAGGAAATCATACATACAACCTTTTACCTGCAAGTATTCCTACTAAAGCTTTTTGATCCAACTTTTCCCTGCTTTATCCTTCCTTTCCTTTGCTTTCCTTGTCCTTCCTTTTCCTTCCTCTACTTTCTTTCTTTCCTTATTCTCTTGATGCTCTTCTCCTCTCTGAAACTAATTACAAAACTAAACTAACAAAAGGCTACCAACTGATGCTCTAGGGTATTTTTATTATTGATGCCTTCAATTTCTTCATTTTTTCCTTAATTTTCCTTAATTTCTTCCTCACATGAAACATGTGGCCTTTCCCCTTCATTTTATCCTAATTTCCTTTATTCTCATAACATAAATTCCAAAAATACCTTTTTTTCTTTTCAAAGCCTTTTCCATTTCCTTTGTCAATTTCCCTTAGTGACAAACACAACAAGTTATGCCCACTAGGATATTTTTCCCAACATTCAGCTTGGAATAAGTGTCCCTTGATCGTGGTCTTATTTTTCCTTAATTAACTTTTATTACATGAAATTTTTACCCGGGGTTGTTAGAATTCCTAGGCCCAATGAGGGTATACACCTCTAGGCTTTACAATATATCTCGTCATTCACCAGTCGAGGATTCCTAGGCCCAACAAGGGTACACACAATTATGCTTTACCACAATCCAACCTTCACCAATCCAGGGATCCCTAGGCCTTGTCTTTCCTCCTGAGACCACCCCACTCAGTTTTGAAACCATCCGATGATATAGCTCAACTAAGTAAGAGAAACCCCATCACACCATTTCTATTTAGAAAAGGAAAGGAAAAGTTGAAAACCACTGTGACACCTGGAATAACCCATGCCAATGGAAAAAATAAAACCAAATAGACACATGCATGTACCATGCATGCCAAAATAGCAAGGAAATAATGCATGTAACTCAATACCTGCAATTAATCTCATTGTAGCCACTTAATCCAACTCTTCCTTGTTTAATATTTGATTCCCTTTTCCTTCTTTGTCCTTCCTTTGATTTCCTTCATCCAATGCTAGAGTGCTCCAAGAAAATTCTAATTGTACAAGAGTATGAGAGAGAGAGAATAAAGAGAGAGCTCCAAGCTGAATTTGAAAAAAAATCCATGAACTGATCCTCAAAATTTCTCTTATCAATCAGGCCTCTAATTTCTTCAATTTTCCATTATTTTCCTTAATTTTCCTTCTCACATGCAACCTGTGACCTTTCACCTTCATTTTCTCCTAATTTCATTTTTTTTCATAAATAAATATGTCAATTAATGCCTCTTTCCTTTCTAAATCCTTTGCCATTGTCTTTTCCAATTTCCCTTAGCCATAATAAACCAAATGAACACCCACACAAGGATGTTTTCCCCAACATTCAGCTTCGAATACATGTCCCATGACCTTGGTCTTATTTTTCATTTATTAACTTTATTACATGAATTTTAACTCAGGGCTATTACAGAACCCTCCCCCTTTGGGGAATATCATCCTCAATGTTAAGTGACACATACAATGAACAAAACCGCTGAAAAAACCAAAACATACTGCTTATTGAGCTTTACAACTTAGCTAGATATTACAATATCTACAATGATCAACATGTTGAAAGCAAAACAACATAACTAAATCACAAAAATAATATCATGAAAACCATACCGCTTGTTGGAGCTTTATAACATAGATGGATGTAGTATTTACATCCATATACATATATACATATACCAAAATTGCTTTGCCTCAATCGAAAAAAAATGAAGGTGTTGTAGCAGCTACAACCACCCTCCAAAATTTTTCCTATGCTTAGATTATGGAGCCTAACCTTTTACCCACAAGAGCTTATCTTCCACCATTATCAGGTATTCATGCTTTGATTGATACTTATCCTTCATACGTTCTTGTGTTTACTCACTTTTTCATTTAAATCAATTTTCTAGGGCACAAGCTAACCTGTGAACGTGGTCTTGTAGCAGTTTTGGACTTGCCTCCATAAATTGTGCAACCCAGGAGGGAAATATTGACCTTGATGACTGTAATTGCTCAGACATGACTGGTAGTCATCCTTGAGTTCGGAAACTGCGCAATCATGGAAGGCATCCCAGACATGACATCAAATTGATGTCGTGGATTGAATGATGATGTGGCAGTGTCAAACTTTGGTTATTTTTGCTTTGTCTTCATTAAAAGATGTATCCAATACTTTTTCTCCATGAGAGATATGCTTTGTTCTTAATATATTCCCTCTAAAGGGTTGTGAATCAGATGGAGTCTTCATGTGGTCCTGGTCTTTGGTCTTTTGTTGT
This sequence comes from Pinus albicaulis, assembly GCA_034641835.2. Classification (NCBI taxonomy): domain Eukaryota; kingdom Viridiplantae; phylum Streptophyta; class Pinopsida; order Pinales; family Pinaceae; genus Pinus; species Pinus albicaulis. Next base: position 262,355,714 of record CM076575.1, on the reverse strand, counting down.
AATCCAATGTTCCTTCGTCTTCTTTCCTGATGATTATATTATATCCTCAAATCCTTAGGTGTCTTATAATGGACTTCTTTTACATATCATTCATCATCATCATGTCATGACATAATAGAATACCTGCGACTGCAATCCACCCATGACAACACAACATCAGTCTGATAAACCCATAGCCTAAGATACTTCATAAAATCACTTGTTAAGGTTACAAATGGTGAATGGTTGAGAGACTCACTCCAGAATTGTAGAGTTCTAGAGGCCAAGGTATGGGACTAAGGCTTGAGACTATGCAATGCGCAGCTCGGGATGGTGAGGGTCAGAGGATTACATAGTTGAGGGACTCAATGACTCATGTTGGAGGCTTGAGCCTTGAGACTGCACAATTCACAGTTTTGGAGGCTCGGGTAGAGGGAATGCACAGATGAGGGACTCAAGGGCTCAAGTTGGAGGCTTGAGGCTTGAGACTGCGTAGTGTGCATTTATGAAAGCCTTGCCTGAGTGACTGCGTAGTTTAGGAACTCAAGAGGTCATGCTTGAGGCTTGAAGTTGACCAATGTGTAGTTCATACAAGAGATCAAGATGGGATATTACATAGTTGATGGGTTCAATGCCTCAAGCTTGAGGCTTGATGCTTCAAGCTTCCCAATGCATAATTCTAGAGAGAGAGAGAGAGGCCAAGTGATTGCACAGTTGCATAGTTCAAGGGCTCAAGGCTCAAGCTTGATGCTTGAGACTACATAATGCATAGAGAAGGATGGTTGGAGGCAAGGATTGTGAAATTCTGGAGCTCAAGGACTGGGATTTAGCATTGAGACTACATAGTGCATAGTTATAAGAGGCAAGCTCAGGGATTGAGGGTTGAGACTATGCAATGTGTAGTTCAGGAAGGCTAAGTGAAGTCAAGTTCCTGAGGAAAAACATTTTCTGGATAAGGCTAAGTGTGGGATCAGTGAGGCTCAAGTGAGCAAAGACAAAACTAGATCATGACCACACACTTAGAGCAGTCAATGACAAAACATTGATCACTCAAACACAATAATATCATGATTCCCTCAATATGACAATAATGCAACATACCTCTCCAAGTGTGACACAAAAGATACACTTTGCCACAAAAGTTACGACACTTGTGCGATAATGCACGAAACTTTGGGAATGAGTGTAAAACATGTCTACATGACTATTAGGACTCATAAACACCAAATTTACCCCTTGAAACTAGGAAAAACTCAACTTTAAATGATAAGCAACACTTCCCATGCCAAAATACGACATTTTCTATATAAAGAGAAAAGTGTGAGCGACACTTGCGATATGCGAACGACGGTGAAAACAACACATGCCAGAGCCAAGATAAAATTAAATTGACACTAATTAAGATTAAATCAAGTGAGGATGACAGTAAAAAAAATTAAAGAAAAACTCGTGAAAGTGAAGGCATGTAAAATGAATAGTTTGGAAAAATCACCGAAAAAAAAGTACAATCACAACCAAAAGTGAGAGATTGTTAATTAAATAGTGCACTACCTGTCGACATGGGTTGATCATTGCACATGCACAATCTTGATGTATTATGTTATTATTATTCAAGATTGCATAAAATAATGTGCTCATGAACTTGTTTCAGACTAAGCATGTGTGGGTAGGTGACTTCAACACTTAAAATTCAAAGGGGAGCTCAAGAATAAAGCATCAACAGACCAAGAAGTGACTGAAGAAGGACTATTCGTAAGATCCATAATATGCTCCAAAATTCAAGTATAGGAAAAATTTTGGAAGGTGTTATTCACAAAGACAACACATAGGTAATGTAGTTACCCTTCATGTGAGGTCTCACTTGAAAGTACTTTTAGTTCCTTCATGGGAAAGTCACAATGACATGGATATATGCTCTTTTTACTTCTTAATGTCAACTAAATGAGGTCACCTTAGATTCCAACCCAAGACCTACTTGACAAGGGTGTATGTCTCATTTTGAGTAAATTTGGAAATTACTTGTCTAAATTTAGCCATGCATTTTATGCATTCAAGGAGACATTTTGTTGGGGTTCCCATGTTTTGGCCAGATTGGCAAGACCAAAAGATGAGACAACATCAGAACCACTTTGGGACGCTAGGATCTAGCCCTCCTAGGTCCAGAGAGGGATCTCTCTATGTGATTCAAAGTGTATGTCTTTGAAGCTCTTAAGATATGATTTTAGGCTAGTTATAGGCACAGGGTTTGTTTGTTTGATTGTTGGTCTGGTTGTTGGGAATCGGGAAAGAAGGGTCCAATATAAGACAAGGATGAGCAAAGAGGAGATTAGGCTAAGACAGATAACTTAGGGAACATCAAGGCCATTGGGCAATGGAGTCAAGAAAGGATTTACTTGTGTTCAATGTGCAAGCTTTCAGTTGGGCTAGTCATCTAGAGCATTTGGATATTAAAGATGATAGCTGGAATGGAACATTAAGGATTGAAGATGAAAGGAGAAGAACCATCCAATTTTGTCTATAGATCAGGTCAGAGGTCATTTAACTCTAGACCTGCTTGGACAGAATAAGAGGCGATACAAGGGATCTTAGAAAGGCTAATTGAGATGGAAAGATCCTAGTGGGGAAGGACAGAGTTCTATACCCCCCAGTGTTCTCAACTCATCCAAATAAATCCTAACAAGAACATCTAAACATAGATTTCATTAATTCATACATCAGAGAGCAGGCAACAACATCCACTACACTAGTTAAATCAATTGAAATCAACATTCAGATACACATATAAGCAGAAAACATAGAAGGCTGGGAGAGCAACAACATAAGCTACCTATCAAGGGTAAATCTTATGCCAAACTTCCGATGCGAGCCAGCAGAAATGGAATGAAATGAAATCAAACACAGAGATAAGAAAACATCACCAGCTGCTTTAGATCAGGATCCAAAGAAACATGCTTCTCATATTAAAAAACAACACCAATCAGGTACATCATTGCCCACAGCTTGAACATTCAGTCTGAATACATCAAATCTCAGCCTATCTTACAATATTACACAGAGAACTTGTCTCAAGAGGAAAATTCTTACATTTCTCTGATAACTCATCAACAACCTTTACAACAATTTCTTCCTGAGTTTTATAGCAGAAGATGGGTCGAGGAGGTAGGTGGAACACTAAATGAAGCATTAAAACACAGAGAAGAAGGAGCGGGCCGAAGCCCATTCTATTTTAAATCTATGCATCTATTCCCGGTACCTCTTTGGAATGAAAGAGTGATATTCTTCAACTCCCATTTACTTTGACATGGTCCAGATGTACTCTGGCTGCAGTAGTACTCTGTGGTACTATGGGTGGATGGATCAACTGGTAATAAAAATGGAATGGTCTGCCATACCGCATTAACGACTGCTCTGGTAGCTTGGACAGTGTTATGGGTGGAAATCTCTTCACTGGAGCACGGCATGGAGTAAAAACAATATGGGCGCTCTGTCCTTCCATGGAGAAAAACGTCTTTGCCAATGTGGCTGTCCAGATGACTTGCTTTCCTCTGCGCTGAACTCTATGCCGCTTTACTTATACTTTAATCTGCAATAATTTGCCGCTGTAATGAAGACTTGTGCAATCATGGCGGCCCTTTATTTCTGCGCCCTGTAGAACACGCAACTAGATTCGGAAAATCAATGCATATGAGAGGACGACTGAAACTGAGGGCGGAACATGTGGTGGTGTGGCGACGGAAACAATGATATTATGTGAAACAACAGTGAAAATGCAGTGCAGTGGTGCAATGTGCGAACAATAGGGTTTGGTGGTGATATGCAGCACAGACCGCTAGATCCTGGCCTGGAGACGAAGATCAACGGCGGGGATTGAGCGGCGAAGTAACATATGAAAGTGGGTGGAACAAATATGGGGTATAAGACTTTAGTGTAAAGCCTTTAAACTTTAGATTTTGAACAAAATACCAAGAAATGCGACGGAAATGTAATGAAATGCAATGGAGTGGGACCCAGTCGGAGGCAGAGGGCAATCAAATTTTGACCCTTAGATCTTAGATCTGATGGATGGCCAAGATCTATTCGGAGCAATCACAATCAGAGAAAAAAAGGGGAATACACTTCATAAGTTTCCGATTGCGATTGAGACAGGGGAAGCGATGGCCGTTGGATTTACCGGGAGATCAACGGCAGAGACATGGATCGAGAGATCGCAATCGGAGGGGGCACAAAGGATGACACAAACAAATATTTCAATTGCAATTGGCAGAGGTGAGCGATGACCGTTGGATTGAGGAGAGGATGGACAGCTAGGATGAAATCGGGCGATCGCAATCGGAAGGGGAACAGGGGTGACACACATTGAAAATTCCGATTGCGATTGGGCGGAAGAAGTGATGACCGTCGGATCATGTATCAAACGGACGGACGGGATTAAATCAGGAGATTTCAATCGGGGTGGCACAACTGGAGTTTGCGATTGTGATCGGAAAGGGGTTTGTGATTGGTGCTAGACCATCCAATCCGGCGGGGAGATCGACGGTGGAGAAGCGGATCGGGGGATCGGAAGACAGGGTGCGATCAATCACATCGCAAGTTTTTGCGATGGACCGATCGGAGGGGAAAATGTAAGGGTTGCAATTGAAAATCTTGCGATTAGCAGCCCGCCGTTGGATTTTCAGGGTAGATCAATGGATTTGATCACATCGCGGGATTCGTTTAATAAACAGTCGCATCAGAACTTTTATGATGTGTACAAAGGATTTTAACGCTCCAACCCGATCCTCCGATGCGCTTAGCGCTCAAGACTTGTGCGCTCGGTCTCAATGCAAGGGCATGTGGGGGAAGTGGTTAGAAGGGGGCTAGCTGGGAGGTGCTAGGCCTATAATAAGGTCAGAAAGTGGGTTTTTAACCCATTCTTAATGGAATTTGAAGGTCAAGGAAGGGGACGATAGAGAGGGAAAGGGGGAAAATGGCTAAACAAAGGGTAATGGTAGGATTTTAAGGGGATTTTGGGAGGATTAAGAGGGTAAAAAGGGAAATTGAATGAGGAACCAAGGGGACTTTGGGAAAAGGGAAAAAAGATAAAGTAGGGGAATTCTGCAGAGGTGCAAGGGGCGAAATGAGGCCTTTCCGGGAAAAATTTATCATTCAGCAAGGCTCAAGTATGACAGTAGAGGGAAAAAGACAAAGGCAAGGAAATATAGGAAGGCTTCAAGGATGATGTGTTTTCAAGGGAAATGCATTCCTTGAAGGCTTATAAGACATTCTAGCCCCTTGCTTGCATTGTCAAGGAATTCATAAGGGGATAACAGTGGCTCCACATGGGAATGGCTTCTTCTTGAAGGAGGCAAGAAACCAGAAATGATATTTGGAGTAGGCAAATTGCCTACTGCTTGGCACATCCCTTTCTTTGAACAGTCGCCGCAACCTGAGTATGTTACATTAGCGAAAACATTCTTCCCAATCAAACTACCTACCCTCACTACAATCCTAGCATTTTTTCTTCTTCTAGGGTGCATTTGAGCCAGCAGACCCTTTACATCATTTATTTTTACAACAGAAAAATAAACCTATTCTAAATCTACCCTTATTGCTCCATGAGACCAGATTAGACTGTTGGTCTCGCATGCTTCTCTTCCTAATCTAATATCTGCTGGGATTAAACTGTCCAACAGATTTCTTCTCTACATTCTACAACAGGAAATTTAAAAACAGTCAAACTGGGATTAAACAGTCTAGTTTGCTGTAGATCCAAGGGATAAAGACAATTGCACATGGACAGAAAACTTTGTAGAAACTGAACAAAACTTTGAAGGCTTAAAATCTGAAACTTGAAGTATCCCTCTTTCTTTTCGTGACTCAAGTTTTGAGCATATTAGAGTCACTCTTTTTTTTATTTTCAACTCCGGTTTTGGGCATGTTAGAGCTGATTCTTCTTTTCCTTTGCTGGTCCAGGTTTTGAGCATGTTTGGACCAGCTGCTTTACTTTCTTTGGCTCAGGTTTTGAGTTTATTAGAGCTAATATTTTTCACATCAGAGGTTCATGTTTTAAGCATGTCTGAACCTCTCCACTCTTTCTGTTTTTTGAAACATTTTTTCTTTTCTTAAAAACAAAAACTGCAATGATATGTACAATGGTATGAAACTGGAAATTGAAAATCAGCAGAAGTAGTGTTTGAGCATCTTGCAATTGACAGGACCCCCAAACAGCTCTGTACCATCAAGTTCTTGTAGGAAAAACACATTTGGGCCCACAGTAGCTTGGATAATGTATGGACCCTGCCATAAGCTGTCAAACTTGCCATGTTTACCTTTGTCCTCTCTTCTTGAGTCCCACTTCAGAATCTTGTCACCAATTTTGAAATCAACAGCTTTGGTTCTTTTGCCAAATAGCTTTTTAATGTTTTCCTGAACTCTGACAGCTCTGTTATATACCTCCTCCCTTGTTTGCTGAAGATGGATTGTTTGATTTATCCTTCTTATCATGCTGTCTTCCTCTGATTGGACCTCCTGGACAAGCTTGATTACTGGAACTCCAAGGCTGGTAGGAAATACCGCTTCTGTCCCATAGACTAGCTGGAATGGTGACATGCCAATGGATTTTTTCGTAGTAAGCCTGTCAGCCCACAAAGCATGCACCAAATTTAGTGTCAAGATTTTTTGTTTTCCTCTAATAGATTTTTGATGATTTCCACTAAGCTCTTATTTGATGATTCAACCAAGCCATTACCTTGAGGGTAATAGGCAGTTGAATGACCAAGCGTGATATGGTACCCGGGACAAAAATAAACCATTTTCTTGGATCCAAAAGCAGTAGCATTGTCGGTGATTATTTTCCTTGGACAACCAAACTAAGAGAGAATATGACCTTCTAAGAACCTAATAATGACAGAGTCTGTGGCACTCCTAGTGGTGATGGCCTCTATCCACTTAGTGAAATAATTATTGGCTGTTAGGATCCATTTGTGCTGTCTGGAAGAGGCTGGGTGAATTTCCCCTATAAAATCTAGACCCCATTGCATGAAAGGTCCTTCAATAGTGATAGGCTGTAGGGGGAAGGGGAGGAGTTTTCTCTTTCCTTCAAAGATCTGGCATTTGTGGCAGGTGGCTATCATTTTATGGAAATCCTTAAACAATGTAGGCCAATAATAACCAACTCTGAGTATCTTATTTGTTGTGGCTTTCCAACTCAGATGGCCCCCACATTCTCCAGCATGAAATTCTTGTTTAGCATTTTCAACTTCAGTTTCAGACAAACATTTTAGAAATAAGCCATTTGGATTTTTCCAATATAAATTTTCATTCAATATGCAATAGTTCCTGGCTTTGAGTTTTTTGAATCTAGCCTTAGTTTTTTACATTTCCGGAGGGGCATTGAGATTGGTGAGGACATGAAGGATATCAGAATACCATGGAGAGTTTTGGAATTTCTCTTCTATAGTGGGATCAAGTAGGCTTTCCTGCTCATCCAAGGCATTCACCATGTTAATGTCCAAGGCCTGCAGATTGGATTCAGCCATTAGTCTAGCCAAGCCTTTCCCTTTGATGAGTTTAGTGGGCTTAATCTCAAGATCATACTCTAAAATCATAGCAATCCACTTGCCCCTTTTCCCATGTGGGTCTTGGGACAGGATATCTTTGACGACAGTGTTAGGCACATAAGAAATGGTATGAGAATGTAAAATATACACCCTAAAATCTTTTAAGGCTTTGACCACAGCATAAGCCTGTTTCTCCATTATGTTATACTTCAAGGGTGCATCGCTTAGTGCTTTACTAGAAAAGGAAATTGGCTGTTCCATACCTTCTGCATTTTTCTGCAGCAAAAATGCAGCTATGGTGTGCTCTAAGGCAAATGAAAATATCAGAAAATCTTTTGAGAAATCAGGGCTAATCAGAACAGGAGCTTGTGTGAGTGCAAGTTTCACAGATTCAAAAGATTGTTTAGCTCCTACAGTCCATTTCACTCCCACACCCTTCTTCAGCATGTTAGTCATGTTCCTAAGGTGTTCGGCTAGATTGGGAATAAATCTCCTAAGGAAGTTGATTTTCCCAATGAAAGACTGTAACTCTTTGATTTTTCTGGGATGTGTAATCTGTAGTATCCCCTCAACTCTCTGTGGGTCTATTCTAATTCCCTTCTCAGATATAATGTGGCCCATAAGTTTGCCTTCTTGCAGCCCAAAAATAGTCTTTTTAGGATTTAGTGACAGACCGAACCTTCTACACTTTTCAAATACTTTCCTCAGATGTTCCAGGTGTTCTTCCTCAGTCTTGGAGTAGACTGTTATGTCATCTAAATAGATGACAATAAAGTGTCCTATCTCATCTGCAAAAGCTATGTCCATTGCTCTCTGGAAGGTGGCCCTAGCATTCATCAGCCCAAAAGGCATTTTAAAATACATGAAGGCGCCCCAAGGAGTGGTAAATGCTATTTTTAGTTGATCAGCTGGGAGTACTAACACCTGGTTGTATCTAGAAAAACCATCCAAAAGAGAATCCTCTTTGAGCCTACTACCTGCTGTAGAATGTGTTCCATCTTTGGCAGAGGGTAGTTATCTTTAAGTGAGGCTCTATTGAGATTTCTGAAGTCTATACACAGTCTGATTTCCCCTGTTTTCTTTCTTAAAGCCACTAAGTTTGAGACCTAGTCAGAAAACCTCACAGGAACTATTATGCCAGCATCATACATCTTTTTAATTTCCTTTTCAACTACAGGCAACTGTTTTGGGTTTATCCTACGAAGTTTTTGCCTAAATGGTGTCTCGTTTTCCTTTAAGGGTATCTTGTGCTGTATAATGTTCGTGTCATAAGCTCTTAAATCTTCGTAACCCCAAGCAAACACAGTCGTAAATTCCTTAAAAAGGTCAATGTATTTTCTTTTCATTTCTTTGGGTAAAGACTTAGCCAATTTAATCATTTTGGGTTTTTATTTTGTGCCTATGTTGCATTCTTCCACGTATGAGTCTGCGTGCTCTATGGTAGGCTTTCTTGCCACAACATCGAAGTCAAAAAGATCTTCTAGCGGCGCCAAACCTCGAGGTATATTCTTATCTTTGGCATGCAGGAACTCAACTTCTTCATTTTCTGCGTTTTCACTATTTTCGTTTGAATTTCCAGCTTCTATGTTTACGGCATTTATTTCTATGTTATGGAGTGTTCCTTCCTCATCTGAGGGTTCCTCACTTAGGCCGCTATCACTGGAAACCGAGTCTGAATCAGAAAACTCAAACTCATTCCTGCCTATCAAAAAATCCTCAATATGTTTATCCCCTTCAAAAACCTACCAATATTTTTCATTGTCCGGCACCGCAGGTCTAAATTTGGTTTGTATTATGATTTGCTGGTCACTTGGAGTTTCATGGTATGAACTAGCCAGGCAAGCCAGTCCATTTGCAATAACGTTTTGGCTCCTTGGAACAAACACTAACTCGTATTCAACAAATGTTTTCAATATGTCCACGACATCGTTCCTATATGCCCTCAACCTAGGGTGTCTGGCTGTGTATTCTCCATTCACCTGTTTTATAACAAGCTCAGAGTCTCCCTGCACGGCTATCTTATGGGCCCCTAATTTCTTCAGCAGATTTAAACCTAGGATCAGGGCCTCGTATTCTGCAATGTTGTTTGTGCATTTGAAATGCAGATGGCAGGAATGGCTTTCTGCGTAGTCATTTTCTGTGTTACGCAGCCACACCTCTGCCCTGGCAGTTCTTCTTGTATAGGACCCGTCGAAGCTCATTTCCCACAAGGGTTCATTCTTGGTCTTGTTGTCATTTCTTTCCCTATGTCTGGGTTCACCATTATGTTGTGCTATAGGGTTTGCACTAGGTTGTGGGTTGTTTAGTTCCTCGTGTGATGTATGGGCTTGTGTGGGGTGACCAGCCAGCTTTTTACCCTCCGTTTCTTGTTCTCTCAGAATTAGGGGTCCACCAAACTGTCTAAAGATTTCATCATTTTTTTCTTCTAAATCCAGGGCATACATTATGCTAAACTCCATGGCCTCTGTTTCTTCGTTCGTATCTCTATTTCTGGACTTTGACCCTTCTAAAGATTCATCAGTATAGAGGATAAAGGAGTCAAGATCTATATGTACAGAGTATAAAGGAGATTTTTCAGGCTTCTCGGGGCTACTGACTAAGAATTTCATCTGCACTTCCCAATACAGTCTTCTAAGTTGGCCAAAGATAGGGACAGTGGCATATGAGCCATCCATCTGCATTGTTCCTTGCAGTTTGGCTCCCCATGATCTTGATAGTAACATGCCATACTTGGGTGGCACATCTACCACCACCACATCCATGACCATGCATTTAGCTGGGATCTGGGTCAAACTCACACATAAGTCTTTGATTAGGCCAAGGCACTTAACTCTGCTAGAGTCAAATTAATATAAGTATTTGTAGGGTTTGGTGATTTCTAGGCCTAAATTTTCCGTCACTACCTTAGGCATCAGGTTGTGGGATGCCCCAGAATCATGCATTGCATTGTGCAAGATCTTGTCATGAATGTTGAGACTGATATAGAAAGGTGGAACTACCCCTTCCTGAAACTTTCCCTCAATCTTTGGACCAAACAGGAGGGTAGGCTAATCATCACTCAGGTTTACAGTATCGTTGTTTTCCCCTAGATTCAATGCTTTCAAAATTTGGCCATTATATACATCTTGAGTGGCCAACTCAGATAATGGTACAGGGATTTTGATTTTTGCAATCTCACTTTCCAAATTGAAAGTGGACTGGCTCTTTGGGATGCTCAATTCTGTTTTTCTTGCCACTGCCTTGGTAGCAGAATCAGTTTGTGATTTCTCACTATGTACAGGGTTAGGGATAGTTTTATCAGGAGCACTAACTGCAGTGCTAGTGCTACTAGTTGGCTGACTTTGTTTCTCAGTGTTTTGGTTGTCCTTCTCCTTGTTTTTTCCAGAACTTTCAACTGTTGTTTTGTTACTCTCAGCAGTTGCTTTAGAAGTTTTCTCAGGTCTTTTCTTGATGGTAACCTCAGGAGTCTTTGGTTTGGGAGTGTCTTGGCCCCTTTTGCTCCTAAGCTCATATTGTTCCCTGACCTGCAACATAGCATTTTCAAAACCTAACCTGTAATCCTCAGATTCAAACCATTCTTCATCCTAACCTGAGGGAGAAGGTTGATCTTCCCCTAAGTCACAGTTAAGGATTGGATCTTCTGTTTCAAACATGTTTATGGTGTTTCCCTCTGACTCTTCTATGATTCCCTCATCTTCATAAAGAAAGTTTTTGAAAGGGGGTATGACTTGTTGATCCGATTCTTTTTGTCTGTTGGGAGTGTTGTTATTTCTTCTAAAGTTCTGGTTCTGGTTTTGACTTTGGTTCCTGTTCTGAGTGACAACCATTTTCTCCATCATTTGATAGATTTTTTCTACCTTTTTTGATAGAAGGTCATGATTTGGATCAGAGGTGGACGCTGCAGTGCCATATTTGTATGTTACCCTCTTCTCAGCTCTCAGTTTTGCTCTTTTCTCAATCAGGTTTGCTTCTATGGTTATGGCTCCTTTTTTCATGTATTCTAAAGAGGTGTACTCTTTATCCCTAAGCTCATAGGCCATGTCAGCATCAAACCCCTCGGGGTACTTTGCTAGGGCCATGCCTTGTGGAGGTTTCATATGTGGAGGGAGGGCGTTGTAAATGTTGTTAAATCTTGTTTTGTAATCATGGACACTCTCTCCTACGTTTCTTTTGAGGGTCATGTATTCTGCTAGGAGTTGGAGAGGGTTTTCCCTAGTTTCCCATTTGTTGATGAAAGTCTGGTATAAAGCAGGGAGATCTCGGATACTACCAGCAGGTAGGGTTTTAAACCATTTTTTCACATCTCCTCCCAGGCTCTGAGAAAAAATTCTCATTTTGATTGTTTCATCATCAATTTCCATATAGTCAAAAGAGTCTTCCATTTTATCCACATGTTGCTATGCTGTTGTAGGCTCTTTAGCAGGGAAGTGTGGGATTTTTGATTGATAATCATTTGGTAAGGGCAGTAGAGGTTGAGGTAGGACTAGAGGTGCATACCAAGCCACCATTATGATGATCTGATGAGGTAAAGGGTTAACTTGAGCGGCTGGTATATGGATGAAAGGGATGCTAGGGCCAGCGGAGGCTTGCTGGGAAGATCTAGGGTGGGAGAGCCCCAAGTTTTGAACAAAGTGTATATCAGAGGGTGTAGAGGGAGGGGTCTTAGTGTCCCTAAGCTGAGGATCTAGCTGGTCTAGAACGATAAATGACCCAATTCTAGGTAATCTGTTTTGAAGGCCTAGGTCAGGGGGAAAATGTGATAGAGCTATAAGGTCTTCTAGTGCAGAGTTAGCTCTATGGAGGTGGCTGGAAATAGTTTATCTTTTAGGTGTAAGAGAACTTTTGAGGATGCTCTCAGGGTTATCAACTATTTCAGGTGCGTTAGGGTTAGGGAAAGCTCTTGTGTGGATGGTTCTAAAAGCCAGAATGTTGTTTCTTAGCCAAGCAGCTTAACCCTACTTGTTACTCCTGTTGTGGTTGATGCTGTTATGAGGGCAGGTCTCCCAGTGGAGTCTTATGTGAAACCAAGATAGCCAACAGGCCTATTGATCACCAGTGGAGTCTTTAATCGTTGAGGAACTATGGAGTCGCTAGGTGGAAGGTTTAGGGTATGTCTAGGGGTCACACTGTCCACCACAGTGCTCAGGCACTAACACCTTTCAAAGATAACCTCAGAACACAACCAAATCTAACCAGAGTTTGACTGGTAGGACATTTACCAGACATGTCACCTCCTAAAGAGGATGAGATCTGGAGGTTACTTGGCCCTATCCAGGCTCTGTCTAAGAGTACAATAGAACACAACAAATGACACCGAGGCTGTCCAAGAAGAGGTGTGACTAACTGCCAACCTAACCAGATATTGTGGGTTTTAATGCCTAGGGATGTTTAAAGTGTAATGCACTCAATTGTCCCCAGTGGAGTTTCCATTATGTTGGGGTTCCCATGTTTTGGCTAAATTGGCAAGACCAAAAGATGAGACAACATCAGAACCACTTTGGGACGCTAGGATCTAGCCCTCCTAGGTCCAGAGAGGGATCTCTCTATGTGAGTCAAAGTGTATGTCTTTGAAGCTCTTAAGATATGATTTTAGGCTAGTTATAGGCACAGGGTTTGTTTGTTTGTTTGATTGTTGGTTTGGTTGTTGGGAATCAGGAAATAAGGGTCCAATATAAGACAAGGATGAGCAAAGAGGAGATTAGGCTAAGACAGATAACTCAGGGAACATCAAGGCCATTGGGCAATGGAGTCAAGAAAGGATTTACTTGTGTTCAATGTGCAAGCTTTCAGTTGGGCTAGTCATCTAGAGCATTTGGATCTTAAACATGATAGTTGGAATGGAACATTAAGGACTGAAGATGAAAGGAGAAGAACCATCCAATTCTATCTATAGATCAGGTCAGAGGTCATTTAACTCCAGACCTTCTTGGACAGAATAAGAGGCGATACAAGGGCTCTGGTAGTTTGGATTGTGTTATGGGTGGAAATCTCTTCACTGGAGCACGGCATGGAGTAAAAATAGTATGGGCGCTCTGTCCTTCCATGGAGAAAAATGTCTCTGCCGATGTGGCCATCCAGATGACTTGGTTTCCTGTGCACTGAACTCTCTGCCGCTTTAATTATACTTTAATCTACAATAATTTTCCGCTGTAATGAAGACTTGTGCAATCATGGCGGCCCTTTATTTCTGCGCCCTATAGAACACGCAACTGGATTCAGAAAATCAATGCATATGAAAGGAAGGCTGAAACTGAGGGCGGAACATGTGGTGGTGAGGTGAAGGAAACAATGATATTATGTGAAACAACGGTGAAAATGTAGTGGAGTGGTGCAATGTGCAAACAATAGGGTTTGGTGGTGATATGCAGTGCAGACCGCTAGATCCTGGCCTAGAGACGAAGATCAACGGTGGGGATTGAGCAGCGGAGTAACATATGAAAGTGGGTGGAACAAATATGGGGTATAAGACTTTAGTGTAAAGCCTTTAAACTTTAGATTTTGAACAAAATACCAAGAAATGCGACGGAAATGTAATGAAATGAAATGGAGTGGGACCCAGTCGGAGGCGGAGGGCGATCAAATTTTGACCCTTAGATCTTAGATCTGATGGACGGCCAAGATCTATTTGGAGCAATCAAAATCAGAGAAAACAAGGGGAACAAGCTTCATAAGTTTCCGATTGCGATTGGGACAGGGGAAGTGATGGCCGTTGGATTTACCCGGATATCGATGACAGAGACATGGATCGGGAGATCGCAATCGAAGGGGGCACAAAGGATGACACAAACAAATCTTCCGATTGTGATTGGTGGAGGTGAGCAATGACCATCGGATCGAGGAGAGGATGGACGGCTAGGATGAAATCGGGTGATCGCAATCGGAAGGGGAACAGGGGTGACACACATTGAAAATTATGATTGCAATTGGGTGGAAGAAGCAATGACTATCGGATCATGTATCAAACGGACGTACGAGATTAAATCAGGAGATTTCAATCGGGGTGGCACAACTGGAGTTTGCGATTGGTGCTGGACTGTCCAATCCGGCGGGGAGATCGACGGTGGAGAAGCGGATCAGGGGATCGGAAGACAGGGTGCGATCAATCGCATCGCAAGTTTTTGCGATGGACCGATCGGAGGGGAAAACGTAAGGGTTGCGATTGAAAATATTGCGATTAGCGGCCCACCATTGGATCTTCAGGGTAGATCAACAGCTTTGATCACATCGCGGGACTTGTTTAATAAACAATCGCATCGGAACTTTTATGATGTGTACAAAGGATTTTAACGCTCCGACCCGATCCTCCGATGCGATTAGCACTCAAGACTTGTGCACTCGGTCTCAACGCAAGGGCATGTGGGGGAAGTGGTTAGAACGGGGCTAGCGGGGAGGGGCTAGGCCTATAATAATGTCGGAAAGTGGGTTTTTAACCCATTATTAATGGAATTTGAAGGTCGAGGAAGGGGACAATAGAGAGGGAAAGGGGGAAAATGGCTAAACAAAGGGTAATGGTAGGATTTTAAGGGGATTTTGGGAGGGTTAAGAGGGTAAAAAGGGAAATTGAATGAGGAACCAAGGGGACTTTGGGAAAAGGGAAAAAAGATAAAGTAGGGGAATTCTGCAGAGGTACAAGGGGCGAAATGAGGCCTTTTTGGGAAAAATTTATCATTCAGCAAGGCTCAAGGATGACAACAGAGGGAAAAAGACAAAGGCAAGGAAATATAGGAAGGCTTCAAGGATGATGTGTTTTCAAGGGAAATGCATTCCTTGAAGGCTTATAAGACATTCTAGCCCCTTGCTTGCATTGTCAAGGAATTCATAAGGGGCTAACACATTTAACATACAATAACATGGGAAAATGGTTCAAGTGAACCTTTACAATTTATTCACATATTCATTGAACTCTCTCACATGTTACTCATATGGAAAGACAACTATCCTTCTATGAATTTCTTCATCAATTACAAAGCTTAGTACTAGAATGGGGTCCGCATCCAATTCTAAGGGATTGGATCTGAACAACATTAATTGTTATAATTTTTTGATGGATTATTCAACCTAATTTATTTCTAAACGAGCCTCTTACATTTTCCTTCTCTTATTATTTCTTGGAAATATGTGGACTCTCTTGTTTCAAAGCATGCTTATTTAAATGAGACACAAGTTCACTAGTCAATTATTTTCAGAAAATAAAGGAGCAAATTTTCTATTTTAGTACAAGAGCATCCATATTGAGAAGGAGATTTGTGAAGCTCACAGGAAATCATAAAATCTTTAGTTCAATATTCAATTCCATCCCCAAATCTGGCTTCCTTATTTACATACCTTAATGTTCTAGCATACTTCCGTCTAGTGCTATCAACAATGTTGTGTAATTATCATATTACATCGGATAGTGCATGAACTTAAGGTTTCACTGTTATATGAAGTGGTTAAAGGGAGGGACCCAAATAAAAATTTTGAGCTATCCAAAGGTTGGAAAATAATAATCAAGATTATACATAACATGGGTTAACTAAAATCAACCCTTTAGCTCCTCATTCAATGAGTAAGTACATGTAAATAATTTGTTGATGGAAACATATTACTATTAGGATTGTTTAATTTTCTTATGTTAATACTACATCTAGGTAAATCATAAATACTTGATTGATTATAAAGTGTTCACGAAAGTAGGCCTAGGCAATATTGTAGTTGGGTAGTCCTTAATATAAAATTGTGACAAAAAATGGTGGGAAATTGAATAGGTAAGGGTGGGCCATAAACAAAACTCTACTATAATCTTAGAAATATGGAGGCACTAGGTTAATATATTATTAGTCTTTAAAAATTGGGGTTAGAATTTAAGGCGTTTTGAGAATACTCGTGCGCATCCCCACTCTAATTATAGAAAATGATCCTTCCCTATGCCATAGATCTTATTCAATCATTTAATTTGATACCACTTCAATTTAGTGCTAAATAGATTCAAAGTAAGATGAATGAAATACTCCATAGATTCTATGCCATCATGTGTATTTGTGGAAAAAAATATGACAAAATTCCATTACTCCATGAATGATTTTAATAACTAATAACTATCTTAGGAATAAAATATTATGTCAAATATATCACCACATTGTTACATGTCTTCCCACCATATGTCCATAATCAGTTAGTAAGAACTCCTTTGGATTTGCACTAAACATTAAAAACGCTACCACCATTTTTACACAAGTTTATAAGAAACACATAAAACATGATGAAAAGATATTTCGTGATTTTTTCATGAATTATTAAAAAAAATAGTTTCATCCATATTAAATAACATGTCAACTCTCCTCAATGGGAGTGTTAATGTTGAGTATGTGGAATCCTTGATGAGAGCACCCGCCACCCCATCAGAGGTGATGGGAATTTATGGCACTGACAATGCATATTAGTGCATGCATGGGAATGCAAGGTTTACAAGTGGGACTATTTATTAATTGTGGGAGCATGGTCATATTGGGTTGCAATGTTGTGAGTTTGTATGGAAGTGAGGGTAAACCCTCAACCTCCTATTTTAAACTCTGCCTCTTGCATGGATTAAAAAATTCCTAGAAAGGTTTGCGAATATGGTATAAGGCTTGACCTTTTTTCTCGAGAGAATGGCTCACAGTTTTGTAGAGGTCACCAAGTAAGGTGGGAATTGTGGAAGCCTCCTTCGAGACGTATCGAGATGTGTTCTATCGGTGCATGTTTATTTCAATTTGTCTACATCTTATTTGTGTCAAATTTGGATATGGGGTCTTATAATTCTTGTCTTTAGGCTTGAAAGGACAACAAAAAGACAAGTCGCAAGGTAAGTGTCCCTTATTTTATTTCTTTTGGTTGTGGGTCTTAGGTTCCTAGTCAGTGTCCATTCTTGAGGTTTATGGGTTTCTAGCTTTCGGTTTGCCTTGTTGGCTATGGGTTATGTTGCAAGGTGGGGGGTGGGGGGCTCAATTTTATGCATGTGTATTTGGGCTCGAATCTTTTGGTGTTTTCCTAATTTAGGTATAATTTCTTTGTTTATGTTGGTGGAACCTAGAGGTTGTTATGCCAAGTCTACTACTATTTCAATTCAGAGTTTTACATCAAGAGATTGTGCTCCTCTTATTGACTTCTAGGATGTGTTGGTCGATGTGGGTATTTATTTGGGTTTAATGTTAGCAAGGTTTATTTCACATCTTGAGGTAGTTATTTGAAATTCCTCTCTTAAGGGGGTATATGTTGAGTAGGGTGTATTCCCTTATGTTACTTGGATGACCATGTAGGGTGGAATCCTTGTTCTTTTGCTAGAGAGGTTGTTCGTTCTCTTGTTTCTTTGTAAGAAGGGGAATTTATAGTAGTTACTTGAGGTTTGATCCTAAGGTGATAGCCATCCCATCGAGGTAGAGAATGAGATTCAAATGAGGGGGAGGGGGAAACACTCCTCAAGTTTAGTGAGGATTTAGACTCTTCACCCATGACTCGACTACCTCCTATTTCAATGAAGTTTTGCGAGAGACTAGGAAAGAAATACACAAGTTGGAGACTCAAGTAGGGAATGAAAATAAATATCATTTATATTTAGAGATTATGGAAGATATTTCATCATGTGTTCCTAACCCTAGTCATACGAGGGGTAGGATGAAGCAATATTTAAATTCAGTTTCTCTGCACTAGAATATGAAGACCGTCTTGGGCCTGGTGTTGAAAGGCAAGCAAGTTGAAAGATGTCTTTGCTTCCCTAGAAGACATTAAGAGGATGCTTAGTAATCAAAGGTTTTGTATGGAGAGGTTTGATTCTCTTTTGGCAAATATAGAAAAAAATATCATTTTCGATTCAAATAGTGAAGACATGATGGACCCCCCAGGTTCCAATGCAAGGATCCATGTTAATATCTCTTCCTTTGAAAATGACCAGTGAGCATGATTGATGGTTTTCAATGGCTAAGCTTCTGGTCAGTGTTTCCAACCATGATGGTAAGAACTATGATGTTTTTCCTCTAGCTCGTCGGTGCCTGCCCAAGGCATGTGACTATGATTACTGTGGTCTTGTTTTGAACGATCCTAGCATAAGTCTAGAGGTTTGTTTACTGTCGGTATTATTTTTGGTTTATGATGATAATTATTTTTTCCTTATTTTGGTGTCTTCCATGGCGTATTTTTGGTATGTCAATGTACGTTTGTTTGAAAGGAGGCCAATGTCCTATAATGTCGTTATGTCATTTATATCTTTTGTATTTTGCATTAGTGTCGGCTCAATTCTCATATAATATTTTTGCATGTTTGGGTAGGCTGAGAATGTAATGGAATTAGACAAATATATTGTTGTCAGTCTAAGTGCATAGACTAGTTGAGCTCTTCTCCTCTATTTTTGCATGTTGGTATTAGAGTCCGGTCCTTAGGCTATAGAAGGTGGAGAAGGAAAACTGAACTCCTTAGGCTATAAAAGGTGGAGAAGGGAAACTGAACTCCTGAGAAAGATTTCTGGAATATCAATGTAAACATGTTTTTGATCCAGGAGGATCTTGATCAGTATAGATTAACGAAGTTCCAAGTCAACTCCAGCAGTTCGATGTCCAGTTCAGTCTCCAAATCTGTAGTTTCGTCAAATCGCTAGTGAAAAGGTCCTTCAGTATCATGGTTCAGTGTCAAGTTCATTGTTTGTAAAGGTTTAAGGTTCATGGTGTGATCGTCATGTGTGTATCGAGAAGGTGAATTTTTGGGCTTAAATGATGATGTAATATCCTAAGTATTAAGACCTAATCCTAAGGTCTAATCCTAGTACTAAGGATCTAAATATTATGTTTAATCCATAAGTCTATCTCCTAAGGTATTAAAACCTATCTCTAAAACTAAGTGATGGCCTAAGTCCTAAACCATATGTCAAAACCTAAGCATTAAACCTAAATTCCTAAAAATGCTAAGTCTTAAGTCTTAAATCTAAGTGTTAGGACCTAAGCATTATTCCTAAGACATATAAACATTATGGTCTAAATTCTAACGCAAAAAAATTAATATCTTATTATAAAAACCTTACCATAAACCTTTTAACAAAGTTTCGAAAGATGGGTTTAAAACTATGGTTCGGGTGGTAAGTTTAAAAAAAAGTGTTACAAATACACCATATAATAAAAACCCACAGAGTTAAAGTTTAAATCGCAGGCTAAACGCAGTTATGAAACCATGCCGGATTATGTGAATAGGTTTTATGTTACTGCGACAGAGTTGTTTGTATTGACTGCAGCTACAAACTGCGATGGGTTTCGAATAAACCATGTGATAGGTATGCAGCTAAGGGTAAGCTGGAACCGCCGGATGTAACCGTGACCGCCAGGACCGTGACCGCAACTGCCAGGATTCTGCCTGTTCACATGGCGGCGGTTTTCATCCTCCACCCGTTTAGCTAGCTACTAGGCTAAAATTATATTATAAGGTCCAAATATGGGTTTTTCTTATTTTATAGCGCTAAGGCAAAGGTAATATCTCCTAGGTTTAGGGTGATGAGATAGGATTCGATATCCTAATCACAAATTTCTCTCAACCATTTTCCCAATTTGGATATCAGTGGTACGAAGAAGCTTATTTAAGCCATGGAATTTGCCATGAAATCATCTTGGACATTGGAGTTTTTGAGATCAGTTTCAGAAGGTTAGAGGCGAATTTGTTTGCAGCATTTCTCAACCGTTGGAGGTTAGAATTGAGCATGGAGACAGGCGTCGAAAAGGCGAGGAAGAGTAATTTTTGTTTACAAGGTTTAGAAGTGCCTACGAGCATAGTCATTCTGTTCCATTTCAGTGTAAAGATTCTTCAAGATCAATCATAATAAAAACGGACGCCCACTTAAAAGCATACCTAGAGATGTAATCCAGGAGGGACGAACTCCGTCATCAAATTGTTTGCCTCTTCTTCTCTTTGATTATTGTTGTTATTTCATTCATTTATGCTGTTGGTTTATGTCATTTTTCATTAAAGTATACTTCAATTAGCAGTCAATTCTAAAGGAAAAACTAATCAAACTACTTAAGCTCTTTATTCGATCAGTTATTGATCATTTTGGTATCAAATCAGGTTGTTCTTGTAGTTTGTTTGTCAGTGGATGTTAACCAGGTTGGGATTGCAACGTGGAAAAGGTGAGCTTGAGGAATTCGATCCAGAGATCAGAAGGCGGAAATTTGATCATCAATCAATGATGACAGGGACTGAGACTGTTGAGACTCCTGAAGCTACTGAAAAGAAACCCATGGATGAGAATCAAATCCAACAATTGTTTCTAAACATGCAGCAAATGTTGGCAGAATTATATGAAGACAAGAAGACGAGGGATGTAGCCTCATCGTCAAAGGAATCAAAGAAGGACAAGGGTAAAGGCAAGGCAGATAAATCTCCTTCTCCTCCATCATCTCCATCATCTTCTTCTTCCTCTTCTACTTCTAGTTCTGAATCAGAAAAAGAAAAGAAACCTAAGAGTCCATTATTGAAACTTGATTTTAAGTTTGAATTACCTGTGTATTATGGAGAAATAAACCCTCAGAAACTAGATAATTGGGTAAAAAAATTAGAAGTCTATTGTTGTATTCAAGATATTACTGATGATAAGACAAAGATCCAATTAGCTACTCTTAGAATGGGGCGTACTGTTTTGATATGGTGGGAGAGTATGACACAGATAGATTTAAAGCGTAAGGGAAAAGTTATCACCTCATGGACTAAGTTTATTAAAGCTCTAAAGAAAAAATTATATCTGTTGGGTCACACACAACAAGCTATAATTGATTGGCAGTGCTTGCGACAAGGTAAGGGACAGAGTGTTCAAGAGTTCACACAAGAATTCAGAAAGAAGGCATTAGCACTTGGTATTTCTTTGGACACAAAAGAAACTTTGTTGATCTCTATTAGCAATTTGTATTCATATTTGCAGTATACATTATTAATGTTCAATCCTAATCATTTTGATGAAGTTTGTGTTCAAGAAAATCATGTCAAATCAGGTGGTAGACCATTCAAGTTTACACCAAAGGCATCTAAGCAGATGGAAACTGAAGACAGTAAAAATAAGGGCAAGTCAAAGGGAAAGAAGAATGCCACAGCTCAGAAGGAAGAAGACAGACCTACGTGTAAACATTGCCAAAGGATTTACCATGATGAAGCTAGGTGTTGGAAACTTCATCCGGAACTGAAGCCGAAGAAGTTTCAATCGAAGAAGGGTGAAAATAAGGTTGAAACAACAATCCAGCAAGGCTTAGACTTGGGATCCGATTCAGGTGATGAAGGTAAAATCACTGCTATGGTTACAACAGGTAAAATTTTTGATGCTAGTACTTCTACTTCTTAAAACATCAAACAACAGAATGAAGATAAAAGAATCGAGTTATTTCATATAAGGGTAACTTCAAAGCATACTAAGATAGATACATTGTTCGATACGGGATCACAGGCAAATTTGATTTCTAAGTCATTGGTTAAACAATTGGGTTTGAAAACACATAATCATCCAAAGCCATATCCTTTAGGGTGGTTAAAGGAACAAAGTCAAATTCATGTTACCAAACAGTGTCGGTTAAAATTTGGAATTACAGCTAACTATATCGATGAAGTGGAGCTAGATGTGATACCATTAGACATCTGTGGAATTGTCTTAGGTAGCCCTTATCTCTATGAACATGATGCAGTATTTTATAGAAAAGAACATGTGTATCATCTTAGGAAAGATGGGATTAAGTACATAGTTCGGGCAAATAAAAACAAAGATCACTTGAATTTAATTAATGCTAATCAGATGAAGCGCTTAATAAGTTCAAGTAGGAGATACATACTCATGTCAATAAAAGAGCAACATAAGGATCTTATTGATACTTGTTCAGGTTGTGAAATTCAGTATGAAGGTAATTTTGTTAAAAAGGTAGATTCATTTCAGGATCTAATTAAATAACCAAAACATCTACTTCATAAAAATAAAATATCACATGAGATGCAGTTGATGTTTGATGCCTCTAATAATGGAATGTGCCACAAGTCAGTTGTAGAGTGTAAAGAAATAGAGCAACAAATTCTAGGGAAGGTTGGAAAGGAATTAATGCGACACAGTTTAACTCCATACAATTCACCCATAATTTTGGCTCATAAGCAAAACAAGACATGGGGAATAAGTGTTGATGTTAAAGTTGATTCATTTAAGCAGAAACATTTTACAGCATTGATAAATCATCAACAACCATATGAAGTTAAAACATATGTTAAAGGATATGCAATGGAAACAGTGATTCACATAGGTTATCAACTGCTTCAATACTTTCAGTCATATGATAAGATGCAACAATCTCACTACAGTTGGATGGAATTTCTTCAGCAAAATCACTAAGTAATTAAGGACAGGGATGGTGTAACAAGTAAAGTAGTTGATATGTTGTCTTTGAATGCTTCAGTAGTACTGCGTAAAAGTTCACTGGTTTATGACATTTATGTAGAACAGTATAGTACTGATAATTATTTCGAATATACTTTTCAATTTCTAACTCATAATGCTTACATAGAAAATGTGCAGGTTATTCGAGAAATTTATTTTTCTCGGATTGAAGGCATAAGCAAGACTACGACACAAAGTCAAAGGAATTGTTACTGGCCTCATATGTATGAAACAATTGTGAAGTACATAAAGGGATGTGTAATGTGTTCGACAAGCAGGGCATGCAATTGAAAGATTGGTTTGCACATACCACTTCCAGTTCCTTTGCAACCATGGGGCAGCATGGATTTGGTTCAAGGACAGACATAAATGGTGAAGAGGATTGGGATACATATTCTTCGAGGTAATTGCAGTATACATCCTAAGATGTGGGATAAATTTGTAACTTATGTGCATCAAGCTTACAATCAAGCCTTACATTTTTCTATGCCATGACGAGCATTAAGTCAAGACAGGTTCAAATTGCGCCATGATAAGCATCAGTTTCAAGTCAAAGAGCAGGTATGGTTGTATGTCATCAAAGTCAAGATGAAAGTGAGAGAGTTGTATTCTCACTTATTGTCAATTTAAAATCAAGCTTTTGTGGTCCTAAAGCTTTTTAAGTCGAGAGGATTGATCCAAGAGGATCTTGATTAGTACAGATTAACAGAGTTCCAAGTCAACTCCAATAGTTCGATGTCCAGTTCAGTCTCCAAATCTGCAGTTTCGTCAAATCGCCAGTGAAAAGGTCCTTTAGTATCATGGTTTAGTGTCAGGTTCATGGTTTGTAAAGGTTTAAGGTTCATGGCATGATCGTCATGTGTGTGTCGAGAAGGTGAATTTTTGGGCTAAAATGATGATGTAATATCCTAAGTACTAAGACCTAATCCTAAGGTCTAATCCTAGTAATAAGGATCTAAGCATTATGTTTAATCCCTAAGTCTATCTCCTAAGGTATTAAAACCTATCTCTAAAACTAAGTGATGGCCTAAGACCTAAACCATATGTCAAACCCTAAGCATTAAACCTAAATTCCTAAAAATGCTAAGTCCTAAGTCTTAAATCTAAGTGTTAGGACCTAAGCATTATTCCTAAGACATATAAACCTTATGGTCTAAATCCTAGTGCAAAAATATTAAAATCTTATTATAAAAACCTTACCATAAACCTTTTAACAAAGGTTCAGAAGATGGGTTTAAAACTATGCTTCGGGTGGTAAGTTTTTAAAAACAAAACATTACAAATAAACCATATAATAAAAACCCATAGAAGCAAAGTTTAAACCGCAGGCTAAACACAGTTATGAAACCATGTCAGATTATCTGAACATGTTTTATGTTACCATGGCAGAGTTGTTTGTATTGATCGTAGCTACAAATTGCGACGGGTTTCAAATAAACCATGTGACAGGTATGCGGCTAAGGGTAAGCCGAAAATGCCAGATGTAACCATGACCGCCGGGACCATGACCGCAACCGCCAGGATTCTGCCTTTTCACATGCCAGTGGTTTTCATCCTCCGCTCGGTTAGCTAGACGCCAAGCTAAAATTATATTATAAGGTCCAAATATGGGTTTTTCTCATTTTACAGCGATAAGGCCAAGGTAATATCTTCTAGGTTTAGGGTGATGAGATAGGATTCGATATCCTAATAACAAATTTCTGTCAACCATATTCCCAATTTGGATATCAATGGTATGAAGCAGCTTATTCAAGCCATGGAATTTGCTCATGAAATCATCTTGGACATTAGAGTTTTTGAGATCAGTTTCAGAAGGTTAAAGGCGAATTTGTTTGCAGCATTGCTCAGCCGTCGATGGTCGGAATTGAGCACGGAGATAGACATCGGAAAGGCGAGGAAGAGTAATTTCTGTTTACAGGGTTCAGAAGTGCCTGCAAGCATAGTCATTCTGTTCCATTTCAGTGTAAGGATTCTTCAATATCAATCCTAATAAAAATGGATGCCCACTTAAAAGCGGACCTAGAGATGTAGTCCAGGAGGGAAGAATTCCGTCATAAAATTGTTTGCCTCTTCTTCTCTCTAATTATTGTTGTTATTTCATTCATTTATGTTGCTGGTTTATGTCTTTTTTCATTAAATCATACTTCAGTTAATAGTCAATTCTAAAGGACAAACTAATCAAACTACTTAAACACTTTATTCGATCAGTTGGCAGTCCCGAGGCAAGAGCACAAAGTTCTGTATGATGGCCTAAGGTAGAGTTACGACTCACTGGACAAGTACCATGTCAATCTGCAATTGTGCTTTTCTTACTTAGAAGATCAAGTTATTTATGTGGAGATTTTGATTTTGTTGTGGATAGGAGAAGGGCTTCATGCAGAAGAAACTTCTGTTAAATGAGACTTGTCACCAAAACCCACGCGTGTAGATCGTTTTTTAATCCAACTGATCCTCCGAGACATCGATGGGCACGTTTGAAGGTTTCGACTAAAAAGGAATGTTTAGGTTGCACTAGGATTTTGTTAAGCAATAACGAATTGAGTTGTCTTCCTCAATCATGGCAAGCCCTAGAAAGCCGTGTATTGTCAATGGTGAGAAACAAATTAACAGTTATTCCAACAAAGGTGATTGGGAATATGATTTCTCTCAAGATTCTTGATTTGTGTCACACGTCTTTACTCTCATTTCCTGAGAATGTGAGGTGTTTAAAACAACTGGCATGCCTCATCTTCCACCATTTGTGTTTGTGGCCATCAAATGACTGCCTGCATCTCTCACAACTCTTGCAGGGACGAATAAAACTTTATTGATGTTCAAAAGGCTGCCTGCATGGACGAATAAGACTGCATGGATGTTCAATGCTATCAAAGAATCTATAAAAAGTCAAGATAACAGACACAAAGGAAGAAATGGTAACAATGTCTACAACATATGGAAAAGAAATTATAAAGAAATATAAGCAAGTTAGAGATCTAAAGAAGGTTGAGGTTGGAGTTATGGTGAATTTTAGTGGAATGAGCTTTGGCTTTTCTTACCAGAACTTTATAGAGTTCTATGATTAACATTTCTATAATCAAAATGTATAATTTGTGTTCATGATCAACATTTTAAGTGGAATGGTGTACCTTTGTTACCTTATAGTATACTTTTGGTACAAACTTGTAATTTTTTTTAATGTCATGATGCTCTTGGCCATCTAGAAAATTCATGGATAGTGTTGATTGCAACATTGTTATCACCCAAGAAACAAAAATGTAGTTGTATAGAGTTTAAGGAAAAAGGTTATGAGTGAATAACATTATAGGATTTGGTAAAAGATTTAACAACACAACATGTATTATTCTTAATGATCATATCTTTAATGATGGAAACTTAACAATATGAACTTACCCTTTCTTGCCCTCTTCGTTCATTAAGTTATTATTCCATTGTTGTCACATCTTCATAGATTTCTTTTCTTCTAATCACTTGCTCATAACTCTATTGTGAAACAAGTTATACTTAAACTTTTTATACTTACATTTTTCCATATTAAGCCATATAATTTCACTCCGAAAGAATTTGTATTACATCCATTTCTTTTATTTCATAATGCAGGTCACTATAAATACTCTAAACAACTTTTTATCCATATTTTTTTTCATATTAAGCCATACAATTTCACTCCCAAAGAATTTGTATTACATCCTTTTCTTTTATTTCATAATGCATGCCACTATATATACTCTAATCAATTTGACTAGAGGAAAATCATGACTAGGTCTTGAAAAGAAAAGAAAAGAAATAAAACATATTGTTACAAAGTGCAACCAAAGGAAGAGCCAAAATGGGATGTACACACTTATTAAAAATATCATAATGGGTGAATCCATAAATATGGGTTACACTTTTAGGTGAAATGAGACAATGAAATTTCAAAATTTTAGTCTTTTATAGAATGGAAGCCCTCAAAATTCATATAAGCCTTGTGAATTTTGATTGAGAGTAAAAATACAATTTGTGGAGAATTAAGTTGTTTTCCTAACGACATTTCTTGGAAAAAAAATTAGTGTTATATAATTTGTCAATTTTTATTTACATGAAATGCCCTAGAAAATTTCCACGCATCTTAACAAGTATGTGTGTATTTACGTAGCATAACTTACTTTAAAATGTGTAATTTATATATATATATATAAGCATAATCTACCCATAGAACTAAGTTATGCATATTAAAACTTTATTTTTAATGCAAAAATAATTTTTTTTATTTTTATTTTTCCAAGTTGGTGAATTAATATTTCAATTGAATTTTGTATACACATGTGCTCACATAAGATTTTTTACTATTTAAATAAATTCAAAAAAAAAAAAAAAAAGTGATACCCTTTTGAAAACGACTCTTATATGAAGATAGTGATACCTTTTGAAATTTTTTCTTTTTGTATATTCTATGTTATTGATATTTTATTTAGTGCCTTTGAAGTTTTACAAAAAAAAATCAAACATTATGTTTAAAATAAATTAGATGGAAAATATCAGATGAATTCGAAAATATCAAACTCATATGCCACTCGATAGAAGATTCCTTCACCAATCCAACATGATCAACTCTACCACTTGAAAAATTATGCCTTAAGTCTGTTAGGGTACAAAATGTTGTTGTAGAGAAATATGTAGAAGGGGAGCTAAAACCCTATTTTTTAGGACCTCATTAGCTCAATCTAGAGCTTGAAACTATTGAAAATGGCAACAAGAAAATCCTATTTAATTTTCCCTTAGATTAAATTAGGAGAAAATTGTAATTCCACGTCACAAGAAAAAAAGAATGTGTTAACTAAGTTAATTTGACTTAGTTGGCTCAGTTAATTCTAGTTGAGGGCCTAAATTGGGGCGTTAGTGTCACCTACATTTTAGGAGCCTAGGTTTAGTTTAATTTGAGTTGTAATAATTTAATTGAATTAAGTGAGTTGAAGTCAATTAAACCAATTCCAATTGTTGGAGGAACTAGTGGAAGGTCAAGTAGTGGGGTGTGTACTTAGTGATCAACTAGTTAACTAATTTTTTAGTGATGATTAACTCATGCATGCATGATCTACGAGCTACCTAGTTGATATTGGAGTCCAAGGGTAGTGTACTATCAGTTGTATAATTATCCACGTTGTACAAATGGTGCATGCAATCAGAGAAGGACCTATAGGGATTATGTAGTTATGGATGGGGAATTTCCTAATTAATAGGGGATTAATTCCCAAGGAAACAACACAAGGAAATAGGGGCTTGGGAGGTAGGAAAACTGGCTAAGTGTTGGCCATAGTTAGATTGTGAGGCAATGAGATAGATTATACTTGTGCAAAGATTTTTCAGGCTTGAACACACATTATATTTCTTCTTTATTTTCTGATTAATGTAAACAGACACGAAGGGATTTTGAGAAATGGCTTTCCCCTAAATATAAGCTCGTATTATGTGCGTTAATTGATTCATGTCACATGTTTTTTATATTTCTTCTCCATTGTGAATTACTTTTTATATATGGATAGAGTAGATTAAAGTCTATTGTTTTAGTAAATTACAATTAGCAGTTTGAATCTACAAGGAATTTCTACATGTTATCAGAGCTAGAATCACAGTAGAGAAGAGAAATCGAAGTTTTTGCAGGAGGTTCGAATTTCAAGATCAGTGTTGTAGGCGTTCTCTAGGACTGAGAAGATGGTTTCCACTGAACTCATGCTTGAGTATGCTCTGGAAGGAACCACAAATTTTGTGGCATAGAAGATTTGTATGGAGGCAGTATTCGATGATAACAGGCTACCAGATTAAATCAAGACATATTTAGTAAAACACCTAGCAGCTGATGCCCAAGATCTTTCTCAGTGGAAGAAGGATGTAGCTAAACTGAAGAGGAACATATTGGAGGGAGTTCGAGATCAAATGTCTCGAATATCCATAGGACAAAAACTCCATTCATGAAGTGGAAAACACTAACGGACTTGTTTGAGAACAATAGTGACCACATGAATTTGGCACTGAAGGAGAGGCTTTGTAGCATCAAAATGCACAAGAATGACAAAATTCCACAGTACCTGAGCAAGTTTACATAGCGTCATGATGAGCTTTGCGGGTTTGGTGTTATTTTCCCTGAAGAAGATTTGGTAGCTCTAGCCCTCTTGGGTCTTCCCAAGAGTTGGCATAGTTATCAAGATTAGGTAAATGGTAGATAGACACTACCACATTCAGAGTGGTTATGGTCCGGTCTAGTGCAGGAAGAAATAAGGAAGGACAACCGAGATGGGACCTCACCTAAAGAAGTGGAAGAGGACCTTACATAAGTCAGAAAAAAGGAAAAAAATTCAAGGGAAAGAAGTCCCAAGGCGAGGATGGAAAGGATAAAGACTTTTCCAACATCAAGTGCTTTCATTGGCATGAATTTAGGCACTATGCCATGAAATGTCCACTGAAAAAGGAAAGCAAGTAGGAGTCTGCAGTAGAAGAAGTAGGTGAAGCTCTAGCTTCACAATTCAAGATTGATTTTACTCTCATTGCATTCATGGAAATCATAGTAATGGGAAGCATGTGGTATCTCGACAACGGTACCTCGTTCCATATGATGGGGAATAGATATCTCTTAAGTGACTTGCAAGAGAAAGACCTCAAGCAAAACATTGAGTTTAGAGATGATGGGAGGTATAGCGTGACCAATATTGGTGCAGTTAATTTTTAGAGGGAGTATAGATCCCCTCTCAGACTCAAGGATGTGATGTTTGTTCCAAGTCTAAAGAAGAATATGGTTTTCGTCATAGTGTTGGAAGACTGTGGCTATGATGTGATATTTAGAAAAGGGAAGGTTTTTCTTAGACACATCACGAAAGGACAGGTTAAGCATATCAGTGTATGATTCAAGAACTTGTATGCACTTGATTTCGGAGATGCATGCAAAGCCTTGACAAGAAAGGAAAAGGTTATAGACTTGGTGGTTGAGAGGGAGCATGATGTACGTCTCAAAATGGAGCCTCAGAAATAGTCTCATCAAGTTGTGGAGAAACCACAAATAGAGAAGAAGAGAGGAGACCGAGTGGAGACATCCACTCAAGCAGAGACCTCTGGTAGGGGTGAATTTCTAAGCAAGTTTGAAGAGGGATAACATGCATCCATACCTCTAGGTTTGAGGTGGAGCAATGTGAAGAAATAGTCCCAGCAGTGCATAAAGTCAAGTACGGTCCATTGAGGTGCTTTTATATAATGGATCATTACCTTTCTACGAGGGTCCACAGTATTCAATAACAAGATGATCAATGGAAGTGTTATACTAAAGCGTGCAGAGCAGTGTTGACAATAAAGCAGGTGGCTCAATAGCAGAGTCAGCAACAACACAGTCTTCCCAGTAGACAATTGCAGATTGATTCAGTGATTATTTTTATTTATTATTCTCAGTTGCAGATGTTCCAGTAGCAACAACAACAGTTAGAGGTGTTGCATCGAATACATTCCAAAGGTGTTAGATTGGGGTAGATGTGAATCCATTTCTTGTTGAGAGGGAGTGTTGAAACTGGCAACAAAAAAATCCTAATTTATTTTTCCCTTGAATTAAATTAGGAGAAAATTATAATTCTACATCACAAGACAACAAGAATGTGTTAACTAAGTTAATTTGACCTATTTTGCTCAGTTAATTCAATTTGACAACCAAACTTGCGACATGTAGAGTGTCTCCTACTTTTTAGAAGCTTAGGTTTATTTTAATTTGAGTTGTAATAATTTAATTTAGTTAAACTAAGTTAAAGTCAGTTAAACTAGTTCCAACTGTTGGAGGAACTAGTGGGAGGTCAAGTAGTGGGGTGTGTGCTCAGTGATCAACCAGTTAATTGATAAATTAGCCACAGTTAACTCATGCATGCATGATCTTCAAGTTACCCAGTTCATATTGGAGTTCAAAGCAAGTGTACTATCAGTTGTATAATTATCCAAGTTGTACAGGTGGTGCATGCAGTCAAAGAAGGACCTATATGGATTGTTCAGCTCTGGATGGGGAATTTCCTAATTAATAGGGGGTTAATTCCAAAGGAAATAACAAAATGAAATAGGGGCTTTGTAGGTGTGAAACTTGGCTAAGTATTGGTTAGAGTAAATTTCAACTGATCCAATGTCAAATTCAACTCCAAAATTTTCATCTCAGTTAAATCGAGAAGCACATCCCTTGCCTCCCTCAAACAGAGCTGTCAAGCACCCATCGAATGCTTTGATGAGTAATTGGATGATTAGCATAGTTATGTTTTGTTAAAATTTTGAGAAATATTACATGAAATCTTAATAGTCTTTTAGTTTACATTCTAGGAACATAGCTATTAGGAAAATTAAGGATATTCAGACTTATATTGCACTATTAGATAGTATAAGACTCTTCAAGTTTTGGATGGCTTACAATGCAGCTAGATGGCCAAAAGACTTGGTTTCCTAGTGGGTGGGTGGAGGCCATCTAACCTTGTTGGATGAGTATGTATACCTTTCTTTCCTTTTAAAGGGGAATAGAAAGGAATTTCCAAGCTTACAAAAAAAATTGTTCATTCATAGAAAATTATTAGAAAGTATTCATTCATGGAAAACTAACAGGATGTGGAAATGACACAAGAATTCACAACAAACATGGAAAATTAGAGATTTCAATCTCTAAAAGGAGAGAAATTTCCAAGCACAAAGGAATTACAAGAAAAAGATAAAGAACAAATGTAAAAAATACAACAGACACTGAAATAACAACAAGACTATGCAATTAAACAAATTCATGCAAATATAAGTAATTCAAGTTGTCTCACTTCTCATCTAACTTGGTCCATATTGTATGCATTAGGAAATATGATTAAAAACAAGAAAAAAATGGAGAATGAATGTAATATTCCAAAATAGGAAAAACTGGAACATTGAACATAAAACTGGAAAATGCAGTAAACATCAACACATCAAAACATGACCAAATCATTGAGCCATTTTATTATATATGATAGCAGAAAATGAAGTACAAGATCTTGAGGAAAAGACACTCAAGCTAGGAAAAACAAACCTCAAATGACCCTATACATCAAGACATGAAAAAAAGTTGCTACATAACGTGCTGGGAGGCCATGACTACATAATCCTGCTAGAAATAATTGTTTCTGGAAACTAGGAATGTGTAGATCTGCTGATATAGTGCTCATTAAATGTCGAGATCATATATCTGGGCTTTCTAGCACAATTCCAAGACAACCCAGAAAGGGTTTCCGGAAATACACAAGACGAAAAATGCAGCCCTAGGGATGAATTACGCTCTACAGCTGGGTAACTTCTGGGAGGTGGTTGATATGATCAGAAAATAGATGATACTCCTCCCTAATGAATTTCTGGATGAAGGGTTGCTCCCCTCACTGGAAAATAACCTCAAAATCTTGGGTTATCAACCCTCCACTGAAATTGCCCTCCTAGATTGTGAAATTCCTAAAGGAGACTACGCTACTGAAGGTGGTTCAATATTGGCTCGATGTTGGATGATAGAATGAAGCTCAAAGGAACCTCTCTTGAGTGGGCACTCAAAGTCCCCCGAGGATGAGGGTGGGATTTCCGCCCAAAAAAACCCTTGTGCTAAACAACACAACAGACTCCGCTAAACAGTTAAAGCATGCAAAAAGTCATAAAATACCATGCATAAACAACATTCAAAATGATTTCCATGGCTTCCACCCCTTTTATTATATGCTTTGTGAGCCTCCTCCCCCTTGGACCCACTTAATAAAGATGCTACTCTCATGGAAACTTCCTCCCATTATGACTGCATTGTCCTCCACTACTTCCACTACCTCCATGACTGCGTTGTTGATTTGGTCAACCTTGACCCCATCCACATGTAGTGATGCCCATTCACACCAAGCAATGCTTTATTCCACTAGATGCACTGATCCACATTCACATTAGAAGAGGTTTTATTCCTACTAATGAGATTTATGGGTCCCCCTACCCTCTTATTCATCTATCTTATTGAAAAAAACAAAATTTAATATTCTAACTAGCTGAAAACTAATTTGGAATATTACAGTCCTCCCCTCCCAAATGTTTCTTGTCCTCAAGCAACTGCAAGGATGGTTTCTGCAAAATATTTTTGCCTTCCCAAGTAGAATCTTCATCTGAAATATTCCTCCCTTGAATCATATATTCTTTAATCACCTTGTTCCTTAGTTGCCCCTCCCAAGTGCCCAAGATAAATTTTGGTTGTAAAACCAAATGGCCCTTATCATAAAAAGGTAGGAGATCCATAGTGGCAACTACATGTTGTCTAATGGCCTTTTTGAGGCATGAGACATGAGAAATGTTGGGTATCTTACTCCGAATGGGGCGGTCCAACCCATAAGCTACTTCCCCGATACAATGAATCACTCTGTATGGCCCATATAAATGGGGCTTAAGCTTCTCATAACCCTTCTCCTTTAGTGTAGATGGTTTGCATAGTTGAAGATGGAGATAGACCAAATTATCCACCCCAAAATTTCTTTCTTCTCGACCATGATCTGTATATAACTTCTGTTGATTTTTGGTTGTAGCAGTGTTTCCCTTAAGAACCCGGAATATATCATGACTCTCTTAGATCCAATATTTGGCTCTGAGAGCCTTTCTTTCTCCAACCATCATATCAACAAATGATAGAGCATCATCACCATATGGAACCAAAAATAGAGACATTGATTTCCATATAAAGTGTTGGATGAGAATAATATTCCCCCAAGTGGAGCCATTGTAGCCTGGCTCCTTGCTACCCCGGAACAGAGTTTGTAAAGTAGCTTCCCAGCCACTTTTTCACTACCTCTACCTACCCATCTGTCTGGGGGTAATAACCGGTGTTCAGTGTCAACTTGGTACACCCCAAATGGAACAACTCCTGCAAAAAGCCACCCATGAAGTAGCTATCTCTTCCACTGACTATGGTCTTAGGAAGACCATGATATCTAAGAGAAATATTCACCTCTCGTGAAGCATTGTACTATGGAGAGATGGCAAAGAAATGTGAACACTTCATTAGTTTACCAATGACCACAAAGACACAATCCTTACCATGTATTGTTGGAAAACTAGTAATGAAGTCTAGAGAAGTGCTCTCCCATTTCCCTTCCAGAAAGGGAAGTGATTGTAACAACCCTGCAGGACAGTTGTTTTCTTCATCATTCTCCTGGAAAACTACGCACTCCTTGATATGCCGGAGCACATCCTCCTTGAGTCCCTCCCATGAAAATCTCTCCCTAATGGCCTGCTATGTCTTTATGAACCCTTGGTGGCCTGAGAGGGGTGAATCATGTCTTGCATGCAGAATTTTCTCCTTGAGCTTAGAATCTCTAGTTAAGAAGATATGATCCTGGTAGTAGATGACCCCATCCATCACTCTATACCTATCATCGGTCACCTGCCCATCCAGTACCTCACATGTGAAGTGGCTCTTGGAATACTCCACCAACAATTGGGACTCCCAATCTGAATCCACACTCATTAATGACAGTGTTGACGATCCCTATGATGAGGCATCGATTACCTCATTGCTTCTCTTTCTGTCATATTTGATGTCAGATTCATATGCTGGAATTTTGCTAACCCATTTTTGATGCCTCTCTTGCAGCTCATTTTGCTCAAGAAAAGATTGAATATTGTGATGGTCAATCTTCACTTGGAAGCTGTTGCCCATCCAATATTGCCCGAGTTTGTCCAATACATGCATGATGGCTAGCAACCCATTCTCATATATGGAATACACCTTCCTATGTGGTAGTATCTTTTGATTCTCAAAGGTTATGGGATGGACTCCTTGCACCCAAAATGTACCAACACCTACCCCTAAAGCATCACCTTCCAACACAAAGGGCTTGGTGAGATATGGAAATACTAATACCAGACAAATAGTCATCTCCTCCTTGATCCAATCAAAGGATCTTTGCACAGTGTTTGCCCTATCAAAGGCTCCCCTCTTAGCTAGATCTAGGAGTGGTGCTACTAGTTGTGAGATCTCTTTAAAAATATTCCAATCCGAGGGCCTCCTTGGTGGAATGCCTCCAAATATTGTAGAATCATGGTCTAGAGTAGACTGCATATCTGAGTAGACTGATTTGTGCTTGCCTCCACTACACAAATCAATCTCCATCTTATGTGCGGAGGCTTCCTGACATGGATAGGTGTGCATGACCCTGATCATTTGGTGCTTACCACTCTTCTTATATGTCCATTCCATAATCAAAGTCTCCTAATCCGTGGTGACCTTCCCCGGTGTAATAAACCACTGTACACCCAATATCACATTGGTGTCAGGAATATTTACCACAAAGAGATGATCAGTCAATGTGTATGTCCCCAAAGTTATAGTCAATGTTAGAACATACTTCACACACTGCATGGTTCTAGCTCCTTTAACCAAAACTGAGAATCCTTCAAAATCATCTGTGGGTATGGCTCTTTTTTGCACTAGCTGAGAATCAATAAAATTGTGGGTAGCCCCACTGTCTATCAATACTGACACCCGTT
The DNA here is from genome assembly GCA_034641835.2 of Pinus albicaulis. NCBI lineage: Eukaryota > Viridiplantae > Streptophyta > Pinopsida > Pinales > Pinaceae > Pinus > Pinus albicaulis. The sequence continues at coordinate 262,320,296 of CM076575.1, read as the reverse complement.
GCCCCTGAAATGTGCCTCGGACTCTCAAAGTCAGATACTTGGGTACTCCCCGCAAAGATGCAAGGGCTCCTCAAATTGGAGAAAATGCTCCATTTCCACCCCCTGGTGGTGGTTGATCCTCTCCTGGTGCTACAACACTGGTGTCTCCTTCCATATCCTCTTCTTCCTCCTCTTCACTATCAACACTGTTACCGATGAAATAGGTAACCTGACCTCAAAACGGGAACTCTAGCCCAAAAAGTCTCAAAAAACATGAAAAAACACCCCAAAAACAAAAAGTGTGTCTTCCAGAACGCACTTGGTTTTTTTTGAAGGTCAAATTTCAACATTTTATAAAATTATGCTAAAAAAAAAATTGTTTGTTGAAAAAAGGATTGAAAAAACACCCTCAAAACAAAACCAGCTGATGCTGGAATAACAAAAAGAAAAATTGTGTCATAATTTTGACACTTGTAACAATGGAATTAAAGACAACATATTAGGACATTTTTTAAAATCGTAAATTTCTAACATTTTTGATAGATAATGTTAAAGATAAACAAATACATGTCTGAAGGGCTTATCATTTCGATCAATTTTCATCCATGTTGTTAAACATAAAATATCTTGACTCTAAACAACCCCAAAATTGTAATTATTGTCAACCATAACATTAAAGATAAAATTTGGTAGTGCATAGAAACCTTAATGACAAGTTGTAAATCTAATTTTTTTCAATCTTAAGTTTTCAACATACTTGAACAATGAAATTATGGAGAAATTATAAGACTTAAACAATTTTAAAAAATGAACAAGTAAATGAAAAAATTATCATTGAACAGAAACAAGTAAGAGTAATTTAATTTTAAAGGATAAAAACTTATCTCTTTTCAAATCTTAGCATAAGACAAATTTAAATCTAATTTCAACCAAAATTTAAAAATCAAACATCAAAACAAAGTGTTCCCTTTCAATGACGCATATAATTATTAAAATTTTTATAAGTATCATATACCAAATGGTAACAACACATAATATCATGGTAATATCACTACATAATCTAAAAATTCAACATTAGTTTCTATTTTCTATTTTACTTATAATTAAAATATCAACATTGGTACATTGAATATAACATAAATTATTTTTGTAATTCATTGTTGCATTGTCGATATTCTAAAGAGATGACTTCTTCATAATTAAAACATATAATCCAACAAACATAGAAATGTCTCATAACTTCATGAAAAATGAGATGGAAGTCAAATTTTTTATTTCAAGTTACCATGCAAACATCAATTACATAAAAGTGTCTTAGATAGTTATTCAAAATCAACCATAGGTTCTAGCACACCATCATAACCTACATCTTCAGATGAATGGCTCGATGCAGATGAAGATGATCCATATTCTTCTCTTTCATCAACTAGTGCTCCATCTGAGTCAACATGCATGCCCACCATTTCAGAGTTCAAAATTCTTGTAGATCTACGTCTACATTCTGCAGAGTCCCATTTCAACAGTAATTGTTCTGGTAGCAATTTCTTCAAAATATTTATGGTCCGCAACCGAAGAGTTCCTCTCTTTGTCAAATTGAAGTCATACACAAGTATGTCAACATCCTCCAATTTTAAGACATCTGTGCGGCGACGATTTATATTTGTGCCCTTTATTTTTCTCTTTCTACCAATTCTTTTTTCCACTACCATCTCTGGCTTGTACACACCATTGAAAGGGTGGGTACTTGTGGCATACCAATGTACATCAACAACTGTAATCTCTTCATTTTCATTAATGACTTTTATAACCTTGGCAATCCAGAATGGATAGCCAAGTGGATCTTCATCTGCTAACACTGCTATCATGCAACCCTCCTTAAGATCCTGCACAGAACCCCTGTAAAGGTCTTCCATGGCTTCACGTTGTGCACGTGATCTTCTAGAACCAATATAGATTTCTCTTTCCTCTACCTGTGGGGAATTAATAATAGCTTGAGGATGTTGTTGTTCAACATTGTGTGTTTCCTGATGTTCATGTTCATTTGACATATTTTGTGGCAAAAAAAAAGGAGTCTTCAAAAGCGTATCCTCATTTATTGATCTTGAAATCATATCACTTTGATTACTGAAAAAAGACTCCCACCAAACTGAATTAGCAACATCGAAGTACTCATATGTATCTCTAATACATCTTTTAATTTCCTCTAGACATTCAGAATAATTTATGTCTCTCTTCTGCCTTCGTGCATTATGGAGTTCAACAACTGACTGTAATAGCAATATCTTTGATGAAAATATTGGACGCTCTGGAATGAACTTCAAAAATGCTAAACCTGATGATGGTCCCCATTCTTCAACAGTTGAATACTTCTTGCCCCATATAAGTGCTATCACATCAATTTTTTTGATACGAAATTGATGCTGGAAGCTAATGTCGTTACAATGCATTTCTCCTCACCATGCGATCCAAAAACAAACCTTTGCATGTTAATAGTTTCTTCCAACACATGAAAAACAGGCTATGGAATGTACGATTTCTTAATACATTTAATTAATGATGGCAAGCTCCCAACACCTTTCCTCTTCAATGTTACTGAAAAATGACTGAACATTTGATCAATATGATCATGAGTATGCCCAACAAGAAGGAAACCAACCTTTATCTTTTTAAAAATTTCCAATTCAACGAGCATGTTTAGATACCCAAAATAACTTGATTTTTCTTCTCACGAATTGTGTTGTCTAATTGTAAATACAAAACTTCAGGAAGAATCCCAGAGCAATGAGTAACCACATCATGGATTATAGTTATGGTTAGATTTGCATCATTGTGAATATTTGGAGTTGTGAAGAAAACTCTTGGAAACATCTTCTCATTAAATACCATACAACCAACCAAGTGAAACTGAATGAAATTTTCCTCCTGTAATTTTTTTGGTGTGTGGAAAAAATGTGGAAGAAGTGTTTTATTTTGGTCCATGCCATCAATTATCAATCCCAGATATTTATTTGGATGATCATAATACTTCTTTCGATGTTTATACAACTTTTTCCTTTCACTTTTTTGCTGATTGTGATGGTCTTGAAGTTATTTGACAACGGAATCTGTACATAAAATGAAAGAAACATATGAATAAATATATTTTCATAGTTAATAAGTATCAAATTTTAAAAAAGAATGTTTTGAACACATACCTCTTTCTGCCCCTTGACATTTATCTCTTTTTGCTTTAAGAGAAGCACATGTGCTGCAAATCCCCATCCTTGTCTTCTTAGGAATACGAACATTGTTGAATTCATTTTTCCATATCCTTGTAAAATAAGAATATGTAATAAAATTACCAATTCCTTCAATAGCTTCTGCATAATCTTTGTATAATATGAATATTTGTCGTCTCAAGAAATTAACTGGAATATGTATTGTGTCTTTATTTGGCATACACTCTCCATGATTTGAAAAGAAGTCTTTCATCCATGTCTTAGCAGTATTTGCAAATGGCCCCACCTCTCGTTTATAACGTACTTCTGAATAATATGTGGTATCCCTTTCCAATCTATCATTGATTCTTGACAAACAACAAATACCAATTGAATGCAACATTTTGAATGCCTTTATGCAAAGCAATACATTCCCAATATGATAATCATAACCTGCTAGTGTAGATTGCATGCAACCCACTAAATATGAATTTTGCATGATTTTATTCATTGACATATATGTTTTCCTTTTCTCCAAAACAAAGTTGAAATCCATATTTTTCAAGCAATCCCTTCGACAACATTCACTTGAAATCAAATGAACAACAAAACTTTTTTTGTGAGATATTTTTTCCTCGCCCTTGTATAACTGGAATGCTTTGGATTGATATGAAAAGGTCTACTCCTACTACTAGTTGCAATATTTTCTTGCAATGGCTTCATCATTCCATCATCCTTTGTAAAAGTAGTTTCATCACCATTAGGAGGAATATTATCCCCACTATCATCATCCTCAACATAGTTAAGAAATTCATCAACATCATTGCCTGAAAATTTTTCTTTACCATCATCAGTTGAAGAAAACATTTCACAGGAAAAATCGGCACTTTTGTAACCCCCACTCAAAAGAAATTCTTCACCATCTTGACCCATGCTTTCAAATTATTCCCTGGGAGGATTCAATTCTTCCTCACCATGAGTGTGTTTGAAATGGTCACTTGGAGAAAATGCAATATTCAGATTTGTGCCTCTAAAATTATCATTTGCAAGAAACTCTTCATCCTCCCCATCCTCAGTGGTGCTCTCATAATCCTTGGGATTAGGCATAAGTGGAAGATTTGAATTATTATTCACTAGAATTTTTTCATCCTGCCCCTCCCCTTCCTCACTGAAGCTCTCATAATAATTAGGATTAGGAATAGGTGAATGCCTTGAATCTATATTTATTGGAAATTTTTCATCCCCCCCCTTCATCAGTGGTTAAATTATAATCGTTATGATTAGGATGAAGTGAAAATTTTAGCTTTGAAAATTCATCCCCGTCTTCATCAGTGGTGTTGGCATAATCCTTAGGATTAGGACGAAGTGGATATTTTGAAACTGAAAATTCTTCATTCCCCTCTTCCTCAGTGGTGCTGACATAATCCTTAAGATTAGGATGAAGTGTATATTTTGACTCTGCAAATTCTTCATTCCCCTCTTCATCTGTGGTGCTGACATAATCCTTAGGATTAAGACGAAGTGGAAATTTTGACTCTAGAATTTTTTCATCCCCCTCTTCATCAGTGGTGCTTGCGTAATCCTTAGGATTAGGACGGAGTGGATATTTTGATGCTGTAAATTTTTCATTTCCCTCTTCATCAGTGGTGCTGGCATAATCTTTAGGATTGGGACGAAGTGGATGTTTTGACTCTGAAACATTATCATTCCCCTCTTCATCAGTGGTGCTCGCATAATCCTTACGATTAGGACGAATTTGATATTTTGACTCTGGAAATTTTACATCCCCCTTTTCATCAATGGTGTTGGCATACTCCTCAGGATTAGGATAGAATGGATATTTTGACTCTACAAATTCTTCATTCCCCTCTTCATTTGTTGTTCTCGCATAATCCTTAGGATTAAGCTGAAGTGGATATTCTTCATCTCCCTCTTCATCAATGGTGTCCTCATAATCCTTGGGATTAGGATGAAGTGAAACTTTTGACTCTGGAAATTCTTCATCATGCCCTTCATCACTGTTGCTTTCATAATCCTTAGGATTAAGAGTAAGTGGTATAACTGGCGCTCGATTTACAGAAATTTCATTTTGCTGCACCTCATCAATTTTGTTTTCATCATCTTTAGGATAATGACCAAGTCGATTTTTTGACTCTCTATTCATGGTGAACGAACTCCCGTTATATTCATCACTCCGAATAGAGTTGTTGCGTGACGAAGATGTTGATGTTCTAGAAAGAAAAACTTCGCTATCAGAAGAAACCATGGCTTTCAACAAGAATAGGTTGAATGATAAAAATTCCTCTCCCACTTACAATATATAGCTTAAAGACTGAAAATTTCCCTCCAAATTTTCCCTCCAAAAAAATTCGCGAAAAAATTTCCCTCCAAAAAATTTCGCGAAAAACTTTCCCTCCAAAATTTTCATTTCAAATATTTGGTACAAATATTAGTCAAAAAATGTATTTAACATTTTTTTTAATAAATTGTTTATGTTGAAATATTTTACCAATATTTATATTCAAAATATCCACAAAATATTTCTGTCATGGATGCCTTCCAAACTAAAATAATGTTTTTATTTCAATGATTTAACATTGACTAGATGTAAGTATTAACTATAATATTACTATAATACCTACATGCAAATATTAACTATTTTAACCATAATGACTACATGTAAATATTTTAAATTTTAAATTTTAAACTTACGTTATATTGATCTAAAATATATTTCAAAATTTAGTAATAAACTATTGGTCTTCAAATATTTCATCATACTTTCTATTCAAAATATCTACAAAATATTCCTTTCATGTATGTCTTCGAAACTAAAATAATTTTCTTATTTGAATGGTTTAAGATTGACTACATGTAAATATTCACAAAAATAACAACATGTAAATATTAACTATTTAAACTATAATATTAACTATAATTAACTACATGTAAATATTTTAGATTTTAAAATTTAATCCCATGATTTTAAACATTGCTTACATGTAAATATTAACTATTTTATCTATAATATTAACTATAATTAACTACATGTAAGTATTTCATATTTTAATTTTTAATCTGAGATTATATTTGAATTATTCAACATTCAGTACATGTAAATATTAAATAAAATATTAACTATGATAACTACATGTGTTGCATTGGCATTGGTAACTTCGTAAAGGCATTGCATTGGCATTGGAGGCATTGTGTTGCTATTCGTAATTTTGTGGAGGCTTTGTGTTGGCATTGCTGACAGCAGCTTTTTGCATTTCAAAGGTTAGTTTTCCTTCTATTTTATCAATTTAAAGAGGATTTTGGGGAAAATCTGTTTTTCTATAGTTTTGTGTGTCCAAAAACTACTTTTTCAAGGTTTTTAGGTTCAAAAACCTTAATTTTCTTATATTTTTTTAGTGACGAAAATGCAAAAAGAACTAATTTTTTTTGGGTTTTAAGGACAAAAATTTAGATTTTTTTTCTTTTTTAAGACTTATAGGTTCATCTAAACAAAAAAATCCATAAAACACGCACATAAAAAAAAATAGTAATATTATAACATTTTTTATTTTTATTTTTATCATAAATATATCGGTAGTTTCATTATTTAAAATATTTTTTTTTTTTTAAGTTTTTTTTATTTTATATTCTATTTTTTTTAAATCTTAGTTTTATTCTTTTTAATTCTAAATCTTCAATTTTTTTTTTCTTTATTGTTTTGTTATATATATATATATATATATATATATAGTATTGTTATATAGTTTTTTTATTTATTTATTGTATTGTTATATTAAAATAAATGTTTTTTATTTATTTATTATATTGTACTATTTTTTTCTTTTAATTATATAATGTTTAAAAACAAAATATAATTGTTATTCAATAAATTGTTTTTTTTTAAAATTAGATGTTTGTTATATTTTGATATTTTTAACAATTTTTTTTTATTAAATAATGTTTTAATAATTATTTATTAATTATATTATATATAAAAAATAAAAAATAAAAACAAAATTAAAAAAAAAAATTTAAAAAAAAATTAAAAAATTAAAAAAAAAAAAAAAAAAAAAAAAATCATGGGGCTACCATAGACCGTACCTGCGGGGCGCCGGAGGTTGGCCGGGCAGTGCCATGAGTTTGGCCCAACCAGCCTCAGGGACCTCGCCTAGTGGGGGCCCTGAGGCCGGCTGGGAATCGGCCCCTTGCCCAACAGGGGCCCTGAGGCGAGCTGGGCCGCCCCCGTGGCGCCTCTGGCGCCCCACGGGCATGGTCTATGACAGCCCATGATTTTTTATTTTTTTTTGTTTATTTTTGTTTTGTTTTGTTTTTTTTTTGTTTTAATAAAAAAATTTTAAATTTTGGTTTTTTTTTTTTTTTAAATAATTTGTTTTAATAAAGCCATTAAAAATTAATAAAAACATTGTTATATATACAAATAATAAAAAAATTGTTATATAATATAATAAAAACATTGTTATATAATAATTGTTAAAAATATCAAAATATAACAAATATATTAAAAAATATATATATATTAAATAACAATAATGTTTTGTTTTTAAACATTATACAATTAAAGAAAAAAACAATACCATATAATAAATAAATTTAAAAAAAAAACATTTGTTTTAATATAACAATATAATAAATTAATAAAAAAAAACTATATAACAATACAATTAAAAAAATAAAAAAAATATAATATTATAACATTTGTTTTTAGCATTTAAATATTTAATTTTTTTTTTTAAATTTAATTATAAAAAATTTGATTTTTTCTTTTATTTTGTGAAATAGAAATTTGTAATTTTCAAATATATTAAAAGATTTTATAAATTTATAAACTTTTATATTAATTTTTTATAATTTTAAGTTTATAATTTTTTATTTAATTGCTATATAAAGTAAAATAAAATTTTATTTTGTTTTTTATTCAATTGCTATGTAATGTAAAATTAAATTTTAAAATTTTAAAATATATTAAAAGATTATAAGTTTTTTTAATAAAATCATTGCCAAAAAAAATAATAATAATTTTAACATTTGTTATAAATAGTTAGTATTTTTTTTGCTTTTTTGTTTTAAATATTAAACAAAAACTGAAGTTTGAAAATAATAGTTTATTTTTTAAAAATTGTTTTTAACAATTTAAACCAATCTTTTAATTTTTTAATAAAATGTATTCAAAACATATTATATAGATATATATACATATGATTTATAATATTTTGTTTTTAAATGAAAATTTTTATAGTTAATTTTACTGTTTCAATTTCAAGCTATTTAGTTTTAGAAATAAATTTTGTTTATTAAATTTATTTTATCCGCATTATTTTTTCATTAACTATATATATATATATATATATATATATATATATATATATCAGGAAAATGGCATCAAAAAAGATTTTTGTGAATGTTTCTACACATAGGGCAAAAGCTCCCAAATCTACAGCTGCAACTCGACACACTATGGATACAACTCCCAAATCTAAAGTTGCAGCTGGACGCACTATGGACACTGTTGGACGCAATAAGGACATTGTTGCACACACTAATAAAAGTCAAGCAAGTGGGGCACCAGGTTCATTAAATCTTATTTATGATTGGAAGAACGTCGAGGAAATAGATAAAACTGATTTCTCATGGTATCTTGAAGACAGTGAAATGGAGGTTGATATACACATCTATCTTATTTGTGGTATGATTGACTTAAATGAGCCATATGATGTGATGGGCAGAGTACGAGACATATGTATGGTCCTGAATACAAACACTATTTATGTTCTTGCAAGGAAGGCTCAGAAATGTGAGAAGGTTAGATATCATCTATCAATCGTCAAGTATGCCATAGATGAAATATCTTCAAAATTTTCTGAAGAAATATCAAGCAACATTGCAAATAACATTGTAAGTATGCTTATTTTTATTTTCTCTATGCATTATTGTAAGGATGATTTAATTTTTTATAAATTATTGATCATTGACATGTTTTATTTTGTTTCATAGGATTTTGTTCTGAGTCTTTCAAACATGTTTGAAGGTATTTATATGTTGGTGCCAAATGTTATGGATGTGATCAACACTTTCCACAAAGACAAAGCAGAGGAAAGGAGACTGAAGCAAAGAGCAATAGCTCGTGACACTGCAACAGTACAAATACGGGATCAACCAAGAGTCACTAAGGTGGGTCAATCTAGTAAACTTAAACATGTTTCTTTTGAAGGTGTCGAACATGAAAAATAAAATTATGATAGAATTAGTGAGGAGGAGATTATAACTATTGTTCAAAAGGAGAAAATGGATCAGACACCAAAAAGAAAAATCGCCAAAGATGTCTCTCTTTTACCTCATGAAGGAGAGATTGTTTATAAAAAAATTGATATGTTATCCAATAAGACTAGGAAATCAAATATTGATGAACCTGTAAAGGTCGTGAGCAGCAGTGAAGAACAAATTGAAAGCTCTCATGGAAGCAGAGAAATCATAACACCAGGTGCTGAGTTAGAGGATGACATTATTAAAACAAAATAAAATGCTATTCGACAAGAGTTGAGGAAGAATAAATTAATTCTTGGTGGCCAAACATTTAAGCTTAATGTTAACCAATTTTATGGCCCAGATGAAGGACAATCTCAATATCAAATTAGAAAGGCCCATCACCTACATGTAGATAATCTGAAAAAATTGTTTAGGTTCAATCCATATGCGTATGTGGTGGATTATGTGGTTCTTGTTGATCCATGTCAGGTTCCCAACAAACAAGCATTTGACAAGACAAAATGTTTTGATTATAAATATTATGTAATTGGAGGGAACCATTCGATAGAGGCTAAGAGACAATTGATTGCAGAATATCCCAATAACTATCTTTTTCAAACAGTGAAATGCATCATTTACATTGGCTTAATAGAAATAGAATCAAAGTTATTGGCATGGGATCATAATGCAGATAATGAGTACAAAATGAAAATGACTTTCATCCAAAGGGTCAGATTTAGTCATAATGAATTCATAGAAAAATTTGGTGGGGATAAGACACAAGTTAGTGTAGCATTTCGAAAGGAATGTTTAATGGAAATAGGTTATCAAATTGATTAAAAAAAAGCAAAAGATAGAAAATTGAATACAAAATTCTTCATAGGCACAGATAACATTTTTCAGTTGGCATTTAGAATTGGGGAGGTATGGGATTTGATTGATGAGATTTTTGATCAGTGGGAGAATATTTCCATAAAAAATCAGAAGGTTAGAAAGAGTAAACCCATAATATGTACCAACAGTAAGGGAGGTCCTGAAATGAAGTAGCTTCCAGAGGATATGACTATCACACCTTGGAGAACAATGCAAGGTGTGAAGGATGATAAATTAGTCAAATCAGTATTAGCCCATGTGAAGTCGGGTAAATTATAAATGGAAGAAATGTGTGCAGAATTTCAAAAGTAAGTTTCTTGAATTATTTCTTATTTTTCTTTCATTATAATTTTCTTTTAAATAAAACATAATGATGTTGGTAGAATTTGTTATACATGTCAATATATTAACGCTTTTAACTTGATTTATTCAGTCAGAATTTTTTATGAAAATACAAGAACACATGGTTAAAATGTTGAATGAAGACAGTTGGGATGATGTTGTACGCAACTACCCAGAAGCAAGTTCTACATCAACACTAAAAGAGTTTTATATTGCATTCAATAAGGTATGTTGATTTATAAATTCATTTTATTCATATTTAAACTATTTTTATTTTATTACTTACACACACACACACACACACACACACACACACACACACACATATATATATATATATATATATTTATGTCATTAAAGATGTCGAAGAATGATGGAAATGGAGTACCAGATACTTTCAAAAGCTTTATTTAAAAAATTAAGATGGAGAACATGAGAAGGAAGCATCTTATGAATGTTGAACTTGATCCTACTCTTAATCATTACATTTGGAATGGGCTCGACAGTGTCCAATATCAAATAATACAAGGTGACTGTGAAGACATTGCATCACTAATACCTAAAAGGGAATATGGCCTAGTTATTGCAGATATTTCTCATGGTTTCAATTTCCCAGACATTGAATATGATAGAGAACCATATACTTATCAAGCTTTTAGTAAAGTGGTTACGGGTTTTAAAGAAGTGACAACATCACCACTTTGGTGATTTGTGACATTTCATTCAGACACACAGTTTCCAATGTTATTAACAAGCTTCAAGGGTAAAGCAAACTCAAGGATGCAACTTACATGGTAATACTTTGAAATTGTATGTTTGATTCCTCCTAAATTTTTTTATTCATGTAAAATTTAATTGAAATTTTACTATGTTATGTTACAGGAAAAGGTCAAATATTGTTTCTTCCAAAGATCAGCATATTATAAATGATTGTGAGTTCATCCATGTTGAATGTTGGACAAAAGACGATAGCTATAAGCATATTATTATGAATTAAGTAGATGGGAAGAGTCATAGTCAAGTATTGGTTTATGATGTAGTTGTAAGAAAACTAACATATGAGGATAAAGATGTAAAAGGAGATATAGTTAACATTTATCAAAAACCACAAGCATTGATTAACTATCTTATAGATCTATGTTCAAATGAATGAGAATGGGTTTTGGACTTATTCTCAGGTTCAAGTAAGTTTTATTATACAAATTTAAATTTAAATATTGTCTTTTTTACTTTTTATGTCTCCATACTAATTTTATTACTTATTTTTTTTGTGCTTGATGATTAGGTACAACACTAGCATGTTGCCTACTAAAAGGAAGAAATTGCATTGCCATTGAGAAAGACTCAGTTCAATGCAAATTTATTCAACAAAGAATTAACGCTTTTAAATTCCTTCCAGATGCGAAGCAAGAAGTTTTTTTGAGGAAAGGAGATTTTAATGAATCACGTGTGGAAAAAAAAGCAAAGGAATCTCAACCACCATTATATGGAATGATTGGAAAGAGACGCTTTGGAAGATTTGCTGACATGAAAGATCCATTAGAAGACAACAATGATCAAAATGAAGAAGAAAATGTTGCGGAAGATGCCATCAATGTTGTCCTAGATGATGTTGAAGATGTATTAGTTGATATTGTTGATGATGTTTAAGTTATGCTTGCAAACAAAGCTTATTTTTGAGAACTATTAATCAGTTTTATTTGTAATGTTTAGACTTTGATATTTTATGAGAACAACCCTTTTTTTTTGTAGAAAACATGTGATTGCTATTATTTTTTGACATAAAATTCAATAAAAATGTTATTTTCTTAAGTTTTTTTGTTAAGATTCTCCCAAAAAATTAGTTTATTTAACATGTTTTTTCCAACAAAAAGTCTGTAAAAGTGTATTTTTTGCATTGTATTTATATTGAAAAATTGTATTTTTTTGTCATATGGTTCAAAATATTGGTTTTTTAGCGACAATTTTTTGATGTGCATTGAAAAATTATTTAACAATACGTAAACATGTAGAAAATATAAACTTTAGAATATTGACCATTTTTCCATCTTTTATGTATGTGAAAAATTGAAGATATCATTACATGTTTTTATTTTAAAAAAATTATTAATTTTTTTTTAAAACACAAGTACATAAATGCACTTAAAAATAAACATCTCACAAAAGAAGAAGACATTAGAAAATATATAGTGTCAAAATCAATCCTATAAAAAAACGCTGCTGATGATACACCACGACTATTCAAAATCAACATAAAAAACATCACATAAAAAAAAAAAAAAAATTAAAAAAAAAAACAAAATGAAAAAAACTTGAAGTGCCAAAAACATGCTCAAATTTTTTTTCTTGATTCTGCATCGCCACTTTTTCAAAATCAAGTGTTTTTCTTGATGCTTCAAAAATTAGGTAACAATGGGGTTACCTATTTCATCGGTAATAGTGTTTATCAGAGAATACTTCAATATAATGTGTCTTTCCTGCAGCTCACCTATGCCTGGGTGCCCATGGTTCTTGGAAAGCGAATCAAAGATTCCTCCTCCTTAAATATCTTTGGACATCATCACTAAGAGGTCCTTTGCCCTGGTTCTCCCTTGGGGGAGGAACCTTCACATATTTCCCCTTTGACTGAAAACTGGGCTTTTGCTGAAATGGAGCTCTTGCCCTTGGAAAAGCATCTTGTAAGTCCCTAGCCCTCTCAATGGAATCTTGGAGCGTAGTTGGTCTAGTAGATTTTACCAATCCATGCAAAGGCTCTACTAGCCCATCAATGAACATATATACTCTCCTAGATGTAGATAAATCTTGCACCATGATGGAAAGTTTTAGGAATTCAAAGATATAGGTTTCCAGATTTCCCGACCACTTGAGCTTGGCTAGCTCAACAAAGTGTGCCTCTGGATCTCTTCGGTCAAATATTTCTACCAATCTCTGGTTGAATTCTGCATATGCAGTCACACTGGCATGCCTCAATTTCGATAGACCATGAAACCACCATTCATGTGCTTCACCTTCAAGGTGCAGTGCTACTATATTAATAGCTTCAATATTTGGCACTTGGTTCAATTGAAAATAAATATCCAATTTTTCCACCCAAGCCTTGGTTGTGCACTTGGATGACCCATCAAAAGTAGGCAAAAATAATATACCCATAGTACACCGTAGATCATTGTTATGCATGTACCCTCCACTTCTATTGTTATTATGGGGCCTCCTATTATCCTTGATCTGACAGAACCCTTGGAAGTTCAGATTTTCCTTGAAATTTTGAGATTGAGATTCATATTCTAGAAAGTAATCACCAAGAGCTTCTCGTTTTTGGGGTCCTCCACCACCATTTCCCACTGCTAGGAATGCAGACATGGTGGAGTGTTGGGAAACTTACTGCACTACCAGTTACTCACACCAGTGATGTGAAGTGCCAGAGCTTTCTCCATGTAGAAACCCTCTTGTGGTCTCCTTTTTTCTTTCCATCCTCATCTCCTCGATTTCTTTGGAAATGTCTTGCATGGTTTGGAGAAGAAGCTTTGGAAACTCTTTTTCATCCATTTCTCCTGATATTGGAATCTTGCCTTTGTCTTCTCCATTATTTGTATAATCAAACCTTCGACCTCTATTAATATATAGCTTCTCCCATTTTGTAAGAGGTTGTTCTTCTTCTGAGACATAGATGTAATGGCTCACAGGTTGAGCCAAGATTATGCTTTGATACCACTATAATATTCCAAAATATGAAAAGAAGGAATATTGACCATAAAACTGGAAAATGCAGTAAACATCAACACATCAGAACGTTAGCAGATCATTGATCCATTTTATTATATATGATAGCAGAAAATGAAGTACAAGATCTTAAGGAAAAGACACTCAAGCTAGGCAAAACAAGCCTCAAATGACCCTATACATCAAGACATAAAAATTGCTGCTACATAAACTGCTAGGAGGCCATGACTACACAATCCTGCTGGAAATAAATACTGCTGGAAACTAGGAATGCATAGATTTGCTGATATAGTGCTTATAAAATGTCGGGATCAGAGATCTGAACTTTCTAACACAATTCCAAGATAACCCAGAAAGGGTTTCTAGAAATAGATAAGATGAAAAATGTATCCCTAGGGATGAATTATGCTTTGTAGTTGGGTAATTGTTGGGAGGTGGCTGATCTGATGAGAAAATAGCTGATACTCCTCCCTACTGACTTTCTGGATGAAGGGTTGCTCCCCTCACAAGAAAATAATCTCAAAATCTTGGGTTATCAACCCTCAACTGAAACTGCCCTCCTAGATTGCGCAATTCCTGAAGGAGACAATGCTGCTAAAAGTGGATGAATATTGGCCTGATTCGGGATGATGGAATGAAGCTCAAAGGAACCTCTCCTGAGTGGGCACTCAAAGTCCCCTAAGGATGAGGGTGGGATTTCTGCCTGGAAACACTCTTGTTCTAAACAACACAGCAGAATCTGCTAAACAACTGAAGCATGCAGAAAGTCATAAAAGACCATACATAAACAATAATCATAATGCTTTCCATGGTTTCCATCCCCTTCCTTATATGTTGTGTGAGCCTCCCCCCCCTTGGCCCCATTCAATAATGATGCTACTCTCATGGATACTTCCTCCCATTATGACTGTGTTTTCCTCCACTACCTCCACTACCTCCATGACTGTGTTGTTGATTTGGTCAACCTTGAACCCATCCACATGCATTGACCCTCATTCACACTCAGGAGTGTTGTATTCAACTAGACGCATTGATCCACAGTCACAATAGAAGTGGTTTTATTCCTACTAAAGAGATTTATGGGTCCCTCTACCCTCTTATTCATCTATCTTATTGACAAAAAAAAATTAATATTCTAAGTAGCTGAAAGCTAATTAGGAATATTAGAATGAAACAATAGAACTAAGATAAATTAAGAATTGAAATTAATACCATGTAGTTAAAAACCGATACGTAATAAAAACTACAGAAAAATCACTTGATTTGATTAATGGATCATTGCAATTTTTTAAAACTACTTGAATTCATGAAAATTATGAACCACCTTCGAATTGTAATGGTTTAGGGTAACACATAAAAACTAGGGGTGTTATTTAATCAAAGAAAGTCATTACATTTCCACATATTATTTATATGAATCACAATTCATGGAAATATTTACAAGAGGGATTAAAAAAAAGGGTTGTCACTATAGGAATTTATAGAGTAAGTTCCGTATATCAAGAACCAAAGGTCACCGCTCACAAACAGATCACAAATCAGTACACCAGTATAATCACATGGTTAAAACCCTCAAAGAGGGAAACAGTCCACACCCTAAGCCAACACGGCCACTTTAGGGAATTTATTAATATAAAATAAAATTTACATATGTTTCTCTCATAAATGGTTACCGGACAAATGGCCCTCCATGCTCTTTAAATAGAGATCATGGACCAATCGGGTGTTAAAACACAGATCAAGTGCCATTAATACTGAGGTGAGAGATAACCATCAGATTATAAGTTACAAATGTACATGGTAAAGAAACACACGTTACCTAACTCTACACTAGACTAAGTTATTCTTAACTATTTCCTATGTGTTGGAATATCCTAATATCCCCCCTTAAGAACAACTTGGGATAGGATTGAACGATTTACAAAGGTGACACAAAAGGAGCCTATTTCCTATGTGTTGAAATATCCTAACATCCCCCCTTAAGAACAAATTGGGATAGGATTGAAGGATTTACAAAAGTGACACAATAGGAGAAGGAAGGAGGCATTAGAGCCTATCCCCCCTTAATGACAACTATCCTGAACTCCAAGCTTGGATTGAAGTTTGGTAAACTTCACTTCTATGAGAGCCTTCGTAAAGATATCGGCTACTTGATCGTTGGTCGGACAACACTGCACTTCAAGAACATGATCATGAATGAGCTTTCTGATGAAGTGTGTGCGGAGTTCAATGTGTTTCATACACTGGTGCTAAACTGGATCTTTACTTAGCTGAATGGCACTCTGATTATCACACCAAAGTGTAGTTGGATGTTGCTGATGAAGACCAAATTCAGACAGGATCTGACAAAGCCACATGGCTTCCTTGCTGGCTTCAACTGCACCACGATACTCTGCTTTTGCTAAAGAAAGGGAGATGGCACTTTGTTTCTTACAATACCAAGTAATAGGTCCTTAACCAAGAGTGAATACATATCCTGAAGTGGACTTCCGATCATCAAGGTCACCAGCCCAATCACAATCAGTGAAACCAATAAACAAGGGAGATGCTCTTGCACTGTAATGAATCCCGAACTGAACTGTACCTTGAATATATCGAAGTATTATTTTAGATTCTTTCTAGTGAATTTCATGAGGTTGGTGCATAAACCAAGCGACAAGACCAACGGCAAAGGAAATGTCAGGATGGGTATGGGTTAGATACAAAAGTTTACCAACAAGTTGATGGTATAAGTTAGCATCAACTTCAGGGGTAGTACAGTTGACTGAAAGCTTGACTCTAGACTGAAAGTGAGAAGGGGCAGGCTTACAGTCTTCCATTTGAAAGTGGTGTAGAATATCACAGGCATACTTGGACTAAGAGAGGGTAATGCCTTCCTTGGATTACAAGACTTAAAGACCAAGGAAATAATGCAAGTGTCCTAAGTCTGTCATTTAAAACTTATTTTTGAGGCTAGACTTCACATGGTTTATATGGTTTGGATCACTACCAGTAAGGATAATATCATCAACATAAAGAACAAGGATGGTGAAGGAATTACCCACCTTCTTGGTGTAGATAGTGTTGTCAGAATGACACCTAGAAAAGCCATTATCTAAGAGAATTCTATCCATTTTGGCATACCAAGCCCGAGGAGCTTGTTTGAGACCATAGAGAGACTTCCTAAGGTGACAAACAAGGCTGGAGTCTTTTTGGATAAATCCAGGGGGTTGTTCCATGTATATTTCTTCATGCAAATCTCCATGTAAGAAGGTGGATTTAACATCCATCTGATGGACTTCCCATTTAAAGGAGGCAACAAGGGAAAGAACAAGGCGGATAGAATTCATTTTGGCAACAAGGGAGAAGGTTTCAGTATAGGAATTTACAAGGTAAGTTCCATAGATCAAGAACCAAAGGTCACCACTCACAAACAGATCATAGTCACATCAGTGCTCCAAAACCTATAAGAATTAGTTTGATTGAATCTTGATATCCTTTTAGGAGTTAAAAGAGAGAAAATGTGTTAATATTTAGAAGTATCAAGAACATCCCTCCTTCCAATATGCATATTTAGAGTACATTCTTTGTTAAAAATACAAAAATATTAAATATTGGTGACATCCATTATCATATATAACATAATGGTTCCTTGAATCCTAAATGATGATCCCTACCTTTGAAAACCTCACAAGTTTCGTCCTTCAATCCTCACATGAAATTTATCGAATTTTTTTAAAGAGTGCATGTATTTTAAAGACATAAAAAGTGTAGTGTAGATTCATGTTTGCACAAAAATGAGTCTATTAGTTCATATCCCTACAATGCTACATGAAAGGCTGATGGATTAAGCAATATCAAATTCGTATATTATACATGTAAAAGAAATAAATTAGCATGCACACATTGATGACATGTTAAATGTTTACAATGTTAATCTTTTTAGACTCTGGAAATCTAATGTTGATTTTCATCTAGTTGTTTTTCAACATGTAAAATTGTGAAATACATGGAAAAGTATGCCTTAAAAGTAAAAAAGAGGTTATAAAACTTTGTCAAGATTTGATGAAAAGGATTGAAAACATAAACTTGACATTGGATATCCTTCTTTTCACATGCGTGAAAAAATGTTCCTTGTAGAAAAATATAGTTTTTAAATCCTCTTACCCCTCCTTGTGTCCTACTTGATTGTTGTGCTAACATTTCCATGTACATTCTCTCAAAAAAACACTCAAAGTACTTGTGCTCCTCTTCAGCACAAATGATAACAATGTACATTTGTTGTTGATAAGAACTTGAAGCATCTTCCTTGCTCTCTAAATCCACTAAAACCTCTATCTCTTGATTTATTTATTTTTCCTTATCAACAATTTCATAGGTTTTCTCATACTTATCATCCCACATTTCTTCCACTTTTTGTTTAAAATTGTGAAATTCTTTGTAGTTATGATCAGTTTTTCCCTTAATAAATTTCTTCTTACTATTGTTTTATGGTAATTTTAGTTAAATGTTTTAAAATGCTAAATGATATGGTCCTTCTAACGAGGAAAATATTTCCCAACTAATTCGATCTTGTATAGTAGGATTTAAAATATTAGCATACCTAAAAACTAGTTGAATAGGTTCCTTCATATATGGAGTGTTTATTTATATAAATTGTATGACTTTTTAGTGACAAATTATCTTAAATTTAATTAAATTTGTAGATATAAAAAAAATTTCTCCCATGAAAACAATTTGGTCCTTCAATTGGTAATCACTAGCTTGATTTTTCAAGAATATCCCATTCTCTAAAATTCAAAATATTCTCCATGTTAAATTTTCTTAGGACTATATTATTCTTTTATTTAGATAATTTAATTTCTTCATTTACATATTAAATTCACTACAAAGCATCATATCATTATCCAAATTTACATTTTTACTCAACAACATAGGAAACTATATGGAAAGAACAATATCATCATCAATGGAGCAGAACAAAAAGGAACAATAGAAGAAAATCATTCACACATAGAGACATTAGGATTAGTCGGAGACTAGGGAAAAACCCACTACGGGGAAAACCCTTTCAAATTTTTCTTCTTATTATATTCTCAATGAATACTTCAACAAAAGGGAGTGTAATGTTCCATTCATTTATCCACGGGAATATCTAGCAAAAAATAACTAAATCATGTCTAATAGATGAGCCCAACACTACTCTTAATCAATGCCTTGATTTAGAAGCTTGTGTTAAACTTCTAAACTTTTAGATATAAATCTTCCAGGAAAATCACATGAGAATTTTAGGAACAAATTCTAGGAATTTTAGGAATTTTAGGAACTTTGCGGTCAACTGACGAAATTTGTGGTCAAATACAAAATTCAAATCCTATTTTCCAACCACACACATGAGCTTGTGTGTCTGATTTTATAGCTAAAACTTTCTTGTGGCTAGCTTGTAGTCAAGAAGAAAAACCATAACATGCATGTGAGATTCAAACCCTGCAATATTGGACCTCTGCCAACGAACTTCCAAAAATCATCACATAAATGTGCGAGCCAAACCAAATAAATAAGAAGAATGGTCATAATGATGATGTATAAATGAGGTTCACTTGACTTGTATTGATAACCATCTATGGTTGTCCAATTTCTCTTTTGGGTCAACCTGTCCTTTTTTGCACATGTGGGATTAAATTAAAAATTACACTTTCCCTTGTCTAAATTGAGTGCTTCAATAGTCAAAATTGGTCCTCTCGAAAAGAGGAATAGTCCCATGATTGGAATTTATCACTGTGCTACAAAATTAGTGATCCCTCTCAGCTAGGGAGAAATTCCAACTACATCATGCAATCATCAAAAATATATTGTCATCAAATCATGTCCTATATCAATTATCTCATCATTAAATATTATCATTTCTCATCTCGGTTCATCTCTACTTATTCCTTCTTATATTTTGATTTTATTTTCTCATATGTTGAACATTTGTGAATCTAAATGAACAATAATTTGACATCATAGGGGAGCCTAAGCTACCACTGTCTATCCATTAGGGAGCCACTACTACCACCTGGAGTGACTACCAGTGGGGAACCCAATGCTACTACCTAGGAAACATCAAGGATCACATATCAACCTAAAACCATATCGCGGAGCTCAATCTCAACCCAGAATACAATGAAAATGAGGAAGGTTCTATGGGGCACTGTCACCCCAAGTCATCTCATAAGGGAGCAAGCATCTTCCACCAAATGTTGAGCAATAGGATTCATAATATAGGGCAGCAAACATATTCCACCCTATGTCGATCAACAATATCTCATCCATCTTATTTTCCATTCATCTTCCCAACAATAACCCTCAAGATTCAAGTGGTAGAACACCTGCATCATAATCAACTTTGGTTATACACCTCCCAGTACTGTCTCAACCAGTTGGCCAAATGGGGAGAGATATTGCTAACAAGCCTAGCTTATGGATATGATGCTAACTCAGGTATACTCTTCACAGACCAAGATAGGGGAACAACATATTTAACCCTATGGGTAAAAGATAGGGGTCATACTCTATTTTCTAGAGATCACTCAACCCCAATATCTATCCATCTCAATTCCTCACCTTAGGAACTTAAATAGGGGAGAAGAGTTGCCTCAGTGTTTTCGATCATTCTTGCTCTCTATAGATCAGTATCATCGTGCTCATATCTGGTACCCGCTTAAAAAATTCACTAAAGAGTTCAATCATAATGTATCAATAGAAGTAGTCTCTTGTTGATGCAGGACATCAAATCAAATATTATATTAGAAATAAAATATATATCACAAAAGGATACCTTATTCATCCTCCCGCTCATGGAGGCAGCAAGCACAAGCCTAAGCTTGACTCGTATGATAACATTGTCTCAATATATGAAGAGATATCAATCTCAACTATATACGATATTATTTACCAATTGGATCCCACTCTTTGTCATCACAATGTATCATTGTCACATTCAAAACCTGTTCAAGACAGCTTTCCAAGGATCTTCTTCAACCTACCTCACAACTAGCCATGCTAGCAACATTGTACTCAACCTCAGTCGTGCATATAGCTATAGAATTATTATCCAAAATATCATGGTATATCTCATACTAAGGCAGTGACACAGATTTTCTCATCTCATTAATAAATATCCCAAACAACATCAGTACATCCAAGCAGTCACATATCATAGGAAAAATATCTCAGACCAAAATTTGATCGTCTCGTGAAAATATCTCGAGGTGAGCTTGGTCGCAATCTAATGTGTATGAAGTGGCTCAATCATGAATTGCCTAAGATTCTATGAAAAACATATATATGTATGAACATGTGTTCACACTAAACATCAATGCTTCAATCGACTATCGCTTTCCAAGTCATGTTCACCAATATATCATGATAACTTCTTGAAATTCAATCATAGCGTCCAAGGATTTGCATTTCCACTTTCCAAAAACTCTTCAATATATTAACGATATAGATATTATTTTCCACTATAAATTAATTTATCATGCCATGATTCTTCATTTCGAGCTTTAGAGGCCAACTCCCTCTTGTAGAAATTATGGTGTAGAATTGCAATTGCTCTTGAAATTTTAATCTAAATCAAGAGACACAATCCTACTCTACTACTCTTCGGAATTCAATTCACAATTTAGAACAACAATCGGAAACATGCAATAAAAAACAAAACACATGCACCATATTTTTCTAAGGGGAAGCAATTTCTAAAACCCCCTTGTGTTTGCTTCCATTAAATCAGATGAATAGTGATGTATTATAATTTCTAGCTCGCTATGAGATCAAACTGCAAGTGAATAACCTATCTCTCTAATGAATGAGAAGAATTGACCCATAATTACTCAATTTTTTCCTCTTCTTGAGCCCCTATTTCCTTGTGAAATTCCTGAGGAATTAGGCCCTTATTATTTGGGAATTTTCCTCCAATTAATTGCACAATTCCCAATGTTTATCATCTAATTCCATGCAACACCTGTACATGGAAGACTAGTCTACAATTTATGTTACACTGCCTTAGAATATCTACCATAGTTCAGGAACTCGAATTCCATAAATACACTAGCTATTTTTGGTTGAGTGATCAGTTAATTGGATGATCATTGAGTTATAATGTTGTCCCATTACACAACTAACCTTCCAGTAGTTATATCAATAGTTAGAACTATTTTAACTGAAAACAACATGGAATAACTAACCTTAATTGCTACAAATTAGCAATCACACATGTTTAACTGAAGTCCAACTTATCTAACTCAAATTTACTAATTTAACTTAGTGACAAGATCCATGTCACACAAGTCAATTTCCTTTAAGTTGTCTACTGACATGGAAATTTGAATTTTCTTAATTTGACAAAGGAAAAATCAAATTGAGATCTTTCTTATTCATTTTTCAACACTTCCTATTAGCATGTATAAATTATACAAACATATGTATATCAATGGATTCAATCCGATCAAGAAATTTACTAAAGCTAGATACTGAATCCTTCTACAAATAAATTGCGGAAAATAAACACAATCACCAATCACATGAAGCAAAGAAAGAATCAAATTAAACCACAACACAGATAATTTCCCGGGGAAAGCTTGCTACTCAAAACACCTCTATATTCTATTTTGTATTAACCATGGAATCATGAAACTATTACAATGCACTATTCTCACAAGAGTCTCATGCACTCTCACAACTATCTCATACTGTCCTAGACAAAACTAACCAACACTTAGCCAATTCTCAACCTCTAAACAGCCTGCCTTGATTGCACAATTCCTGATCAATGCAATCCCTATTATTTAGGAATTTTGGCCTTCCTAAACTGTGTAAGGATCATGGGCACTCCAATGGATGTCTGGTTTCATGCAAGCAACCTACTAATCACACAACTCATATTTAACCTCCCTTTAACCTTTGTCTCAAATGGGTCTCCACTGGAACTGAAATGCATGCAACTATTAATAGTAAATCATCAGTTGCATGGTAGATCAGACATTATGAATTAAATAATATAAGTCACTTGATCTCTCACTAGTGCAACAAACAATTACAACTAATTCAATTGACTCTAACTCACCTAACTGAGTTAACTGATTACACATGCATTAAACTAATGCACCAAATTAATTCGAACTCCATAACTAATAGAACTACTCCACATGCCTCACCAACCATCCTCAACTCGAAATACATGAGCTAACTAAGTTTATTACACTCAGTTAACTGCTACAAGTGATCATGAGATAAGATTACATTTTATTGTACAATTTAATTAAGGGAAAATTAAATTAGACACTACACAAAATTAATTAATTAATTTTTCCATCACACTAATGTATAGCTAGGACCTATTGGTCCCACACTAGTGTGTGTGATGCAATTTTTTGTTGTACTTCAACATTCCCTCTCAATAAGAAAGGGATTATTTGCCACCTTGATCCGGCCTCTATGGTATTTGAATTTGCTCCTGGTAAGCGCCTTCATCAGAATATCTGCATCCTGATCTTCCGTGGGAAGGTACTGAAGTAACATTATGCACCTTTGAACACAATCTCTGAGATGGTGGTACCAGATTTCTATGTGCTTGGATTTATCATGAAACACCAGATTAATCGAAAGTTTAATGCAACTCTGGTTATCACAATGTATCAATGTCTGATCCATCTGAGAACCAAACAAAATAACTAGGATATTTCTCATCCATATGCCTCACATGAACCTTGACTTGCTTACATGTACGCTTCCTCAGCTGAACTGATTAGCACAGATTGTTGCTTCCTGCTATACCAAGAAACTATTGTCGATCATATCCTGAAGATACCTCCTAATGTGATCTTTCTGTCTGATGGACTACCTGCCCAATCTGCATCCGTGAAGCCTTGAAGCTTCACTCCCTCTTTCCGTCTATACCATAATCCATACTCTGTAGTGCCCCTGGGATATCTCAAGACATGCTTCCCCCCCTTCTAAAAGAGCTTGGTCGGCTTAACCATAGCTTGACTCAGCTGGTTAACTGTGTAGAAAATGTCTGGTCTGGTGTTCACAAAGTACATCAGTGAACCTACTAGTTGCCTGTAGATAGTAGCATCCACTACTTCTCCATAAGTAGCATCCTCTTTCCTCCAATTTCCTGGAAGAGGAGTGTCCATGGGTTACAGCGCTCCATGTGAAACTTACGCAGTATCTCTTTGGCATACTTTCCTTGAGAAAAAAAAATTCACCATACCGCTGCCATATTTCCAAGCCAAGGAAATAGTGAAGGAGTCCCATGTCCTTCATTTCAAACTCCCTTGAAAGATCCTCCTTGCATGAGTTTATCAGCTTCTCATCACCTGTCAAAATTAGATCATCAACATAAAGTACGATAATCAAGAGCTTATCATCAACCACAATCTGGTACAGGTTTGCGTCTGCTTCACTTTTGGTGAAGCCCAACCTGGTGAAATAGCTGTCAATTTGAGTGTACCAAGCATGAGGTACTTGCTTCAACCCATACAATGCTCTCTTGAGTCAGCACACATCTGACTCACTTTCAAAGATCTTGAAACCTTATGGCTTATCTATGTACACCTCTTCCTCAATAACTCCATTGAGAAACACAGTTTTCACATCCATCTGATGAATGTGCCACTCCATCTACATTGAGAGTGCAAGGATAGATATAATGGAAGAGTACCTCACGACTGGTGCGAAAGTATCTTCATATTCAACCCCCTCAACTTGTGAGAATCCCCAGGCGACAAATATGGACGTGTACTTCTCCACACTCCCATCAGCAGCTTGCTTCACCTTATAGATCTATTTAGATCCAACCACTAATTTTCCGACTGGTCTTGGGACAATCTCCCATGCACTTTTCTTGATGATGGAGTCATACTCCTCTACCATAGCATCAAACCAAATTGGTTATTGCACTTCCTAAAAGGAAGATGGTTCTTTCATAATACAATTGCTCATAAGAGCCATGTATCTAGTAAACCAGTCTGGAGACTGTATCTATCTGTACAGTGAAGTAGGGGCTCCTACCGTTACACATTATTTTGTCACCATGACATTTTACTATCTATATGGGTTCATCAATACCTATATAATATTCCATTAGAAGTCTACAACCCTAAAGTTCCTAAACCAAGTCCTGAATTTGGAGAAAAGCTTGTAAAAATCATAAAAACACTTGTACCGCATTTTTCCTTAGCCTTACCTGCAGCACTGCACCCTTTTTCTCTAAAAAATGTAGAGTGGACCGCACATTTTCTTCATTAAAGGTGCAGACCCTGTAAAAGGTAAATTGAAGGCAAAATTAAATTCTAGAAGCCCAGCTGGTTGAATATTCTCCCAGCTGGAAGTTTCTAGAAGGCATTATCGAGTAGAAGCCTCACTCCCACCATTCATGAACATTCATTCATTCATAAAAGGAGCCTATTCCTTGGTCTTTGGAACTTAATACCTTGATAAGAGGACTCTATCCCTTCCATTTTGGAGCTGTAACCACTTTCCTTCTCCTATAAATTGAAGCTTTGGTTCAGTCTCAAGGGTACATGCTCATATATTTAAAACTTCTCGATACATTTTGTATACACTTAGTACTTGCTTTGTACTTGGTAGCTACGATAGAGAAGGGAATTGCTGAAGAAACATACTCTTTTTTCTAAGCCGTTATCCATGCAAGAACAATTACACACTCGTATTTAGGTTGGTTCAAAGAGTGGAAGGGCTTGTCAGACCAAAGGAAAACGCTTGTTACAGACCCCGAAAGGATCTGTACGACATCAAGGCGAACGCGGTTGTAAGACTCCTTATTTTATTTAAAGATAATACAAATGGATCATGTTTTCTCAATAAGTTGTTTATGTGTTTACTTGAATGACTTATTTCTTAAATTCTTTGATCGTTAAGATAGATTTGTGATTTTTGAATTAGTATATGTTGCAGGTGCTTTTGATTCTCTTCCATGTCTTTGTTTGCAGGTCTTAAGAGGTGACTTCTTGGAGCGATAGGAAAGAAGAATTCAACTAGCATTGGATCATAGGTAGGTTCTTTCTTCATCATAGAAAATTCTAGATCATATATAATCTAGAGAAAGTATTTTACATTTGTCCCTGTTTGTTTCTAGCTATCCTTGTGATACTAGGGAGATCTTTCTTGTCCACAAGAATGATTTATCTGCCTTTAAAAATGGCGACTCCACTGGGGAATATTTCTTGAACTTAGTTTTCCTTTTATCTTTGAGTTTGACTTATGAAAGTATTTTTCTTATTTTGTTTATTCCATACTTGCTTGGGTAAATTATCTCTGTTGAATCCCTGAAAAGTACTTAGAATTTTTTATTTTTCTTTAATTTTTCTGATCTCCACACTTTTTCTTTGAAAATAGTGTGGTCACCTCCGTAGTTTCTCTGTGTAAACAGTGCAGTACCACACATTTTTACACTAAAACCCGCAAACCTTAAGAAATTTTTTGAAAAACTCAAAATTCTCTTTTCTGGTACCATCTTACAAGGTTCTCTGTAATTACCCACACTTGTATTCACTGTCAAAAGCCTCTTGTGAAAGTTTTTTCTAGCATTCCTAAGTTTTGAGTGATTTTCTAAAGATTTTCATTTTATAAGTAATTTTTTGCTTTGTCTTTGGGTTGCTCAAAGATCAGAAACCTTTATATACCTTAGATCACTAGTATTTCATTGTTTTCTTGCTGAGCCTTTGACTTTATAGTAGAACTTTCTTTTAAGAGAATTAGATTTAATTTTTTATTTGCAAATCTTAAAAGACTTTTAGTTCAATAAGTTTTGAATTTCACTTTAAAACTACCATTGGATGATTTTTATTTCTCGCTGGGATAAGCAAAGGATTTCTTGGTTAGATTACAAACTGAGCAAAATATCCTCAAAATTTTTAGAGTTTTTAGTCTTAAAATTTAAATCTTTAGAAATTTTTAGAGTTCAAAATTAGTGTTTTTAGTTTTGAATTTTGATTTCTATGTAATCATAATTTTCTTTTGGAAACTGTTTATTTGTAGTTTAAGACTTGAATGATAAAAAGGGATTTCTTTTTGAGCAATTAATCATTGAGTTCTCATGAAAAATATTTTTTTTGTATATTCTTGTTTTAAAAGGAAGGATTGATGTTTTAAAAGCAATTGCATCCCTCAACTCTTTCTTTTACATAGGTTTCATTGAAAAGGAATGAATTGTTTCTCATATAGATGCATTTTAGTGTTTTTTGGAGTCGGGTCATTATACACCATTGAAGTTTCACTTTCATGCCCATTGTCCTAAGAAATAGCCAACTAAAAGTAATTCTTAATTAAAATCTATTTAGAAATTTTATATTTCCTAGGGCTCTTTACACCAAAATAGCTCAGGCTAGTGTGTTGGAATAGGTTTTAGGTAACTCTCCAAGATAATAAAAAAAATAAGTAGTTGATCTTGTGGTAGGAAAATTCCAATAGTAGCATGTATGCTCTGGGAAGCTCCTCCTAAAGGAGTCAAGCACGAGATCATATCCGAACCAGTGAGGTAATCAATCCTTCCTCATTGGGAACGATAGAATATATACACGTATTAACAACGGTAAACCTCAGATTAACCATTGTCGAGGATCCTGGGGTCACTTGTCGGTAAACCTTGGATTATGTCAAGGAGCCTTCAAGGGGATTGAGCTTTGTTACTCTGCCCTTCCGTGTGCATCGGATCGTAGACTGTTCCCCCAGGTATATTTGTTCCTGTTGGTGACCTTAGTAGCCATAAACTTTAGGATTCTTTCCCAAGGTGATGGTGGAGGGAAGATCCCACTGTACCTGGAGCAGATGTCGGCTAGACTCACTTGGACTCTCCAGAGGGTTATCTTCACTCGAGATGGTTTAAGTGAAGAAAATTGCACCAGTCTGTTTCATTAAGTAGGTTGTCGAGGTAACTGTTCCAACCGCCATTTCTGCATTAAAATACTAAGATGTTGGATTTCATCACCAACTAGTGTTTTTAGTGTGAGAATATACTGTTTGTGTGTGGTTTGATCTCTTAGATTTTATAGGCGTGTGATCATCTGTTTGTTTCTTAGTGACTTTAGCAATTTTTTATTGAGATTTTCTTTGATTGTGTGTGTTAAAAGTTTTAATCATGGCTGAATTACCGAGGCGATCACGCAGAAATCAGGAGAAACCGCCTTAGTACACACCAAGACAACTAGAAGGACTTAAATCTCTAATACCAAATGTTATCAGTAGAACTGGATTAATGGAACAAGGCGAATCATCTATAATCACTCATCCTGATTTCGAAGTAGATCAATCGCAAGTAGTAGAACATACTCCACAGATGGTTTCAATTTCTGAATTAACCGAAGTTGCTTCTACAACAAGTGAATTATCACCTGAAGAACCTGAAATTTCTGAACCGGAAACTAAGCCTGCTACATCAAGACCTACTTTAGAATTCACTACTCCAACTCCTGATTATCCTGATTCATCACAGAAGATCTTCCTCCTGGTCTCATTAGTATTGAAGAAATCACTGATATAGAAGAAGAAGTAATTCTCCCTTCAACTCAAGAAAATTTAGAACTTAGAGAACATAAATCAATTTTTTACTGCCCTTTTAGACAAGATGCTTGGTATTCTTCATTGACAGATTTTCTGCAAAACCTAGGTCTTCAATATTCGCCACCCCGAATACCTTTTTACTCTATACCAATAGGTTATAGACCTTAGATAAACATGTCAAGTGAGTCATCTATGTTTTTTGAATCGCCAGAAACATTTCTCTATGGTGGTATGTCTGTTCCTGTAGGCTATCAGTCGCTCTCTGGTACGTTTTCAGGAGCATCTCCTTTTCCAAGCAAACCAATGTCATCATCTGGCTTGAATGAATAAAATACTGGAACTTTTAACAATGAGAAATTTTATATGATGTCCGGAAATATTTTGAACCCCACATCTCAAGGTAGTAATATACAACCTGGGGGGCAACCCCAAGGTCAGTACATACTTCAGGGTCATTATCAATCCCAGGGACAGTACATACCTCAAGGTCAATATCAACCCCAGGGACAGTACATACCTCAAGGTAAATATCAACCCCAGGGACAGTACATACCTCAAGGTCAATATCAACCCCAGGGTTAGTACATGCCTCAAGGTCAATATCAACGTCAAGGGAACTATCCTACTCAAGGATTTCAACCTCCTTTAGCATAGCAGTTCTATCCAGAACATCAAATGTTACAAGGAGGTGGAAATTATCCAGCTAATTATCAGCCATCTGTTCAACCAATTTATGGGCCATCTTATGTACAACCTTCAACGAGACCCTCATATCCCGGAATGGTGTGGGATCCATCCCAAGTCCAACATAATTTACAACCAAATATGAAAGTACCTTATTATCAAGCAGGACAACCTGTTGGTTATAATAAACCCCAACAACCAGTCCAGCCTTCAATTCCAACACCTTCATCTGGTCCTGTTCAGCAACCTAGTCTGAGTTCACCTAGTACTCCACCACAAACAGCTATTCAGACTTATGTTCAACTTATCACACCTATTCCCGCAGTGTCTACAGTTCCCGTTACATCTGCCCCTCAAACATCGATACAGATTCCTCAGGTTTCTATTTTGCAATCTGGACCAATGATTTAGACTACTGTTCAGATACCCGTAGGACAATCTGGTATAAGTAGAGTTATAACGTGTCAACCTCAATTTACTTATCAACCATATCAGGGGCCGTACCAATATGGACCTGTTCCACAAACTCTAGTCTACCCACAACAACCATACCTTGGATATACATATCAAACACCTATTCAACCTCAGTATGGTCTGGTTATTCCTGGTTATCCAGGGGGTAATCTGATTCCAAATGCACAACCTATTCTAGGTTATCCTAGATAACCTCCTCCTGGGACTGGTTTAGTTTCACAAGGTTATCCACAAGGCCCTACCTATTGGTTTTTGTTCATAGAAACTTTGGATTTACTGGATTTATCTCACCTTACGAATGATCCCATCTACTATCATCCATATTGGCCACCAATGCCTCATAAGTTTCCTAGTGATATCCCAAAATTTTAAGGAAAAACAGGAGAGGATCCTTCTAACCATGTTATGACTTACCACCTTTGGTGCGCATCTAACTCATTAATTGATGATTCTGTTTGACTTAGACTTTTTCAAAGAACGTTAATAGGATTAGTTGCTAAGTGGTACATTGAACTGCCACGAGGCTCGTTTAACAATTTCAATGCCCTAGCAAATGCCTTCTTAACTCATTTTCAGTTTCCAGTTAGATACGACAATGGCACGGAATTATTAACTTCACTAAAACAATCTACATCTACATATATATCAGATCATATTCATGAATGGAGATGTAGAAGACGTTTGGTAAAAGTTTTTATCCTGGTTCAAATATTGGCAGAATGGTTTGTTAAATCATTTCTACCAAAAAAAACTGAAGATGTAGCCAAAGCAGGAGTTGTCATGGAAGAACAAGTTATTACTCAAGATCAATATCTAGACATTGTATATACCCAGTCTAGAACTTTGTACGAGAAAATTCTTGATATAGTGCATCCTGGTCAGATAACAACAACTCCTTCAGGGTGTCATGCCGCTAATGGTGTAATCGGTTCGGTCACTACAACTAAGAATAAGAAGAAATCTTCAAAGAATACTTCTCCTATAATAACTTTACCTGATTCACCAAAAGGAGAATCTTCCTTGGAAACTACTGCCGATATTTACATTGTAGATTAATCTACTACAAAGCCAAAATCCGGCAACAAGAGAAAGGGGAAGAAAAAGAATAAAAATACCTCATCTCCTAAAGAAAAAACTGATAAAACTGAATCAACTGATGAAAAATGGAAACCTCGTTATCCTTGTATTATCTATGATGAGGATCATTTCACCAAGGAATGTCCACATAGGGCTGAATTTTCTATGTTCGTCAAAGGTTCACCCACTCCTTTTGTCTTGGAGGATCCCTTTCCAATTCAAAATAGTAAAATGATTGGATCTTCTTCTAATACATCAGAAGATATTTTGATGGTTGTGACTCGATCACAAGATTATGGTAGTAAAAATCTCGTTACTAGTAAAGAAGTAGAAAATTCTAATTCTACATCGGCTGCATCTCCTTCGGTTTTCGATCCGCTTCACATCAAGAAACCAAATCCTGATTTAGTAATCAAACTGCCTCCTAAAGGTGTACTTCGTAAATCAACTTTAATCCACATGCGAGAGAATTAAAACATTGTCGAAGATTTGGCAATATCTCCTTCGGCAATGTCGGCTTTGGAAGTACTGCAATCATGTCCAGCACAAAGAAAATTACTCTTTTCAGCAATTGGAGCAGTAGATCGTCAGGATTCAAACCTGATAGTATTTGATTTACAAAATTTTACACCTTGCCTACCCCATCAAATGGATTTCCAGATTCCAGTGTTAGTAAAAAACAAACGTTGCTTTCGTACTGTGATTGATGAAGGGGCATCTATGTGTATCATGTCATTGAGTTGTTGGAAATTGCTTGGGTCTCCGACGCTTAACCAATCTCTGACCATCTTAAAAGATTTTTATGGAAGATGATTCCATCCTTATGGCATTTTACAGGATCTACCTATAGAGGTCGAAGGTAAAACTGTTAATATAGATGTGGAAGTATTTGATGCCCCTCTAGATTACAACCTTCTCCTGGGTCGAAGTTAGTCTTATGCTATGACTTCCATCGTATCATCGGTCTTTCGGTTAATCATGTTTCCTCATCAAGGAAAGATTGTGAAAGTCGATCAACTCTCATATTATTCTTCCGACCCAGCTTCTACAGATAGTATTCATCATGTTGGAAAAACAACTATCCCTTATAAGGATGTAGGAGTAGGCTTAATTAAAGATTCCGCTTTGTTGGGAACTTTTTCTTTGCATCCACCTAACATATCGCGTACTATAGCTAATATCAATATGATTACATCAAGCACTTTTCGATTTCATGACCCTTGGATAGTGCCTTTAGAGTTAGAACTGGATTCGTTTAAAGGCATGATGCCTTTGAGTCCATTTGAATTAGCATATCAAGCAGCATAGTCATTTTCCAATTCACCAGCAACTCATTATGACCCTATGAATGTGGTCAATGAAGAATCATTTTCACCTTCAAGCTTAGATATACCATAAATTCTGGATTCTTTTAAAGAAGTATTTTATACTGACGAAAACATTCATGAATTTCTGTCCATAGATGATTTACCATGGGTTGATCTCCATCATAGGTCATCATTTTTACTCGAGCTTGATAGATTCGAAGATAAATTTTCATCTATTTTTACAATTGACTATGTCAAGGAACCCCAGAATCCGAGATCAATCGCAAATTCAGATTCTGAAGTGAATTTGGGGAATATCTCTTCCATGATTCCTATTCACATATCAGTAAAACCAGGAATTATTGAAAACATTCATATATGCGCTTCTTGTACAAAAGATGAAATTGATATACACAAAGCCCTATTTCAAGAATTCCATGACATTTTTTCCTGGTCATATGATGAATGCTAGGAATTTATCCATCCATTTTCATTCATGAAATTAAAACATACACGGATGCTA
This sequence comes from Pinus albicaulis, assembly GCA_034641835.2. NCBI lineage: Eukaryota > Viridiplantae > Streptophyta > Pinopsida > Pinales > Pinaceae > Pinus > Pinus albicaulis. The sequence continues at coordinate 262,287,315 of CM076575.1, read as the reverse complement.
AACCTATCAGACAAATATTACGTCAGATACATCCATGAAAAGCTGCTGCAATCAAAGCTGAAGTTGAAAAATTACTTCGAGCAGGATTTATTTATCCAATCCCTCTCACGAATTAGTTATCTAATATTGTTCCTGTTAATAAAAAACAAGGAACAATCAAATTATGTATCGATTATAGGGATATAAACAGAGCTTGTCCAAAAGACAATTATCCAACCCCTTATATCGATCAAATCATTGATGATTGTGTCGGAAACGAAATGTTTTCATATATGGATGGATTTTCCGGTTATAATCAAATAAAAATACTCCCTGTTGATCAACCAAAGACAACATTCATTTGTTCATGGGCAACTTTCGCTTACCGTAAATTACCATTTGGACTTTAAAATGTTGGTGCAACTTTTCAAAGGGCAATGTCTTCTGCATTTCATGACATTAAACACATTGTGCAACCTTATCTCGATGATTTATCTGCTCACTCATTATACAAGAAAGATCATCCTACTCATTTACAAGCAACCTTTATGAGATGTAGGCATGATAAGATTAGTCTGAATCCTCACAAATGTGTTTTCTGTGTACAATCTGGATGATTGTTGGGATTTATTGTTTCGAAGGCATGCATTCATGTCAACCAATTGAAGGTTGAGGCCATAATCAGTTTACCTCCTCCTTCCACACTCCGCCACCCCAAAGTTTGCAAGGGAAAGCAAACTTTCGGCGTAGATTCATTCCTAACTATGCTGAGTTAACCAAAGGTTTTACCAGGTTGTAGAAACATAATATTTTTTTCAATTGGGATGAGATCACTAATGGATCTTTTGATGCTTTAAAACACACGTTGACCCATGCACCATTATTTCATCCACCCAATTACAACCAAGATTATTTTTTATACTTAGCAGCCTCTAATTCCACGTTCAGAATGGTATTAGTTCAGGAAGATTAATTTCATAATGAACATGTGATTTACTATCTCAGTCGCAATTTGATCCGATTGAAATCAAATACTCACATGTGGAGAAATTGGCTTTGGCAGCAGTTCAAGCTCTCCAAAGATTTTGTCATTACATACTGTTACAAAAAAAAATTGATCTCTGATTGTAACCCTATGATGTATATTTTGATCAAACAATTACTAGGGGGAAAATACTCTAAATGGATAGTAATCCTTCAAGAGTTTGATTTATAATTTGAAAAATATAAATCAAAGAAATCACTAGTGTTCGCTGAACTGATGTGTGACTTCCCAAATACTGAGACACAAACTGTGGTAGAAAATCTGATCGCTGATGAATCTTTGTTTCTTATCAGTACCATAGATCCATGGTATGGAGATATCATCATTTATCTTCAAACCCAAACTTTTTGGCCTGAACTTTCATGTTCACATAGATGAAAAATCCATTTCCAATCCCAGCAATATAATATTGTCAGCGACACTCTTTATCGTCGAGGTGCAGACTCTGTTTTCGGCGATGTATTACTCATGAAGAGGCTGAAAAAGTTTTAAATGACTGCCACTCTGGAGCATGTGGTGGTCATATGTCTGGGTACGCCACGGCCCAAAAGATATTGTGCACTGGTTATTTTTGGCCGTCATTATTTAAAGACTATATTTTCGCGGTCTGAAAATGCCACAACTATCAGATTTTTTATCGAAAGATGCGTGCACCACCCGCTCCTCTTCACCCTATAATTTTTGTCGGTCCTTTTGCAAAATGGGGCATTGACTTCATTACATGTAACCCTCACTCAGCTGGGGGGCATGGGTATATTATTCTCGCAGTATATTATTTTACCAAATGGGCCAAGGCGATGCCTACATTTGCAACAGATGGAAAAACTACAGCTACTTTTGTATTCAATCACGTGATTGCTCTATTTGGTGTACCCCAAGCTATCATTACTGATCATGGGAGCCATTTTCGAAACATAATGACGACCGAACTGACAGATCAACTTGGCTTCCGCCACGATAGCTCTACTCCATGTTACCCACAGGATAATGGTTAGGTTGAAGCCGTTAATAAATTTTTAACCACCATGATCAAACTGATTATTGGAATTCATAAATCGAATTGGCATACCATGATTTTTTCAACACTTTAGGCATATCGAACCTCAGCAAAAACTGCAATAGGTTTCACTCCTTTTCAAATGGTTTACAGTTTAGAAGTTGTGTTACCGATTGAATGTGAGATATTGTCACTCCAATTAGCCATAGAGTTACTACCAACTACCTCTGAAGAGGAAAAACACTTTTTATACTTAGCTCAATTAGATGAGACTCGGTGCACTGCTGCATTAGATACCGAGGCTCATAAAAAACAAATGAAAGCTCAGTATGATAGGATTGTTACACCTTGTGTTTTTTTAGAGGGTGACGTAGTATTGGTATATGACCAAGCTAATGATAAACTAGGAGTTTGGAAATTCGAACCCATGTGGCACGGTCCTTATATTGTCAAGTGTGTGCTTGCAAAAGGGGCCTATGAATTAACTGATTATGACGGGGTCTCTTTAGCCAAACCCAGAAATGGGCTTTATCCGAAGAGAAATTATGCTTAAATCTTGTGTGGAGATCTTACTTGTATATTAGTTATTTTCGTAGCTAGTGTGCCTTAGATTAGAAGAGTGTGCCTAGTTTAAGTTTGTTTTCACTACTATCCCTGCTTATCTAGATTACTCTTGATATTGTACATGTCGACATCCCTTCAAACGTATATTGGTTTTGCGGATGGTGCTTGTCGTAGTACATGGAACATTTCTTATGCAGCCTGGGTTATTTATTCACCCACTGATGAGTTAATATCTATGCATCAGGTAAGCCTTGGTCAAATAATGAATAATATTGCAGAATATAGCATAGTGATTGATTTATTATCTGAATCCATTTCATTTGGAATTCGGCGTTTGATCGTTAGGTTAGATTCTAAACTCATTGTATTACATTTAAATCGAGTATACGCAATTAAAAATCTAGTATTATTCAGATTATTTTTGAAGGTACGTCTCTTGGAACGAGAGTTTGATTACATTGAATATCAACACATTCCGAGAAATTTAAACACACTGGCTGATGCATTAGCTACTAGTGTTATAAATAGGCATTTGCAACATTAAAGCAGTAAATCAAAGCAACATTCGATAAACATGTTGAACAGATAGCCGAAAATAGTAGTAATATCATAGAGTAAGAGTAATTTTTTTAAAAAATATTACATCGTCCTCGATTATATGTTTAAAACACCTTATGATCGGCAAAAATAGTGATTCAAAAAACAAAAAATGTCATATTCTACACAATCATCCACTATCCGTGGTGGTGATCATGATAGTACATGATGGCTTGTGCTACTCTATTTAGGAATCTCCTGAACTGACCAGGAACTTCAATAACATATCTCTGAAGATGGAGAGGGATATCATCTATCGAAGTCTTTGGGATATCCAAGGTCAGCCGTTCTAGGTTGTGTTCTAGGTCAGTAAGAATCTCAGCTGCCTGATTCTGTAGTGCTGCAATGGGCTCTCTTTGCTTCCTGTCGAAGCGACGGAGCATGGCTGGCCTGCGTGGACCAACATCTAAATTTTAAATTTTTTTCATCAGTATTGGATGATTTGAAAAAAAAAAAATTAAAATTAAAATTTAGAACATGTCAAAATGATTCTTACCTGAGTCATCCCACTGTGTTCCTAGAGGAAGGTGCATATCTCGATCACCACAAAAATCCATCCCAGCATATGGGAAATATTCTATGGTGAAGATTTGGTTCTCGAACTAATGGAAATAAGCTGGAGTGAAATTAACAATCTCACAACCCTCACTATGACGGGCCATCAGTGCAACCCATCAGACCATCTGAGGCTCCCTGATTGTACCAGGATCAACTGAGATAAGCTGCAGGGCAATTGAAGGAATTATCTCCAGAGAAAATGTGACAAAAATAGCTCCATACCCAAAAAATTTCAACCTTGAGTTCTTTGCCTCGGTCAATTGACCTTTTACGTTGGCCAATATTGCCTCAAACCAATTGAAGATGGTGCCTCTGAAACAATCAACAGCAGTCTGCATCTGGGATCTAGTAGCAACGTGTGGAGCTGTGCTCCCACACAACTGGGTTATAGTAAACGCAACCACTTTGAGTTCAAGACGAATGATTGTTTTTATATCAATGAGTTTGTCTTTGGGATCCGCTTCTTCATTGCAGAACTCTTGTTGAAGGCTAGTGACAGATTTGCCACCTGCGCTAGCCCCAAAAAAAGAGATTGGTTCACCTCTCTTTGATAAACCAGTAAGAAAATATATATCTTTCAGCTTGATTTCAAGTCGGTGATCTCCAATTATGAAGCACTGTTACTGGACGTCCCACTTGTTTACTAGCCATGTGATTAAGTCTACTTGGGCTCTCATACCCTAAATAGCCCATAATTTATATAAACCACATTCCCTTAATACACGCAATGTGGGCACATGTACCATTGCGGCCTTATCAACCTCTTCATGTTCGTGTTCCCTCCATTCGAGCATTGCAGATATTCTGCAATGGGAAAATTGCAAGATTAGAAACAATTTGAGTGAAAATATTTGGTTTATTTTGGGAGAATATATCATTTTATTTTCTTCATGGCGCCTCCACACCTTTTGCACAGAGACAGTGTGGAGGTCCGCAGGCATCCTGTACAAAAAGTGTGGGACCACGACAATTTTCGCTTTGAAAAATTTTCGGGGTCTGTAGGTGTTATATGTATTACTTACAGACCCCCGTGGGCAAAATTTTGAACATATTTCTCTCCTAAAAAATGAATTTAAAACCTAAATTAATAAAGTGAATGGACAAAAATGAAGGCGAGGATGATGTGGATTACCTGGAGCTGATGATTTTCGATTCCGACGGTCGAATTTTCTATAATCTCCTATGGAACGTTTTTCCCCAAAAGCTCTCAACTTTCACTCTGGAATCAAATGGTAAAAATGATTTAGAAAAACTCCTTTTTATAACATTTTTTGAATAAATGAAACATAATTTTGTTTATTTTCCACTTTGAAAAGTTGTTTTCCAAATTATTTTTATTAATCATAAATAGGTATGTTTAATTTTTGAGTTTTTGTGTAGAATACAAGATTTTTTGGGTAAAATGATCATTTTGACAAAGGAGTATACTTTTTATCACTTTTTCGAACTCGGTAAAAATTATGAAAAAGAGAAATCTATGAGTACATTTTTATCCCTTTTTCGAACTCATTAAAACTTATGAAAAAGAGAAAACCATGAGTACATTTTTATCCCTTTTTCGAACTCGTTAAAACTTACGAAAAGTGAAATCTTGAGTTCTCTTTTAAGCCCTTTTCAGACTCTCTAAACATGAAAATATTTCCGAGTACTTGACTATTTGAACTCGTTAAAGGAAATGAAAATTCGTCCCTTCAGTATAAGTTTACCCCTTTTCCGGACTGAAATGGACTATTTACGAAAAAGGTATACATTGACTAATCATGGTCAATAGAGTTCTCTCCTGTATTATTTTATCCTTTTTCGGGCTTGAGAGACTAAATTACAAAAAAGTACACCCATGGAGTTTTCTTAAGTTTTTCTTCTGACTCCCTAAAATTGAAAAATACTGAGTTTCTCCTATACTGAACTCATTAAAATTTAATAGTAAAGGACCTGTCAATTATAAACAGGAACGAACCACTTCTTCTTAGGATTCGATTTTAATACTAAGTTGGACTCATCCGAAGGATGAGATTATAAACAAGCAAATGTTATCCTCCTCAAGCTTGTCAAAAATAAAGAGGTACTTGCCAGAAATGGTGGGGGAAAAAGAGAGAAAATGGATCCAGTTGTCACACTTTGATTAAAAGCAGTATACCCTCTTGAACACGACACTTTTTGTCACACTTCTACCGAGGTTGGGAAAATCCTTTGCCTATCAGTTAATCAAACCACATTGAAAGTCTTCATCCTGTTTTTGGGTATTAGCTTAGGTCAATTGTTACCAAACCATCTGCAGTGTCGTTATGTGTTCAAGAGGACAGTTCAAACAAACCATTCATCTGCAAACATATGTCTCCATTCGCGTTGATATCTCTGAGTCAGTCCTTGCAAAATATTTCTTCAAAACTTGATCTAATGGTTTCATGTTGTGGGTTTTCCTACGATATATCACTTTCTATCAACAACAGCTCATCCTCTAGGAAGTTGATCTAGAATCCTATTAGTACCTTGGAATTTGCATGCCCTAATGATAGATTTCTCACCTTCTACGACAGGTTACATCATTGACCTCCAATCGGGTGATTCTATGAAGTGTTCGACTTCAAATCATTTATTCACACTTCATGGATTGTACTGAGTACTTTGAGAGCGATTGTTATTATTGGTGGTTTCTCTCACACTTGTTAACAGTTCACATCATTGACTGGTAATCAAGTGGTTTCTACCATGTTCGACTTCGACGCAATCAATAGCATGGATAGAAGCGTTCTAGTTTGGGAAGGAGAAATCAAGACCTTGGATCTAGTTTCCACCATCCAAGCTACGAGGAGTTTTATTGTTCAGTATGCAGTAGACTGTTCATGACAAATGGCTGTGTCCATACTATGTCTACTATTGATGTAATATTAGAATCATTTCTATATCAGAACATTTTTGTTAAGTTTTGATTTAGTTATTTTCTGTTCTGAGTATGGGAATGCCTACCTCAGCAACGATATATATATATGTTTGCATTGAATGTTTTTACAGGTTCCAACCGATTTCCACAAGCCAATCGTCAGAATGATAAAGCACTCCACTCTTCGAATTATCTTAGACTTTGCGCTTTAGGGGGCAATCTTTTACACATTATTTTGTCACCGTGACATTTTACTATCTATATGGGTTCATCAATAGCTATATAATGTTCCCTTAGAAGTCTACAACCCTAAAGTTCCTAAAATAAGTCTTGAATTTCGAGAAAAGCATGTAAAAATCAAAAAACACTTGTACCGCACTTTTCCTTAGCCTTACCTATGGCACCGCACCCTTTTGCTCTAAAAACTGCGGAGCCGACCACACGTTTTCTTCATTAAAGGTGCAGACCCCTGTAAAAGGTAAATTGAAGGCGGAAGTAAATTCTAGAAGCCCAGCTGGTCGAATATTCTCCTAGCTGGAAGCTTCTAGAAGGCGTTATCTGGTCGAAGCCTCACTCCCTCCACTCATGAACATTCATTCATTCATAAAAGGAGCCTATTCCTTGGTATTTGGAACTTAATCCCTTGATAAAAGGAATCTATCCCTTCCATTTTGGAGCTGTAACCACTTTCCTTCTGCTATAAATTGAAGATTTGGTTCAGTCTCAAGGGTACATTCTCATATATGTAAAACTTCTCGATACATTTTGTATACACTTAGTACTTGCTTTGTACTTGGTAGCTACGATAGAGAAGGGAATTACTGAAGAAACATACTCTTTTTGCTACGCCTTTATCCATGAGAGAATGATTACACACTCGTATTTAGGTTGGTTCAAGAGTGGAAGGGCTTCTCAGACCAAAGGAAAACACTTTTTCTAGACCCCGGAAGGATCTGTACGACATCAAGGCGAACGTGGTTGTAAGACTCCTTCTTTTATTTAAAGATAATACAAATGGATCCTGTTTTCTCAATAAGTTGTTTATGTGTTTACTTGAATGACCTATTTCTTAAATTCCTTGATCATTAAGATAGATTTGTGATTTTTTATTTAGTATATGTTGCAGGTGCTTTTGATTCTCTTCCATGTCTTTGTTTGCAGGTCTTAGGAGGTGACTTCTTGGAGCGATGGGAAAGAAGAATTCAACTAGCATTGGATCATAGGTAGGTCCTTTGTTCATCATAGAAAATTCTAGATCATATATAATCTAGAGAAAGTAGTTTACATTTTTCATGTTTGTTTCTAGCTATCCTTGTGATACCAGGGAGATCTTTCTTGTCTGCAAGAACGATTTATCTTCCTAACACCTACATTATCTACTGCATCAAGTCTTAATCTATCATCTTTCGTGGTGTGCCTTCTACCATTTATGGTGGATGGCTCTACATGAGTGTTTTTTTCCACTCCATGATCCTCCGCATGTGGATGCTACACATCTTGAGGTTCATTCTTTGGAACCAAGAGTTCCTCTTCTTCATGAAAATCTAGCTCCCTCTCAAGAGACAATTGCATGGCTTTCTCCTCATCAAATTTTATATCCCATCGCACAACAGTCATTCTCTTGTTTGGAAAATACAACCGATAGTTGTGTGGAGTTTCAGTGTACCCCAAAAATATCCTAATCTCAAGTGTTGGTTCCAGCTTATTTCGGGCGTCTTTGGTCACATGCACATAAATAGATGAGCCAAAAATCTTAAAATGTGAAACGTTAGGTTTCTTACTAGTAAAAGCCTCTTTTGGTGTACTCATGCCAAGTATCCGATGAGGACAATGGTTTTTCACAAATATCGTTGTGTTGCATGCCTCCACCTACAGATGTAGTGGTAGGCCCTGATCATGCAACATTGCTCGTGCTACACCCACAATTGTTCTGTTCTTTCTTTTTGTAACCCCATTCTGCTATGGGTTATGAGGCGCAATTAGTTCTCTCTGAATTCCTTCTTTGTTGAAAAATTTCTTGAACTCATTAGAGATGTACTCACCACCATTGTCGCTCCTAAGAGCCTTCACATGCTTCCTCGGGTATTTCTCCACTAGTGCTTTGAACTCAAGAAATTTTGAGAACGTCTGATATTTCTTCTGAGTGAAGTAGATCCGTCACTTTCAAGAAAAGTCATCAAAAAATATCATATAGTACTTATGCTTTGTTGTCGAAGCAGTAGAGAATGGTCCACACATTTATGAGTGAACTCTCTCAAGGATTTCCGGGGCTCGGTTCTCATTCTCACCAAAAGTGGCCTTTACATACTTTCCCATAGTACATCCCTTGCATGTGTCTGACTGTGCAAGAGTACCCTTGGGAAGACCCGTAGAAATTTTCTACATGACCTTCAAGGCTCCTTGGTGAAGATGGCCCAATCTCCTGTGCCATAACTCACCCTCATCCCAGCTCACCACTTTGTCTGCCTTACCCATTAATGTTGCACAACCATGTACATCAAATTTATAGATATTCTTAACTTGAATCCCAATTTTCTTGGCTTGTCCTATTGTTTTGTGTCTTTTTCCTAACTGAAAACAGCATCATATCCTCTATCCTCCAACATTGCAACTAGGACCAAATTTTTCTTCAACCCTGGTACATGCATTACATATTTTAATTGAAAGGTTTTACCTGACTTTCTCTAGAAGGTAATTGTACCAATCCCGGTAGCACTGTACTGCCCGTCATCACCCACTTCGATATTCATCTGGAGTTCCTTCTCCTCCAAGCTACTGAAAATTTATTTGTCTCCCGTCATGTGAAAGGATGCACCACTATCCAAGTACCACACCGATCCCATTGCACTTGACACCATGCATGTAATGAGCGAGAATTCAAGCTCAAATTGTGAGGCCAAAGCCTCACCAGCTGTAGATCCTGAAGCCTTCTTTTTCTTCTTATTTTGTGGAAAATTAGTGGCATAATGTCCATGCTCGTGATAGTGAAAACACTTCACTCTGGACATGTCACGCTTCTTGCCATCTTTAACGAACTCAGATTTGGAATGAAATTTATTTCCTTTCCCCTTCTTCGCCTTGGCAGCCAAAACACAATCTCCTTCATCATCATTCTTATATGAAGATCCATCCCTGGTATTATGCCTGAATTCTTCTTGCGCAAATCCGACCAATGTTGTTCCAAATTTGGAAGCTTTTCCCTTCCATTGATAGAGTCCTGATAATTATGCCAAATCTTGGGAAGTCCTAGAAGAGATAGGCCCACCAAGTCATCATCAACTACAGTAATTCCGACGCTCCCAAGCGCATCCCAACATTGGAAAAGCATTGTTAAATATTTCAGCAAGGTGTCACCTTTCTCCATTTTGATCTTCCTGAGTGTATCCTTCAGTTCCAATTTTCTATGATCACTTCTATTCTAAAATAGATATGCTAAAGCTTTCCAAATTTCATATGGTGTCACTTTTCCATGGAGACTTGAGATAATTTGGTCTCGTACTCCCTCCAATAAGAACCTCCTCGCCTTTGCAACCTTCTTTTTCCAACCATCAATATTCGTAGTATCTATTATAGTGGGTTTTGGAAAATCATTATCAATGAATTCTTTCAACCCATTGTCCTCCAGTACTGCCTCCATCCTATATTTACAAGCAATATAGTTAGAGATTCTCTCGAGTGCATACTCCAATCTCAAGCCATTGAAAGCCATTTCGATCCTGAATTTCCTGTAGCACCAAGAATGTCTTATGCAAATTCGAATTCTATTCAGTCAAAAACTTAGATTCTCCTCCATTATAGTAATTTCCTGTGCCTTGATACCATGTAGAAATTATACAAACATATGTATATTAATGGATTCAATCCAATCAAGAAATTTACTAAATATATATATTGAATCCCTATAAAAATAAATTGCGGAAAATAAACACAATCGCCAATCACATGAAGCAAAGAAAGAATCAAATCAAACCACAAACAGAGATAATTTCTCGGGGAAAGATTTTTGCTCAAAACCCCTCTATATTCTATTGTATATTAACCATGGAATCATGAAACAATTACAATGCACTCTTCTCATAAGAGTCTCATGCACTCTCGCAATTGTCTCACACTGTCCTGGAAAAAACTGGCCAACACTTAGCCAATTCTCAACCTCTAAACATCCTGCCTTGCTTGCACAATTCTTGATGAATGCAATCCCTATTCTTTAGGAATTTTATCCTTCCTAAACTGCGCAAGGATCATGGGCACTCCAATGGATGTTTGGTTCCATGCAAGCAACCTACTAATCACACAACTGATAGTTAACCTCCCTTTAACCTTTTTCTCAATGGTCCTCCACTAGAACTGACATCCATGCAACTATTAATAGTAAATCATCAGTTGCATGGTAGATCACTGATTTTGAATTAAATAATATTTAATTTAGATATCACTTTTGGGATTCAACTGCATAATTTATTCATTCATCTATGACTATTTCCATGAGAGGTAGTCGTAACTGACTAATTTCTCATGATTTTTGAATAGTCCACTTAGCACTCATTGCATTGGGTGATGCTCACAGGGGTGAAGAAGTGGGATTGAAACTAGTGAAATGAATCACATAGCGTCAATCATCACTTCCGAGGCTTGCACCCAGTAACCAGGACTTCCCGAGAGGTCACCCATCCTAGAACTCCTCTGGCTCAAGTGCGCTTAACTGTGGAGTTTTCCCCACAATCAAGCCCACTTAGCTTGCTACCCCATTTGCAAAACCTTAGCAACTATTGTGCCTCATGAACCATTCAAGAAGATATCCCTTTTACTCTTAGTATTTTAAGTATGAGGGGTTTTCACAGTGCATTATATTAGATATCATTTTTGGGATTCAACTGCATTTATTTAGTCATTCATCTATGACCATTTCCATGAGAGGTAGTCGTAACTGACTAATGTCTCATGATTTTTGAATAGTCCACTTAGCACTCATTGCATCGGGTGATGCTCACAGGGGTGAAGAAGTGGAATTGAAACTAGTGAAATGAATCACATAGCATCAATCATCACTTCCGAGGCTTGCACCCGGTAACCAGGACTTCCCGAGAGGGCACCCATCCCAGAACTCCTCTAGTTCAAGCGCGCTTAACTGTGGAGTTTTCCCCACAGTCAAATATGGAGTTTTCCCCACAGTTAACGCAGTTGAATCCCAAAAATGATATCTAATATAATGCACTGTGGAAAACCCTCATACTTAAAATATTTAGTTCACTTGATCTCTCACTAGTGCAACAAATAGTTACAACTATTTCAACTGACTCTGACTCACCTAACTGAGTTAATTGATTACACATGCATTAAACTAATGCACCAACTGCAATTCAAACTCCATAACTAATATAATTACTCTGCATGCCTCACCAACCACCCTCAACTCGAAATACATGAGCTAACTGAGTTTATCACACTCAGTTAACTGTTACAAGTGATCATGAGATAATATTACATTTTATTGTTCAATTTAATTAAGGGAAAATTAAATTAGACATTGAACCAAATTAATTAATTAATTTTTCCATCACACTAATGTACCAATAAGACCTATTGGTCCCACACTAATGTGTGTGCTAGAATTTCTTGTTGGAATTCAACACAACAAGAAAGGGATTATCAACCACCCCTAGAATACACCTATGGAATGTACTATAGAAACACATCTCATTGTTGCTACTTCTATTGCAACATATAAAATTGAGAAGCATCCAAAAAAAATTTGAATCAATTGTGTCTACAATTGTCTATTGGGAAAATTGTGTTGATGCTGACTCTACTACTGAGCCTCCTACTCTGTTGTCAAGACTCCCCTACACCTCAGTATTTGAATGACACTAATCCTTCTACTACTGAATATTTTTTTCCCTTGTAGAAAGGTAATGATCCATGAAAAGAACACCTCAATGGACCCTTCCGAAATATCTGCAATTATGGGGCTAGGGTTCTACCTCGCTCCACCCGACTCCTGGATGTACAGTTGAAATTTCTCCCTATTCCCACTTGGCTTGAACACTTCCTCTACTAGAGGTCTCTACTTGAGTGGATGTATCCACTCTACCTCCGCTCTTCCCCTCCATTTGTAGTTGTTCCACAACTTCCCGAGAATCTATTTTGAGAGGTTTATCCTACTCCCTGTCAATAACCATATCTCTACTATTTTCCTTGCTCCTCAAGGTTCTACATGCATCTTCTACCTCAAGTGTATACAGGTTCTTGAATTGAACACCTATATTATTCACCTACCTGGTAGCTATTTGGCTCAAAAATGCTTTCCCTTTACTAAATATCACATCATAACTACGATCTTCCAAAACTGCAACATAGATGAAATTTTTCTTTAGTCCTAGAAAAAACATGAAATCCTTGAATATGAGATGGGATACTGACTCTCTCTGAAAGGTGACTTCAAAAATCCTAGTCACATTGTACCTTTCATTGTCCCATAGCTCAATGTTCAGCTGGAGATATTTCGCCTCCAGGTCAATAGAAAAATCCATATACCTTGTCATGTGGAACAATGCACCTGAGTCCAAGTACCACACGTTCCCCATTATTGTGCTTGCCATGAATGAAATAAGGGTGAATTCAAGAGACAACTTGAAAAAAGAAATTTCACCTACTACTCCTGAGGCCTTCTTGCTCGACTTTTTATGTGTACACTTCGTGGCATATAGCCTGAATTCACGACAATTGAAGCAGTTGATTTTGGAAAAATATTTCTTCTTTCTCATTTGGCTAGACTTTGGTTTGGTTTGAGATTTCTTCCCTTTTCCATTCTTTCCATTTCCAACCAATGAAAAGTTTTCTTCATCCTCTTCCTTCGATGAGGTTCCACCCCGGTTATTTCTCTTGAACTCTTCTTTTGTGAAAATTCCTACACTAGAATACTATTGCAACAATTGGTATTATTTCTTCTAACTGTTAATTAAATTTAAGAATTTATCTACTACGTCAAATATCGAAATAAACACACTGCAACCTTCAAAAATAAAAGTATGCGGAAAAGTTAAAGGTTGGAATATTAGAAATTCTATCCCACGCACATAAAATCAACACAATTATTTTTGGACAAAAGTCCATGAAAAAACCCAAATCAGAAAAATTGGTGCAGCATTGAGGATTTTTATTATTAAGAAACAGGGAAAATATGAGTACAATCTAGATGCCTAAAATTGGCAATCCACAAAAAGAAAATATGGGAAAAATTATTGAAGGTAATTTACCTTCCTCCACATGCAATTTCCAGCACAACTTTCCTTAAGAAAAATCATCCTTCTGACCCTATGCGTCAGCCTTTGCATTGCACTGTGAAACCTGCTTTACGTGTAATATCCCAAATTGGGATTAATAATAATAAAAGTGCAAATAGAATAAAAAATATGGAAACATAAAATAAATCACCAAAACATGTAAAATGGAGCAAAAAAAAACTATTCAGCCATTTTATTAAATTGAATGGAATGAGTAGAATAGTGGTGCTGGACGCTTGCGCCTGGGCCTACTCAAAGCAAGTTGAAGAAAAAATCAAACCCAAGCTGAATCTCCTACTGGAAGTGGCTCTGCATGGATCTATATTTGTGTTTCCTAGCCTAGAAATGTTGTTGTTTCTCCACTGAATCTACTGCTAAGGCCTAGAATAATAAAATTTTGGATTTTTAACCATGGTATATTCTCAAGAAACCCACAATAACCCACGAAGGATTTTGCCAAATATTGACCTCGGAATTTCTGCCTAATTTTCCACTAGCTCCTCTAGCTACTGGTTGAGTTGGGATCATGGTTTTCCCTCTTAATTCTACCCAGAAAAATCTACCAAATTAATCTTGGCCTCTCCTTAATAAACTGAGAAAAACCTAGAAAGGGTTTGTCCTAGTTTTGACTTCGGAAATTGGCCCTCTTGGGCTTGGCATAATGAAATGCTGGGGGAAATCGAACCACCAGAATAATTTGCTCGGAAATTTCTCCACAATTCTGCAATAAACCCTGGTATGAGGCGTCTAACCTCCCCTCCAAATATCTTGATGAGAATTCCCTTCTCTCCAACCTCCCGACTCAAACTCCTCACTACACTGCGTCCTCCACTACGCATTCTACTCCTCCTCTACACAGTCCAAAAATCGATATGCTTCCTCTTGATGCTGTTGGTAGAAAATTATATCACAAACGGGTGGAAATCCTCTCCTAAAAAGGCAATCGAAGTCCCCCGAGGCAGAGGTTGAGATATCCGCTTGAATATCTCGTGTGCTAAACAGCATAGACTTGGCTCTCCAGCTCAAGCTTGCTCTGTTAAAATGACAATAAGATATAGTTGAATGAATGATTGAATGCAAATGAGCCTTCCCTTCCTCCTTTTATCCATTGAGGCTCAATGTATGCCTTGGGTCCCACCTTCGCCTGCACTGCCTCTCCTTGACCAATCACGTGTTGCCTTCCTCTAGCCAATCCCACGTTTTCCCTTTTGTGCCTCTTCTACGCTCCCACCTAAGGCCAATTCGACCCCGCCACTTAGAGCCGAAATTTTTCCTTAGGGAATTTAGGAAAATGCTTTATTTGGCTCAATTATTATTTGTGGGTCCCCTACCCACTTTAATTCTGCCCTACATTAGGAAATGCCAAAATAAATCAAAATTAATATTCCAATTAGCTGACTACTAATTTGGAATATTACAGTCCTCCTTGCCAAATATTGCTTGTCCTCAAGAAATTCTTGAAAAATCATCCTCTCTAGCTGATGCTCCCCCACGGTCACTGAAAAATTTTCTAGGGTTCAATATGCGCCACTGAATCATCCCTGATCTCTGCATCACCCTGATATGAAGGGATCCCTCTTGTTCCTACGAACCATCTCCACTGGGTCTACCATCCACCCTATCAATAATGTGCAAATACATTGTTTGGATCCCAAACACATACTCGTATGCTACCTTGGATGTACCCATTATCCTATACTCATGCATGCTCTCGACATGCCCTGAGAAAAGAGTGACGCGTGTCTCCCTCATGACCCTCTCCCCAGGTGTAGGCTCAATGATGACTGATATGCCACCTTGCAGATAAACATCTCATCCCCCAACCTGTGGTTGTCAACTAATGCATTGACCCAATGCCACGGCTGAGAAGTCTCTCCCCAAGTGTGTTGAATGTCATCTAAATATCTTGGGTGAGATTTGCGTACCCCGCTGCTCATGCCTAGAGTGCCAAAGGAAAACAAAAAAATCGACTGTGCCTGTGAGTGATGTAGAAGAGGTTCAAGTGTGTGAGTCCCCACGGATGCCGTCAAGTATCGCTCATATTTCTCCCTCTCGATCCTGGGTGAAATATCCCCAAAGGTATGCCCGGTGTCTCCGTCCATGAGACTCCCTAGAGGAAATACTCTAAGGCCCTGCTATGCAACACCATACACCCCTGCATACCATCAATCATCCATGTACTCCTCGGCATGCCACTGCACACTGCAGCATACCCGAGCTACTATTGTACCACCCCGTATTGTCATGTGCCCTATCTGTGTTAAGGCACTAGTGACTCCTCGCGTGTACTCAATGTGATGTAAGACACTCCAACTCCACAATGCAATCCCACACACTACGATACACCACCATGCACCTCCATGTCTATTGATAGTCCACTACTTAATGCTAGATGCTACCACACATCCTTGGATGTGATGGCCTAGAGTTGTGTCTCTACATGTCGGATCACCCCCAATCAGTATCATCACCTCCACCGTCACATCACTGCACTCGTCGATGGATGTATCATCACTCCAAACCCTCCCCGAGGGGTACAAGAAGTGGATCTCCATATGTGTCAGTAGTGATGCCACCGCTGCTCTACTCCGCTGCAACCTATGTGCCCCACACAAAGGTGAATAATCCTTGGCTCCATACAAGGCACCATCTGGTGGCCTACCAATGCCACCTTCTCCAACAAGCTCTTGCCAAAGTATGTTGATCACTCCGTGACCCCTTGTACAAATGTCATACGAAGACAACCCAAGGAGTCCACCCATAAACCAGTTGGATACTAGAGCTAACCGAAACTCCCCTAGTGAATGTGCATGCTCAACTGCTAGGCCAATTATACCCTCCAAGACATATTCAACCGGCCTGCCTGGGAAATGATAGGTAGTCCCACCCGGATCCCAATGCTAGTTTGGGGTTCCTATATTCCTAGTGCCTATAAACTCTTGTTGAAGTACACCAGGGTCCATAACCATATCCATAACACACTCCACCAAGTACCAACTCAAATCTCTTGCCATCCAACCTCAACATGTGGATGTTTCACCCTGTGCAACTCTGATCATCTCATCCCACTATCCAGGTCAACATATGAAATCTGACTAGGTGGCTCTGTCTCTCTCTCTCTCTCTAATTGGAAGAGATGACCCAACAGTGCTGTTAGCCCCGTCTATGTATGCCTGAAGGGGGATGATCTGACACTCCAATGTGCCCTCTAGCTGTACCGTTAGGGAATCCAACCATTCCCCAATATGGGCTAACTTGGCCGCTGACTCAGCACAAACCACTCTCATGCCCTCTAGTTCCTCGTTCTGCAACAAAATAGCCTCTCGTACTGATGTGGCCTTCCCTTTCAAAGCTAGAAGGCTGGCCTGAAGCTGATGACACTGCTGTGTGTGACCATCATCCAATACCTTTGTATCTCCTAGCGCCTCATCAAGGGCTAACCCAAAGGATGGTTGCACACCCTCCTCCATAGACACTCCAACATGCAATACATGCTCACTAGTCAACAAATTCTATCATAGACTTGGAGGCCTATGTACCTATCGACTCCTCAACAATAGTGGAGTTGTCTCCTGACACCTCATCAACCTGTGATGCATTTCTATCATCAGATAACTTGGTCACAACCTTGGATACCCCATTAATGGATACCTCAACAATGGGTGGTGTCTCATCAACGAGTGCATTCTCAACTGTCTCCTTGCCAACCATGGCCCCTTCAACTACTCTTTCATCTTCTTCCTTAACTCATCTCACCAACCTTGCATAATTCCACGAAATTCCCCCTAATTTGTGCATGTTTCTTAGTTCACGGAACTCCCAAAAAGAGAGGGACGCTTGAATCTCATGTCCGAATGATTGGTATGCCCGCCAATTTTCTACCAATAAATCCACATTAGTTGCAATAATGTCTTGCCATCTTGATGTATTATCCATGATTCTAAGCATAGCATATTTGTTGTATAATTGAGAATGGTCATGATTCCCAATTACTGCATGAATAAGTTTCTTCCTCACATTAACCATCGTTTGTTGCACCCTAATCACCTCATTCAAGGTTACTGCCATGGCGTGTGAGTTTAAAATTTCTTGATATATATATATATATATATATATATATATATATATATATATATCTTAAATTCTGGTCTTGTCATAGAATGAAGGGTTTCCCACAGGCTAAGCCAAGATTATGCTCTGATACCACTGTAATATCCCAAATTGGGATTAATAGTAATAAAAGTGCAAATAGACTAAAAACTATGGCAACAAAAAACACATCATCAAAGCATGTAAACTGGATCCAAAAACAATTACTGAGCCATTTTATTAAATTGAATGGAATGAGTACAATAGTGGTGTTGGAAAGCTTGCACCTGGGCCTACTCAAAGAGGGTTGAAGCACAACTCAAACTCAAGCTAAATCTTTTGCTGGAAGTGGCTTTGTGTGGCCGCTGTCTTTGCACTTCCTAGCCCAAAAATGTTGCTGCTACTCCACTGAATCTACTGCTAGAGCCTAGAATAATGCTCATAAAATTCCGAGCTTTTAACTACAATCTCTGAAATTGATTTTCCAAGAAATCGAACTTCTCAACTCGCTCAAGTGATTTCTCCATCACCACATCGATCTCCTCTTATAATACTTTGTTGGAGAACCAACAGTTGAGATTAAAATATAATTGATGGATAGGATCATTTCTGGATCGATCAGTGTGAGTTTCTAGGCTATTCTCTCATTGTCTTAATCAATTCTAATTATTAACCAGTTTTCCTAAGTTTAGACTTGGGAAACATTAAAAAAAATTGTTAATAATCTAATTAAGTCACTTCCATTAAGGGAATTTTGAGGTCTAAAATATGTCTCCTAAGGAAATTATAAAATAATAGTGGAAATAATAAAATAAGATTAGAATACATCATAAAATTTTAGAGGGAAAAAGGCAAAAACTACTTTTTCAACTAGTATTTTCAACTTATCTCCCTATGGGTTTACTCAAATTTTGAGCAGGAATGCTCATTGGATGCAGAATTTGATTCCTCATCCAAGGAGTACCCATGTTGCATAATTTTGATAGACTCTACTACATGAAAAACATGATTGGAGTCACGTTTTTAATGTATTTCTCATTTTTCGTGTAGCAGGGTCTATCGAAAGTATGCAAGATGGGTACTCTTTGGATGAGGAATTAAATTTTGCATCCAACGAGTACTCCCACTCGAAATTTGAGTAAAACCTTAAGGCGATGAGTTCAAAATACAAGTTTAAAAAATACTTTATTATTTTATTATTTTTCAATTTTTTTACTGTTTTACCCCAAAAATGGTGAATCATCCCCCATGGTTGACATCATCATCTTGAAACCTATTGGTTCTTATAAATATTATTTGGTTGCACATTTTTCTTAGGAGGCCCATTTTATACCTCAAAAGTTCTCCAGTGTAGGCGGAATTTACATAAACGATTTCTGAGTTCTGGAGATTTCATGTATTGTAGCCTCTCCACAAATTTTTGTGGCTACAACACATCTAATCCTACAAAAAATAACACTCCATATTAGCGAGGAACGTGTTCTCGTGTTGCACATGCTTCCACAAAACCATTTCTATGCATCATCTCCTCTCACGTTGATGTGTATGGCAACTTCTTCCCACCAAATACTATGCAACTCTGATATGCGATGCATCTATTCTGTTTTTCACCCTACTGACCTACTAGAAACATTGCATCTACACTACAACTTTGTTGTTGCTGTTACTACAACATCTGTAACTGAAAAACTTCCAAAAGTTTGAATCAACTCTGATTAGTATAATTCCTTTGTCACTTGAGTCTCTGATTGCTTCTAGCCTCTACATTTCCCATTGAAGACTCTCCAGTGCAGATGACTCTACATTGTGCCAAATGCACTACTTCCAACTATGCACTGTTCTCCCCAGCATTTTCCTATTACTAGTCTCTGCAACTATCACTTTTTCATATGACTACATCAAATGTCACTGATCCATCCTGCTACTCAATATTGTGGGATTCTGTAGTAAGGTATTGATCCAAGAGGTGGATTCCTCAAGGATGCTTCCCATCTGTAGCACTCTGGGGCTATAACACCAAGTCACCCCGCCTCACTCCTAGAGGTATATCGATGAACATAGTGAAGTCTTCCTCCAATCTAGAGTAAATCCTATCGATATCTGTTGAAGCTTCCTGTTGGTCCTGCTTCTCCTCCTTGTCCATCTTCCTTATATGACACTGGGTACTATAGTGATAGAGCTCACCACACCTGAAGCACTTGACCTTTCACAGGTCGCTCTTCTTCTTCCTTTGCTCCCCCTGTCCCTGACTATGACCCTTATATGTGAGGGCCACATTTTCCTCCTCCTTTACCATCTTTTATCCACTACTGGTGCTACCACTGATAGAGCTCTTTAGAATAGATAACCTCAATTCCTCCTACTACAAGTCAACCCACATCTTGTCCCACTTTGGTAACTTGTCTCTGCCTAATTTGATTTGGAAAAATAACTACCAGTCATCTGAGACACTGTTGAGTGTTAATCTCAATAGCTCTGTGGGTTGAGGCATTGCCCCAACAACTAACAATTGGTCCCATACCTCCTTAATCTAGGTAAGGTATGGGTCTATTCCTCCCCCTTTTTGCATCTAGATGAGTCTCATATTCTCCTTTAGCAACATGTTCTATTGCTCATAAGTACCTTAGTATAACATGGAGAGAGCATCCCACGTATCTTTGTTCATTCCCTTGGCCTCTATATGTGAGATTATATGATCTCAAATTCCATCAAAGATCAACCACTTCGACCACACCATATCCTTCCTATATTCCTTCAGCTGATCTACATCATGAGGAGCTGCCACTACATTATCAATGTAGGATTTTAGGAAAAATTCGTCTAGAAGGAAGGATATCCTTCCCTTCCAAATGGCATAGTTGGAAGCTCCATCCAACTTGTCCTAATCATGAAGCCTTGCAGAGGCCATCTCAACAAACTGTCAAAAACTCCCTCTTTCCTTCTTCTTGGTTGTTGCTCTGCTATTCACACTCCCTTTTTGAATGAGAATATATTCTCATGAATACTTCCATTCTACGAGGAAAATTGAACTTCTTAAGACTAAAATTTCCCATAGGAAAACTTTCCCTCAACGAGTGTGTTCTTCTCTCTTCCACCTGACGCAGGTTATGCTCTATCAAACTGCTACAAAACCCCTCTGCTCTAGTGGACTGTTGCAAAACCCCTTCTACCTTTGGAATCAATTGATCTGCAAAGATCAATTTTTTTCGCCCCTCTCAAAAAAATTGAACTTCCTCAAGCAACTCGGCCTCCTGGAAAAAATATTGCGCCGCCCCTGGGAATTTTGACCTGCTACCCTTACAAAGCAAAGAAATTCCTTCCTTTGTTTATGAGCTCTCCAACTGACCAATTGTGCTATGATATGATTTGAAAATTCTTGCACTAGAATCCTATTGTAGAAACTAATATTATTTCTTCTAATTGTTAATTAAATTTAATAATTTATCTTCTACGACAAATATCAAAATAACACTGCAACCTTCACAAATAAAATTCTGGAGAAAAATAAAATGCTGGAAGCTGAGAAATTATAGCCCACACACATAACACAATTATTTTTGGACAAAATTCCTTGGAAAAAAAATCAACTTTGGAAAATCGGTGCAGCAGTGAGTGTTTTTATTATTATGCATCAGTGAAAACATGAGTACAATTTGGATGCCTCAAACTAGCAATCCACAACAAGAAAATCTAGGCATAATTATTGAAGGGAATTTCCCTTCCTCCATAGGAAATATTAAACATAGCTTGCCTTTAGAAAACTTGGACCTATGACACTCTACGTTAGCCTTTGTGCTGCACTGCACAGCCTTCTTGACATCAAGCCTTTGATTGGTCTCTGATGAAGTTG
Source organism: Pinus albicaulis (assembly GCA_034641835.2). Lineage (NCBI taxonomy): Eukaryota > Viridiplantae > Streptophyta > Pinopsida > Pinales > Pinaceae > Pinus > Pinus albicaulis. Next base: position 262,265,472 of record CM076575.1, on the reverse strand, counting down.
TTTTGCCTTCTGATGGCTAGAAAATTTCTTCTATGACAATTTGGGACTCCTTCTCGACCTCTGGAACTGAAGACGTCTTCCCCTCTCAGAAAAAATGATTTCCCTTGTCTAAAACTATTGCACAGAAATCTGCAACGCCTCACTGGGATAACTCCACCCTCTTGTTGCTTCCTATATAGATATGAAAAAATTCCTCTATATCACTGTCCTTGAACCTCACTCACTGCTTCGATATTTGGCTCTCTTCGATAATTGATTGCTTCTACTCTAGAAATCAATTTGCCAAGAAATTGAACTACTCAACTCGCTCAAGTGATTTCTCCATCACCACATCAATCTCCTCCTATAGTCCTCTGTTGGAGCACAAACAACCAAGATTAAAACATAATCGATGCTTAGGAAAATCTCTGGATAAATCATTGTGAGTTTCTATACTATTCTCACCTTGACTTAATTAATATTGATTAATTAACCTAAACTTAGGAAACATTAAAAAAATTGGTTAATAATCTAATTAAGTCACTTCTAGGCGAAATTTCTAGAAACAGTTTCTGGTTTTAGGAGATCTCATGTATTCTATCCTCTCCACAAAGTTTCGTGGCTAGAACACATTTGATGCTACAAAAAATAACATCTTGAACCAATTCGAACCACAACCTTTCCCACTTCGATAAATTTTCCCTTCTATTCACTGAGTCCTGGTAGTTATGCCAGCTTTTGGGAAGGCCTAGAAGAGCTAGGATCACTAGGTCATCTTTTGAAACAATCACATCAACCCCTCCAAGCTCATCATGAACTTGTGTAAATCTGCTGAGATACTTCAGAATAATGTCATTCTTCTACGACTTGATATTTTAAAGTTTTTTTTTTAGAGCCAGTTTCATATGGCTACTGTTATTCTAGAATAGATATGTCAGTGCCTTCCACATTGCGAAAGTAATTTCTTTCCCATCGATATTTGAGACAATGTGGTCTCACACTCCCTCCAATATTATTACCCTCACCTTGACTACATCATTCTTCCATTTAGTTAGGTTTTGGGCATCAACTGATCCTAGTTTTGCAATGTTTGTCTTGACATATTCTAGCAATCAACTTTCATTAAGAACCACCTCCACGCGATCTTTCCATGAAATAAAATTGGAGGTTCTTTCCAAGGAATACTCTAATCTTATCCCCTTGAAGGTCATCTTCCCAAATATAAAGAGATCCTACTACATTTAAGTTGAAAATTCAAACCTCCTGAGAAAAAAAATCAAAATTCTTGTTCTAATGTGAATCCTTCTTTGATACCATGTAGAAATTATTATGTAGAATTGCAATTTCTCATGAAATTTTAATCTAAATAAAGATAAACAATCCTACTTTACTTTTGTATGGAATTCAATTTATAGAATAACAATTTGAAACATACATTGATAAGAAACAACACACATGCACAATATTTTTCTAGGGGAAAGAAACTGCTAAAATCCCCTTATGCCTACTGTTAGTATGAATCTTTCATCGTAAAATATCACTTTATCTACGCATAAAAAATAGCCCTAACATCGATTATGGCTGCCAAATATCTTTAAATCTGTAATTAGGTGATCCAAATAATGCTACACAAATCCAGATCTAAGCATAAAAGACATTAAGCAGATAAAGTAAAATATGGCTCCATGCATCCAACAGACAAGACAAGAACAATGTATTTAAAAGAATTTTTATATTATATTAAAAAGGGGCACCTGAAAGGAAAACAAGAAAGGTGTTTTCCAGTTCTCCTCAATGGGATCGGTTCTTGAAAGTCCTCAACGTTTCAGATCTAAAATTTCTCTCTCTTGTTGGTGTAGAAAACCCAGACAAACATAGAACTCCAAGGGAGCTCACAGGGAAAAAATGGAGAATGTGACCAAGTATAGATCCAGAGTGATCTAATGCAATGGAAGGTCACTAATGAATGGGAAAACCCTTCTGTTTATAACAAAATATTGGGGCGGTCTAGAACTTGGTGCATGAATAAAATATTATTAATCGAATTCTAGAACCACCCTTTAGGAATATTTTATTATATTTGTTGGAGGGAAAAGGATTTTTGACTTGGGTCAATTACTTTATTTATAAATAATAAATAAATAAATGATTTATTTATTATTTTTAGGGAAATGATGGGAATATAATTAAATAAATAATGGTTTATTTAATTATTTATAAATGATTTAGTCAAATTTAACTAAGAATATTATTTAAATAATGATTTAAATAACTTATTCTCAGGAAATAATTAAATAAATAAGGATTTATTTAATTAATTTCCTTGTTTTTTTGTTAAATATGACCAGGAAATATAAACAAATATAGGTTTTTTTATTATTTCCTTTTGGGGTTTCCTGTTTAGACCATAACAAACTTAATAAAGGTGTTTTATTAAGTTATTTCACATAGTGAAAGAAATTTTACTTAGGGTAAAATTGGTCTTACATGGTGTAGTTGGGTTCATCTAATGATAATAGGTTAGATGACCAAAAACTGGTGTAACAGTTTGCCCCCCAACGTACGAGTGTTAGGAGCAAATCGTATGACTGAAGTACGTTGTAAGAACTCAATCACTAGACATCAAGAGGGAAGTCAGAGAGAGAAATGGAAGGTAGTCTTAATGTGCTAAAGGACTAGACCCTAAGGAGATGAGACTTACAGGTGCAACAAGTCTCTATTTTATGAAGTGGTACCTGTGCTAAAGGCGGCGGGGGAGGCATACCTATGCCTATCGAGACAAAGTACAAAAGAATAGGATGTCCAGTAAACAAGGAATCGAACCATAAAGTACATGCTAGCATAAATATGTGCCAGAAAAATAGAATGATGAATCCCACATACATGTTGTGCCTGGAATGACAGTCAGGACTTATACAATAATATTTTAGTACATAAGATACAAATACAACCCAAATGCCCCCTACACATGGGGAAGGGCTCGCAGGATCTAACTGATACATGCAAATTGAATAGGCGCTGCAAGCGGCTGAGGCCGATATCATAAAATAGAAGGAGTTGCATCAAGGGATGAAATGAAGAAGTCATCCAGGCATGTGGGGGGCTACCTGCAAGGCCACCCCCTCATGAGGGTTGAGACATCTCACACACACCCGGAAATCACCCAAAGCGGCTGCTGCATCACTGGACCATCAAGTATACAGATCACGATCATGGTGAAAGGAGCTTGAACCAAGGTACACCACTCTCTAGACCTGGCTTCTGAAGTGAATTAGCTGATGTTGGTAGAAGGAGGTCTGCTATAGGTGAGGTAATAAGGGATCCCCAACTATGGCATGAGAGAAAATAGTGGAGTGACTAACAGATGGACACTAATGATGATGATGAAATGAGGGGTACTGAGTAGCGGATGGATGACTTCCCTTGTTAGAGCATAAGGGGCATGAATGGCTTGGTAGAAAATGAAACAATATCAAGGAGGATAGGTGACCATGGTACTGAAGGCCATAATGTGCAACACGAGAGAGGGACCAAGCGATGAAGGATGGAGGTCTATAGTGGGATATAAAGGGGCTCGGGATAGACTCCATGACGGATGATGACTCAACTCGGATGCTCTAAACAAGGGCGACTCGATGGTTCTGCCACATAGAAAAGGTCCAATGGGGGACCATAAAAACATGAGTACAATAGGGTATCTCATGACGAAAATCTACATGAACAAAGCCAAGTAAAGAGGTAAAGTGGTGCCCCAAGTACAAGCGTTGTAAGTGAAGAATTCCGATTGGAAGGAGAGATGAAGAGACCCTTCATGGACAAAATGTGTCTTGGTGAAGTATCAAAACATGAAAAACTAACAGATACCCATTTGAGTGCTCGGTGAGAGCTTTCCAATGGTGTAGATGGTGTGTCAAACGGGGCTACGGTTTGGTCGCAGCGGGCGAAAGCATAAATAGGGGTTTTTCTTCTAATAAGGCATTTTCCCTCCAAAATCATTCATTTGCGTGTTTAGCTGTGGTGAATGTGGAGAGGAGAGAAGGCCCTAAATCTTGTGGCGATCGTAGCGGACAAACCGACTGTTGGAATCGCGATCCATCAGTTGCAGGTAAGAGGCCTAATCCTACTCTTTGTTTTTGATGGATTCAAAGTTCAGATTAGGGTTTTAAATCTTAGTAACTGCTCCTACTTCATCCTTATGGTCGGGTCGCACTTTTTGGGGCAAAAACTGTGACTTGGGACGCAGGTTTTGGCCTGAAAAGTGCGACCTGGCCTAGGATTTGGCCAAAAAGTGCGACTTGTTAGATGGGGGTGGTTTTAGTGTTGTTATGGGATGAGATTCATTTTTGGTGTAAGTGAATGCAGTTTTTCTTATCTGTATACTGACAAAGATGATGGTTTTGTGCAAATATGGCAGATATATAGATCAAGTGGAGAGAGAGAGACCTAGGTACATTACGAACGGAAATCCAAGCGGATCAGGGTGTCCGTCGTGTATTGGCTAGGTTTGGGGTTCTGAAATTTGTGGAGAACCCTTCAATGAGGGCCAGTGAGCCCTTGTTGGCCCGGATTATCAGTTATTGGGATCCAGATCATGAGGTGTTTATAGTGCAGGGGCACAGGATTGAGCTGATAGTTTAGGATCTGTATTTCCTCACTCGTCTCCCACCATTAGGGATGGTGGGAAATACACATCCAGTGTTACCGCAGGGGCATAACATCATGGAGTTTGTTGAGCGAAATTGTCAACCAGGTGTTCGAGTCAAAGGGACTTGGATATTGATTGGGGATCTAAAGAGGTTCGAGACTCGGGCAGTGGTAGCATCATTGTTGTGGATCTTGGGCAGCCAGGCATTCCATCACATCACTGGAGGGTAGATGATGATTGTAGAGAGCGTGTTGAGTGGAACCTACTATGGGTGGGCCTAGATGATGTTGGTTTCGGTGAAATGACAGCTGTCGCTATGTAAGCGACAAGTGAATCATGATTGTGCGTATGGGACAGTATTGTGCTCTTTCTTTTTTGAGAAGATCCCGACCTTACGACCTCGTGTAAAGCTACCTGATGGGGGTCCGAGAGAGCCCCAGATGCGTCGGTGGGGACGACTACTGTGTAGAGGAGGGGGAGGGGTGATTAGATGGGTGTTCTGACCAGAGTTCTTCACCCATTGGGATCAGATGCCATTGTACATAGACGACTATCCCTATAGTGGGATGAGTTATTGGGGAGATCCGGACTTGCCGCTTCTGCCTAGTCGAGTATGGGGACCCGATGGTAAGTGACAAGTAACTAATATGTTATGTGCATTTTAAAGTTTGTGAATAGTATTCATGGTACTGATCCTTATACTTTTTGGAATGCAGATATAGCTCCGGTAGAACCGGCCGGATATATGGGATGACCGGCAGCAGTTGGAGCTACAGGTGCAAGTGGGTCAAGGACGGCACAGAATGAGGATATGGCCGCTCTGTTGGAGGAAATTAGTCATAGATGTGAAGGGCTATTGACTGGTGTGTCGGAACGTGGTTGGCAGGATTTAGACGACCAGTACATAGATTTATGTATTGAGCTACCCTCGGAATGGTGAGGTATCATGCGACGCATGGTGATGGCCGGTCAGACTGTGCGTGATCTACAAGATGTGGGAGCAGAGCCATTGGCTCAGGATCCTCTAGAGAGTGATTATATGTAGGGTAGGTGGTGCCCCCCAGTGTCTATGTAGGGGCAAGTGGTGCCCCCCAATTTTGTAGTTTTGTTTTTGTAACATGCTATGGGAATGTCATATGTTTCAGAGTAGATGGAATCTAAAAAAAATGTTATATGATATATATTATGGATATGCATTGTGTTGATGGTGTGAAATGTTATTGTCTTGTGTGTGATAAATTCCAGTCTAGAATATGGTTTGAAATTCTATCTACATAGTGATTTTGGCTTCTAGGTACATGTATGAAAGTAATGGATCTAAATTCACGTATCAAAAGTTTCACTCGTAAATATTGTCGAAACAGGATAGGATTATGCACATGATAAACGCCATTGAGTTGTAAGACAAGCAGCAAGGAATCTAAACGGACGTGCAGATGGAGGATGCGGTGAGAGAGGGCATCCGCTAAGAGACCACGTACTGCAGCATATTCGTCCTGGTTATTGGTGGCATTACCAATGCAGACCCCATTGGAAAGAATGAGGGTATGCAAGGGGGTAAAGATGGCCCATGTAGCCGAGGTGAGATTTCGGGAATAGTGACTTTTCCCGTCGGCATAGCCAATATAAATCGTGGATGAGAGGTCCGACGGAATAGCATCGCAAGACAGGAAATGGGAGGAAAGAGAATAATGATGGCAACGTGAATATAGGGTAGACATCAAACGACGACTATGGGAGGGAAGAGTCAGGTTAGGATGGCTAGGACTTATAGATCGACTAGAGGGTGATGCATGAGAACTATTGGAGGAAAAGTGGGAGCTCATGGTGTGAAGGACATCATAGATATGGATGGTATCATCCTATTTATGGGGGGAAAGGGAAAGGTCGAGGAAACCACATGACGCTGCAAAGCTACCGAAATCATCAGCATGGGAAGAAAGGCGCACATACGGATCGTCACGGGGGATGACGAAAGAAAAAGTAAGAAGATAGTCAAAGCATGTAGAGCCCACGAATGTTGCTGAAGAGGTATCAAGCGAAAAAGATGGAGTGGATTTAGAGGGAATGTACTCCGAGGGTCATGCGGATGATGAAAGGTAGAGAAGAGGGGCAACAGGTTCTGACATCTCAACATCGGGGGGAGGAATTTCAATGGTAGCAGGGGGATCCTCGAGTAAGCCTGACACATATTGAGAAAGGATGGTAGAGGCGGATTGTTTTTGTTCAACCTTGTATTCGCGAATGACCTCTAAAGAGGCTCGGTAATGCGTGAGGTGAGGGCAATGGTGAGGATAATGGCCATGGACACCACACAGAGCATAGGGTTTGTTGGTGCGAAGAGTCTTTGGGTTCTTGGTAGCAAACGAGGAAGAAGCAAAGGGTTCAGGGACCATAGATTCAGGGAATGCGACCTTAACCATGGGTTGGATACGGGGCAACTTAGGACAAGTATGGGTGGCATGAGTGACACCATCACACAAGGCACAAGGTTTGGGGGGTGAGGGAGGGGTATTGTCAGGTGTGGTGGCCTTGTCTTTGGATGCCTCCTTGTGAGTTTTTTCGTTTCTTGCCCGTAGTTGACACAACATGAGGATGGTCTTGCAGAGGGGCTAGGGGCACTGTAGGAGCGAATGGAATCGGTTGAACTGGTGTCATAGCAAGGAAAGGTTTGGGGTGGCTGAGTGGGGTCTCGGCTGGAGGAGTAAGATACCATACAGGAATTCCCAAGGTCAAATTAGGGAGGGACAGGGTAGCCATGATGGGAACTGAATAGACTCCAGGAGGGGGAGAAAGGAAAGGTATCTGGCCGGCGAGGTAATGGCTAGGAGGGACAGTTCCCATATGGTGGAGACCTGGGGGAACCGACTCAAGAGGGAAGGGAGATTCCTGAGTGCTAGGTGGGTGGGAAGGTCCAGGCAGAAGAGGTTCGGTCAGCTGAGGCGAAGGGATAGGAGAAGGTTACGGTGGGTGAGATTGAGGTTGCTGACTAGCCGAAGCAAGCTGTGAAAGGTTAGCGTGAGATGATTGCATCATGCAAACATCCGCTAAGCTGAGATTAGAGACAGGAGGAGGGGGAGGACCCAGGAAGGTGCCAAGCAAGGAGGAGTCTTTGTAGATGCCAGGGGAAACACTGGTCAAAGAATCAACAGTTTGCTTATTGGTGACAGTAGAGATCATGGACTCAGGGGAGGTCTGAGATTTTGGTTCATGATACGTCAACTGGTCGATAGTGACAATCTTTCCATTATGTGGGAAAAACATCTTGCGGTGGACTGCGAATGGGACGACAGACATGGCATAGGTGTAACTACGCCCTAAAATAATTTTATAGTCAAGAGGGGCGTCGATAACTTCAACGTCGACACAAACAGTCTTTCCCACAAGGGTGATAGGACAGTCACGGAATAGGCCAATGGGTTGGGAGGCATGGCCATCCCACGCACGAAGGGTGATTAGGGAAGGGGCCAGCTCAGGAGATCCGAGTTGTTTCCAAACTGAAGCAAACATCACATAGGTAGATGCCCCCTCATCAATAATACACTGAGCGACGTTGGCATTTCAGATTTTGACTGGGATTTGGAAAGAAAAAAAATCAGGAAGTGGGGCATGGTCTAACTAACGGGCATCGAAAAAAATCAATTGGTCATCAACAGGATCTACAGCACCCACAGCAGATAGTAGAGCCTTCTTTTGAGAAGGACATGACTGGAGGATTTCCAGTGTTGAAATGGTAGCAGGAGATTGTGCCAGATCATCTACTATGCTATATGAATGGGTAGCCCGACTAGAGGCAGCATTTCAGTGTAATGGGCCCTTAGGAATCATGGTGTGAACCTCAGCTTTGGGCAGAGGGATTTGCAAGGGACCATTGGGTGTCGACAGAGGCTCTGTAGGACCTGAAGATGGGGACTCAGTGACAGACGGAGCGGGGGGTGTGGAGTACTGACGAGACCAAGTTTGAAGGTTAAGGTCGACGGTGAGGGGTATGTCAGAGGTCATCATGAGAATCTGGTAATCGGAGGAACCCGAAGGGGAAGGTTGAGTGGATATTGGAGCATGAGGTGGTTGGGTAGCCATGAATCCTTATTGAGGAAAAGGGTCGGTAAACACAGCCGGCTGAGAAGTAGCCATATTGGGAGGGATAGTAGGGGATGAATGTTGTCCCCGCACGGTGGCCTGAGACTCCCACATCTGTCACATCTGTGGTAATAGGGGACAATCGTGAGTGTAATGACCATAAAAATCGCAATAGGAACAGGGCTTATTGGTGCGAAGCGACCTGTCCGGCTTGGGTTGAGAGCCCTGTTGTTGGTTAGAAGTGTTAGGATCAATACTTGAAGGATTGGATCCACGATTACCAGAGGCAGATGGATTGCCTCTCCTCTTCCGTTGAGAAGGAGGAGTAGTCGCGCCTTGCTGCAAAAATACTTGCCCTGGAGGGGGTAGTAAGTGCGGCTATGGGGGCAAAGAAGGCAAGGGAGTGGGAGGTCCAAATGCTGGAGGAGCTGGGACACCAGGCTGTGAGTAAGGATAAGGGTGAGGATGGGAAACATTGAGGTAAGCAGGAGTGTGGGCAAAAGGAGGAGGCATGCCATATCTCGGATACATGTTACCTGGAGGGGAAAAGGTGCTGGAGGTGCTGGCTCCTCCTGGAGGGAAACCATAGGCTATAAGAGGTTGAGTAGAGGTATGAGAAAGAGCTCCAATGATACCGTCGGTAGAGTGAGATGCCCTTGGGGCGTTAGGGCCACCAGGTTTGGGGAGGTCAGGAAGGACGGTATAAACATAACCAGATTGAGCATAGATAAGGTCATATTTCAAGGCTATTTGGATGGCGGCTTCGGATGCGACATCTTTTCCAATGGGAGGTAAGAGAGAGCGAAGGAACCAGTCCATATAAACTCGATCTTCAAAGGTGGGGGCTCGACATAAGCTCCATCTTCTTCGCCATTCCCAGACATGAGTGGAAGGGTGAGTCGAAGAGGATTGACAAAAAGAAGTCAAGATCTATGTACCAGTTTCATATCGGAGAGGGAGCTGGAAATAAGATAAAAAGGATTGGGCAATGATCGCGAAGGTGGTATGGGAAGAGGTGGCTTGATCAACATACCATTTAGAAGCTTCACCAGTAAGCATGCATTGGAACAATCTAAGATGGATGGAATTGTCAGTAATGGAATTGGATGAACACCACATGTGGAAAGATCGGATATGGTTGGAGGGATCTTCACTAGCAAGGCCTTCGAACTTGGGAATGTCGGAGGGGAGCTTGGTTGGCATAGCAGGCCAACTGACATCATGGCGAATAGGATCGTTGATCAGCTGATTGAAGTCGGGGAGACTGAGACCGGCCATATAAGGGAGTAAAGGGGCAGTCGAGGTAAGTCCTATAGTGGTTCCACTAGAAACAGACCCAACAGTAGAACTGGGGTTGCTACTGGCAGTAGGCCCTGAACTAGACATAGTGAAAGTAACAGGGGGGGAACCAGGAGTAGGGGGAGAACCTGAACAATCAGAAGAAGAGTTGGAGTGCAGACTCGGGGGAGGACTTACTCGATGACGACGAGAAGGAGGAAGTCGACCAACCGGAAACTGAGGGTGAAGGCCAAGAAGTCTCTGGCACAACCGCCTTGGAGGCGCAATGATGATGGGAAGAAGAAAAACTGACAAGGGCAGGGAGGTGCAAAATCAAGTCGAAATAAGGGCAGAGAGGTGCAGTGTCAATTGATTTTAAAGTCTTTGCCAGGCGGTTTTAACCAGGCTCTTATTCGCTTAGGGTCAATGTGTGGCGTGCGTTAATTTTAATTGTTTAAACCCATACGTTTTGAGAGTAAAAGAAAAAGTGTGCTGCGTAACTGAAAATAAATCTGCAGTAAATAATACTGAAAGAACAGAAAATTAACAGCTAACAATGCATCAATCTAACACAAGAAGGCGGGTCACTCAAAACTAGTCTATAAGAGGGAAAAAATTTAAACAAAGCATGCTAAAAAGAGGCCAATAGATCTAAGGTCAGGAGGGATGGGGATCGAAAGGAGAAGTCTGCTGAAAAGAGGTGCAGAGAACAACAAAGAGGCAGTGGCAAGGTTGCTGCTAAAAAAAGGGAAAATCAGCTAAATATAGGAGGGACCCGGAGGTGCCCCTAGAGATAAAACCAAACAAAACTATATGAGGTGTTTTGAAAGGGAGAAGAGCTCATCTGTAGGGATCTGAAAATGAGGTATCAGATCTGAAAGAAATAAGGCTGAAACTCTAGAAATTTAGACTTTTGAAACAATGGAACTCTCCCACAAAAATTGGAGGGTACTAGAGCCCTAAGGGACAAGATTCCCACTTAGTTGAGTGAAACAAATCAGAAACAGGTCAAAACGGGCGGAGACAGAGGCTGGAAAACCCTGACAGAAGCTTCAGACAAACCCAGAAAAAGTGTTGGAAAATTGCAGAAAAAAATGTAGGTCGCAGGTTCTGACCTGTTTTCAGTCCAGGTCGCAGTTTTGGGGCAGAAATGTGTGACCTCAAGGCCAGGTCACAGTTTTTGGGCCGATAAGTGTGACCTGCAGATCCGGGTCTCTCGGCGGCAGATTTCAGAAAAAGTTGTCGTCTCAGCTGCGGATGATGTCTGTCACCTGTGCAATAAGGCCAGAAACACACGAAAGTTAAGAATTTGAATGTTTGAAGGTTTTAGAGGTGAAAAGCACCATAAAAATAGGAAAAATAGAAAACTGAAGGCAAACCCTAGGGTTTGAAACAGCTGGATATGCAAGAATAGATAAAACGACAGCGGTCGCAAAAGAAAACTTGCGTGGAGTCGCCAATTGTTAGTATGAATCTTTCGTCGTAAAAGATCACTTTAGCTACCCATAAAAAATAGCCCTAAAATCGATTATGGCTGCCAAATATATTTAAATATGTAATTACGTGATCCAAATAATGCTGCACAAATCCATATCTAGGCATAAAAGACATTAAGCAGATAAAGTAAAATATGGCTCCATGCATCCAATAGACAAGACAAGAACAATGCATTTAAAAGAATTTTTATATTATATTAAAAAGGGGCACCTGAGAGGAAAACAAGAAAGGTGTTTTCCAGTTCTCCTCAATGGGATGGGTTCTTGAAAGTCCTCAGTGTTTCAGATCTAAAATTTCTCTCTCTTGTTGGTGTAGAAAACCCAGACAAACATAAAACTCAAAGGGAGCTCACAAGGCAAAAATGGAGAATGTGACCAAGTATAGATCTAGAGTGATCTAATGCAATGGAAGGTCACTAATGAATGGGAAAACCCTTCTATTTATAACAAAATATTAGGGTGGTCTAGAACTTGGTGCATGAATACAATATTATTAATTGAATTCTAGAACCACCCTTTAGGAATATTTTATTATATTTGTTGGAGGGAAAAGGATTTTTTACTTGGGTCAATTCCTTTATTTATAAATAATAAATAAATAAATGATTTATTTATTATTTTTAGGGAAATGATGGGAATATAATTAAATAAATAATGGTTTATTTAATTATTTATAAATGATTTAGTCAAATTTAACTAAGAATATTATTTAAATAATGATTTAAATAACTTATTCTTAGGAAATAATTAAATAAATAAGGATGTATTTAATTAATTTCCTTGTTTTGGGTTAAATATGACTAGGAAATATAAACAAATATAGGTTTGTTTATTATTTCCTTTTGGGGTTTCCTGTTTAGACCATAAACAACTTAATAAGGGTGTTCTATTAAGTTATTTCACACAGTGAAAGCAATTTTACTTAGGGTAAAATTGGTCTTACATGGTGTAGTTGGGTTCATCTAATGATAATAGGTTAGATGACCAAAAAATGGTGTAACACCTACTTGCATTAAATTAGATGAATAGAGATGTATTATAATTTCTAGCTCGCTCTAAGCTCAACATGAAAGTGAATAACCCATCTCTTTTCTCAATGAGAAGATATAACCTAGAATTATTCCATTTCTACTTCTGCTTGAGCCCCTATTTCCTTGTTCAATTCCTGAGGAATTAGGCCCCTAGTATTTAGGAATTTTCCTCCAATTCATTTCATAATTCCCAAGGTTGATAATCTGATTCCATTTAACACTTGTGTATTGAAGACAAGTCTACAACTGAAGTTACACTGACTTGGAATCTCCACTAGAGCCGGGGAACTCGAATTCCCTAAATGCACTAGATATTTTTGGATGATTGATTAGTTAACTAGATGATCACTCAGTTAGACTGTGGTCCCACTACACAAGTGACCTTCCACTAGTTCTATCAAAATTTAGAACTAGTTTAACAGAAAAAAACTTGAAATAAATAGCCTTGATTACTACAAATTAGCAATCACACATGCTTAACTAAACTCCAAGTTCCCTAACTCAAATTTACTGAGTTAACTCAGTGACAAGATCCATTTCACACAAGTTAATTTCCTCTAAGTTGTTTGTTGATGTGGAAATTCAAATTTTCTCAATTTGACGAAGGCAAAATCAAATTGATACATTATTGCTGCATTTTTCACCACTCCCTATCAGCAAGAAATGGATTATCATCCACCCCTATCCTGCACCTATGGAATATACCATAGAAACACCTCTCACTGTTGTTGCTTCTACTACAACATTTGTCTGAGAAGTATCCAAAAAAACCTTTAATCAATTTTGTCTACAACTGTCTACTGGGAACACTGTGCTACTTCTGACTCTACTACTGAAAACTCCTATGTATTCCTCCTCTGTTTTCAAAACTCCTATGTATTCCTCAATATCTTACTAAAATTGATCCTCCTAATATTGAATAATGGGTGCCCCTATAGCAAGGTAATGATCCATGAGGAGAACACCTCAATGGACCCATCCCAAATCTCTACAACTATCCCGCTAGGGATCTAAATCACTCCACCTCACTCGTGGAGTTATAGTTTCAATTTCTCCCTCTTCCCACTTGGCTCAAACTCTTCCTATACTGGAGGTATCTACTTGAATGGATGTCTCCACTCTACGTCCTCTCTGCCCCTCCATTTTTTATTGCTCCAAAACTTCCCGAGGATCTTTCCTGAGAGGTCTATATTTCTTCCTCTCAACCACCATATCTCTAATCTATGCCTTTCTCCTCAAGGTTGTACATACATCTTCTACCTCAAGTGTATATAGTTTCTTGACTTGCATATATCTACTTCACCTTCCCGGTAGCTATCTGTCCCAAAAAGGCTTTCCCTTTATTGAAGATCACATCATAACCATGGTCTTCCAAAACTGCAACAGTGATAATATTTTTCTTTAGGCTTGGAACAAACATGACATCCTTGAGTCTAATTTGGGATCTAAAATCTGTCTGAAAGGTGATTGTACCAATACGAGTCACATTGTACCTTCCACCGTCCTCCACATATATGTGCATCTGGAGATCTTCCTTCTCTAGGTTACTAAAAAACCCTCTACACCCTATCATGTGGAACAATGCCCCTGTGTCGAAGTACCACAAGCTCCCCATCAATTATGATTTCCATGCATGCGATATGGGTGAAGTCAAGATCAAACTGCGAAGCCAAGGCTTCACATGTTTCCCCTCCCGAGGTCTTCTTTCTCAACTTTTTTTGTGGACACTTTGTGGGATAGTGCCTAAATTCATGAAAATTGAAGCATTTAATTTTGGACAAACATTTCTTCTTCCCACCTTGGCTGTATTTTGGTTTTGTTTTAGATTTATTCCCTTTTCCATTCTTTCCCTTTCCTACCAGTAAATTTTTTTCTTCATCCTTTGCCTTGGATGAGTTTCCATCCCGGTTATATCTCTTGAACTCTTCTTGAACCAAATCAGACCACAACCTTTCCCACTTTAGTAAATTTTCCCTTCCATTCACAGAGTCTTGGTAGTTATGCCAACTATTGGGAAGGCCTAGAAGAGATAGGCTCACCTGGTCATCTTCTGAAACAATCACACCAACCCCTCCAAGCTCATCATGAAGTTGTGTAAATCTGATGAGATACTGCGAAATAGTGTCATTCTTCTGCATGTTGATATTTTGAAGTTTGTTTTTTAGGGCTAGTTTCCTATGGCCACTACTATTCTAGAATAGATCTATGAGTGCCTTCTAAATTGAGAAAGGAATTTATTTCCCATGGATATTTGAGACAATGTGTTCTTTCACTCCCTCCAATATTATTCTCCTCGCCTTCTCTACATCATTCTTCCATTGAGTTAAGTTTCGGGCATCAATTGATCCTAGTTTTACAATGTCTCTCTTGACATATTCTAGCAATAAATTTTCATCAAGCAACACCTCCATGTGATCCTTCCATGCAATTCAATTTGAGGTTCCTTCCAAGACATAATCTAATCTCAGCCCCTTGAAGGTCATCTTCCCAACTCTGAAGAGATCCTGCTACACTGAAGCTACAAATCCGAACCTCCTGAGAAACAAATCCAAAATTCTTGCTCTAATGTGAATCATGCTCTGATACCGTGTAGAAATTATGATGTATAATTTCAAATTCTCATGAAATTTTAATCTAAATAAAGAGACACAATCCTACTCTAATTATCTACAGAATTCAATTCATAATTTACAACAATAATTTCAAACATGCAATAATAAACAACATACATGCACAATATTTTTCTAGGGGAAAGAAACTTATAAAAACCTCTTATGCATGCTTTCATTAAATTATATGAATATAGATGTATTATAATTTCTATCTCGCTCTAAGCTCAACATGAAAGTGAATAACCTATCTCTCTACTCAATGAGAAGCTATGAACTAGAATTATTCAATTCCTACCTCTTCTTGAGCCCTTATTTCCTGGTACAATTTTTGAGAAATTAGGCCCCTATTATTTAGGAATTTTCCTCCAATTCATTGCACAACTCCCAAGGTTGATCATCTGACTACATCCAACACATGTTCACTCAAGACTAATCTACAATTGATATTACACTTCCTTGTAATTTACACCATATCTAAGGAACTTGAATTCCCTAAATGCAGTAGCTATTTTGGAATTGTTGATCATTTAAATGGATGGTCACTGAGTTAGATTGTTGTCCCACTAAAAAATTGACCTTCCAGTAGTTCTATCAATAGTTAGAACTAGTTTAACAGAAACCAAATTGAAATAACTAACCTTGATAGCTACAAACTAGAAATCACACATGCTTAACTAAACTCCAAGTTCCCTAACTTGAATTTATTGAGCTAACAGAGTGACAAGAGCCATGTCACACAATTTAATTTCCTCTAAGTTTTCTGTTGATGTGTAAATTTGAATTTTCTGAATTTGACAAAGGAAAAATCAATTTGAGAGTTTTTGTTGCATTTTTCCACATTCCCTCTCAACAAGGAATGGATTATCATCCATCCCTATCTTGCAGCTATTGAATGTACTATATAAACACCTCTAATTATTGTTTTTTCTACTACAACATCAATAACTCAGAAGCATAAAAAAAAACATTTAATCAATTGTGTCTGTAACTATCTATTGGGAAAACTATGAGGATGTTGAATATACTACTAAGCCTCCTGCTTTTTTTTCATCACTCCACTTCCCTCCTCAGTATCTTACTGACATTTATCCTCCTACTACTGAGAAAATGGAAAAATAGTAAGAAGAGGAAGAGAGAGCAGAGGAAAATGCTCCATATCCATCTTCGAGTGAATATACTTCTTATTCATCTTCTTCTTCTCATTCGAATGAAGAGATCAATGAAATCCGTGAAGAAAATAATGTTGAATTGGAAATACTTATACAAACAGCACAAGAGGAGAAGCATAGATTTAAGCTTCAATTATAAGCCATAGAAGAGGCCTTGGAAAATTTGAAGTGCAATGAAGGCTTAGCGAAGCCATCATCACCTGCTTCAGAATCAACAACTGAGGTAAACAATGTTGGTAGTTCTTCAGTTTCATTTTCACGTGATGTTATTTCTGCTAGAAGTCTTGAGGTACCCATTTCATGAAACAACATGAGAATCCTCACCAATATGGGGTACATTGAAGGAGGATGTTCAAAGGTAGCAAAAGCTTCCAATACATTATCGAAACAATCAGGGAAAAAGGATAATGGGAAAACATCACCATCTTCCCATGATAGTGCACATTGCTAAAGAAGAGCTAAGGCAAGCTCTCATTGCCACGATTGCACGAGAGACAAACAAGTGAGGTATAAAAAGTCTTAGTATTCTAAAGTTCATTTTGATTACAAAAAAATTGGTAATAGTGAACAAAATGTTTGGCGTAGAAAACCATGTAGATTTTGTGGCTTGTATATGCATGTTGTTTCCGAGTGTTGGAAAAGAATGGAAACAAGAAAGAGGAAAAAACATGAAAGGCCTTCTACACATCAGGGAAGGAAGGATGTTAAGTAGGTATGGAGGAAGAATAATTTTTGTAGCCATTGTAACAAGCATGGACATCAGAGAACAACATGTTGGAGGCTCCATACAAAGCAGTGTCTCAAGAAGGACAAAGCACCTACAAAGGAACCAATAAATGAATTTGTTTAAGGAAAGAATGTCCACAATGATGACCCATTCACTTTGATGAGTGAGAGATGGTTTTATTATGGTTTTCATGGCCGCATTTTTTAAATCATATGTTTTGAATTGATTGTAAAAGTGAAGATGTGTTTTCCATCACTTATTAAAGAAACATGATGATGTTTTTTTCCTTTTGTTAATATTCGGGGTATTCATTTATGTTATGATTCTAAAGTAAACTTGACCAAAGAGTGTGTTATAAATTCTTGTCAAGTATGAGGATTATTTGGGTCATGATCGGTCTTGAATTTGCACATGTATTTTGAAATATGTACTACAGGTTTGTAGAGAGTACACATGTCAGTTCATCACTTATGGCTTCGAACAACAAAGGTGAAGTAGAATGAAGTGTTGCTTGTTAAGGCACTTTTTGTGTAGAAAACAAAGTACAACATATTGTGGGTCGTTTTCATGCTCTTGGAGGACAAAAAGAACCTTAGTGGGGAGAAATGATCCAGGTGGCTCCAGAAAGACTAAAAAATCAACGGTGGCTCCAAAAAATCACAGAAATCAAAGTCCTTGTATGGCACTAAAACTAGGATCAGATTGAATTTATCGCCACAAGTTTTCCAATGGCGCAAACGACACCTGAATCCAAGTTCACATGCAAAAGTGGTCATTCAAAGTTTTGGTCAAGTTGGCCAATTGCCTAAATTTAACAGAGTTGTTAAATTTGACGACCACTAATGATGCGACAAATTGACACTTAACTGTGACAGTTTCTGGAAGTTGAAAATGGTGAAATTATCACCTACTTAAAAAATTGGTGACCCTAAGAATCTGCTGATGGGATTTTAAATGTTTTATTTATAAAATTAAATTGGGCTAGCAAGCGGTCAAACCCCACCAACCCCAGGGAATAAATACATACATACATACATACATACATACATATATATATATATATCTCTGTGTGTGTGTGTGTGTATGTATATATATGGGGGAAGACCGCAATTGGTAGACCCACCACCCAAAAAAATTGCCACATATGTTAATAGGGAAATCGAGATTGGAACTGTTCCACCCACAAGCAACCCTTCAAATAATATAATACAAACACCAACAATATTAAAAATTGGGTCAGGCAGTTTTGAGCCCTCAACCTCTCACCACCAAATTGCACCATTTTCCAACGACCCAACAACCTTAGGTTTGATCAAATTCTTGGCAACATTTTATTTAAACACCAAATTCATTTGTGCACCCAACGGACCAAATGGAGGAACTACGAGAAGAAAATAGACGATGCAAGGCACGTTTACCGAGGTGATACTATTCCAAGGGAATATTCCCATGTAGAATCTTGTGGAGGAATATTTAGATTCCCTTGGAGCTGATTTTTAAAGGTGTCAGATTCAGTCCAAGTTTATACACAAATTAACCATAATTTCTCCAGGAGTTTGATGGCATGTTCGAATTTCTGATCTGAGTAGCGAATTTTTCAGTAGCAGAAGGTTGAGGGTGGAACCATGAAGTTGGAACCTTGACACATGAATCTTCATAGAATATGAAAGATTCCTTGGAGGCCCAAAAATAACAGTTTCAGAACCATGTCGACTTTATACTCATTTTTCTCAAATTTTCACAAGGAATGTGATGGTGTGATCAATTTCTTCATTTGATCAGCCAAATTCCAGCTACCTTGCAAAAGGGAATCTTTGAGATTCATGGGGAGCCCAAATTTGACCAAGTTGGAATGAGGTCAAATTTATAGTCAAATTTCACAATTTTTTGCCAAGAATTCAATCGTCTTGTCTATTTATTCAGTAGAGTTGTGAAATTTTAGGCCATCCCCATCAGCGGAGGAATAAGATGCACTGATGCCATCTCTTTTTAATTTTTTTTGAGATAATGATTTGATGTTGATATCCTTGGTTTCCATTTTTTTGGAGGATCCTTATATTCCACTTCATGTGAGAGTTTGATATTTTGTCATGTTGAAGGAGAGATTTTATGAGTGAGAATTCTTATGGAAGAGTGTCTTGTGGAGAGACATGCCACTCCAATTAAGGGAGTTCTTCCTTGTATTGACATAGAACATATCATTGTACTAATCATGATCTTACAACAACCAATGAAGTGTTCTCCCCAATCAGACGTAACCCACAAAAGGTGAACTCCATTATCAACTTGTGTGTTTTCTTTGATTTGATTATTTCCTCTATGTTTCCTCTCCTTTAAATTATGCACATGTGTTTTTCCATACTATTTCACATGAAATTATGCTAACATCACAGAAATAAAAGATCTTGGTTAATCCCAGGAGCTGAGAGAATCTGGATAATGAAATATGACAAAGATGAAGGAAGAAACTAACATTGATACTTTATTAATGAAACCACAGTCTTTAATACATCACAAGATTTAGTATTCTAGCTCCAGTTGATCAAATTATGTGGGTAGAACCCCTATCACTCATCTCAACAACATGAGAGTACAAAGAATGGCTTTTTGTCCTAGGCTTGAAGCCATAAATCTATTTTTATAATTTAATTTTTTATTTTATTACAAACTGGATACAAAATAAAATAAATGAATATCCAATCAGTTTTCATAAGTGGAAGTGAATTTTCCATTCATGGAATTATAGTGTAACCATGTTCAAAACCTAGAAATCGAGATCTGGTGCATGAGAAATTGAAAATTTTCCATTTTCTGAAAAACTGCGCAAGGTCCCAAAATTATGGAAAAGTTGCATTTTTTTACAAACCATCTTCAAAGAACCCTGTGTATCTCCCAAACCATGACAAATTTTTGAAAATTTCCCTTGGGTTACTTAATTTTTCATACGGGGAACAAAACCTATGTTTCATAATTTTGAGATGACATCATATGAACAAAAATTAAGGAGAAAGTTGGCAGTTTGAAAATTGTTCGAATTTTGGGGCTAATGTGTCAATTTGATTCTATAAACTCACATGTGTGACCTAGGTAAATTCCAACTCATGTAGAGGTGTTAAAACGTCATTTTAGACAAAAATCATCTTTATTTTTCCCCAAAAGTGTGCCAATATATCAAAGCCCCAAATTGGTGCAGACACAACACAATGCAGGAATCGTTGTTGGTGCAGGCATAGGAAAAAACTTGGTGCACTTAGAAGTCACTATTGGTACATGTATATAAAATAAATTTGACCAATTTTTAGACCTGCATACACACAAATTATCATTAATAATGATTTTAATGTTAAATCTTGTTAAAACCAGAGAAATGTGTTAAATGGTGAATATTTATTTTATCATACCTAAGAATGCACCAAATGATGATAGTAACCATAAAAATAAAAAAATAATGAGGGATTTTAGTGCAAAAGGTGGTATAAATCTAGATAAAACAAAGGCTTAACAATGTTCTATAGTACTTCCTTCTATTGCTACCACCATTAATATGTAATTATCATACTAAATCTAACAGTGTATGAGCTAATTTTTTCACCCTTATATGAAGTGGGTGAAGGGAGGGACCCATTTAACATTTTTAAGTTGTGTAAAGGAGGATAAATAATAATCAAGGTGATACCTAACATAAATTAATTTCAATTAATTCTTTAACTCCCTATTCAATAAGCAAGCACATGCAAATCATTTTTATGGAAACACATTATTATTATGGTTTTTTAATAGTTCTTATGTTAGCAACACATCTAGGTAAGAAATAATTACTTTATTGATTTTAGAGTATTTATAAGTGTAGGTTTAATCAATATTGTATCTAGGTAAGCAATAATTACTTTATTGATTTTAGATTATTCACAAGTGTAGGTTTAATCAATATTGTAGTTTTGTAGTGCTTGATATAATTTTGTGACAAAAAAGTGGGAAATTCAATATGTAAGAGTGGGTCACAAACACAACTATACTAAATTTTTAGCAATATGAAAACACAAGGTTAATGCATAATTAGTATTTAAAAAGTGGGGATGAAATTTAACGTATTTTATTAACATTGATATGTATCCCTACTCTAATTTTAGAAAAAGATCTCTTTGTCATAAATCTTGTTCAATCATTTAATATCAATACCATTTCAATTTAGCTCTAAAAAGATTTAAAGTAGGTTGAATGAAACACTCCATAGATATCATTCCATCATGTACGTTTGTGGACTAAAATATGACAAAAACCCATTACTCCATGAATGATTTGAAAAATAGATAATTGTGTGTTTTAGAAAAGAAATATTGAATCAAATCTCTCATGACACTTATATATATCATCCCACCATATATTCACAATGATTAGTCATTATGAGCTCTTTTTATTTTCTGCATTAGACATGTGACCACCTCACAACTTTATCATAAGCACATGGAACTTGTTGAATGGCTTTTTTTTTATAGATCTTTTTATGATTTTTTTGGATCTTGTTGAATGAAACACTTGGAATTTTTTAATCATTAAAAAATTAGTTTCACCTATTTTTAATATACATTTTTTTAAATTTATAAAATATGCTAAATATTAAAAAACATTATTAAAAATTTTAAAAAATTATACATTTTGGAAAATAAAATAAAAGAGGAGTTTATGTTTATGCTAATGGGATACAAATATTAAATCTAGTACATTATATGCCTTTTCAAAATAAAAATAATCACATGCTTCCTTTTGCCTCAACAAATTTATCCCATTTGTCACTTGGAATCTCCTTGGTGCTCATCTTTCTCTTCAAACAATGAAATATATATAGTTATGCATTATCCTTACATAAAGAAACACTTCCAATTCATTATTTGAATTTGTACATTATATTCCTTTTCAAAATAAAAATAATCTTTCCCCAACAAAGTTATCCCATTTGTCACTTGGAATCTCCTTGGTGTTCATCTTTCCCTTCAAACAATGAAATATATATATAGTTATGCTTTCTCCTTAAACACTTCCAATTCATTATTTGAATTTGTTTATGCTATTTTTATGGTGGTGTGGTAATGAATCTTACTCGCTGAAGTAAATATGCCTTATCTTATTTTTTTTAAATAAAACAAGCACAATAGGTCATTTCTTACCACGTCACATCAAATAAAGTTCCTCCACATATTCTTATTCCACTAGTATTTATGTACGACACTTGTACCTTTTTTTATTCCAACAATGACATCAAAGAGGCTTTCATCTTTATTATCATTTATACAAGGCAAAGGATAAACATACTTGGTTCATGGGAAAAACCATGAATTAATCGGCTTTTTATGTTGAAAAATGGAAGCAAGAAAATCTCGATTTAATTTTCGCTTGAATTAAATTAGGAGAAAATCAAAATTCCACATCAGAAGACAACTTGAATGAGTTAAATGATTTGTTCACTTAGTTACCTTAGTTAATTCGAGTTGAAGGCTCAACTTGAGTTGTATATAGTGATTCCTAAATTTTAGAAACGTAGGTTGAGTTTAATTTCAGTTATAAAAATTTAATTTAGTTAAATTGAGTTAAGGTCAGCTAAACTAGTTCCAACTACTAGAGGTACTAGTAAGAGGTCTAGCAGTTTGGTGCAACTTCAGTGTTCAACCAGTTAACTGATCAATCAGTTAATAATTAACTCATCCATGGATGAAATTCGAATTACCCAGTTAATATTGGAGTTCAAGGGCAGTGTATTATCAGTTGTATAATAATCTAAGTTGTACAGGTGGTGCAGGCAATCAGAGAAGGGCCTATAGGGATTGCGTATTTATGGATGAGGAAATTCCATAAATAATAGGGGCTAATTCCCAAGGAAACAATGCAAGGAAATAGGAACTTGGCAGGCGGTAAAACTGGTTAGTATGACTAGAGGCATCTTGTGAAGCAATGAAATAGATTATAAGTGTGCATAGGTTGCTCAAGCTTGAGCACACATTGTATTCCTTCTCTATTTTATGAGAAATGCAATACAAATTGGAAGGGGTTTTGAGGATTTGCTTTCCCCTAGATATATCGTCGTGTATGTGTGTTAAATCGTGATGCATGCTTTTGATATTGCTTCTCAATCATGAATTGATTTCCACAGATGAGTAGAGTAGATTTGAGTCTTATGTTTTATAATATTACATGAGCAGTATTGAATCTACAATTAATTATACATGGTATTAGAGATAGATTCATAGTAGAGGAGAGAATTCAAAGTTTTCTTTTCACGAAGTTTGAATTTCAAGGTCAATGTTGCAGGCTCTCTTCGAGACTGAGAATATGACTTCTGCTAGACTTAGGGTCGAGTATGCTTTGGAAGGAACCACAAATTTTGTAGCAAGGAAGATCTGTGTGGAGGTAGTATTGGATGAAAATGGGCTATTAGATTACATTAAGACATATGCAGTAAAGCCCCCAGCATCTGATGCCCAGGATCTCGCTTAGTGGAAGAAGGATGTGGCTAACGTGACAGGAAACATTTTGGAGGGAGTTCAAGATCATATTGTCTTGAATATCCATGGGAAAGGAACTCCATTTGCAATATGGGAAACATTGACAAACTTGTTTGAGAACAATAGTGATAGAAAGCTGGCACTCAAGGAAAAGCTTTGGAGTATCAAGATGTAAAAGAATGACACAATTCCATAGTACCTGAGCACGTTTACACAGTCTCATGATGAACATGGTGGGCTTAGTGTGATTGTCCCTGAAGAATATTTGGTAGCTCTAGTTTTCTTGGGTCTTCCCAAGAGTTGGAATAGTTATCAATATTTTGTGAATGGTAGAGACAAACTACCAAGTTGGGAGTTGTTATGGTCATATCTAGTGCAGGAAGAAATAAGGCGGGACAATAGAGATGGGACCTCATCCAAAGAAGAGGAAGAGGACCTTGCATTAGTCATCAAACTAAAGAAAGCCAAGGGAAATAAGTCCCAAGGCGAGGAGGGAAATAAGAAAGACTTGTCCAAAATCAAGTGCTTTCACTATCATGAGTTTGGGTACTATGCCACGAAATGTTTATAGAATAAGGCAAGAAAGAAGGAGCATGTAGTAGCAGCAATAGGTGAATCTCTAACTTCACAATTCAATCTTTATTTTACTCTCATTGCATGCATGAAAAACATAGTAATGGGAAGCATGTGGTATCTCAACATTGGTGCCTCATTTCATATGACTGGGAATAAATATTTCTTCAGTGACTTGGAGGAGAAAGACCTCAAGAAGAACATAGAGTTTGGAGATGATGAGAGGTATAGTGCGATTGTTATCGGTAAAGTTAATTTTCAGAGGGATTTTGGCTCCCCTCTCAGGCTCAAGGATGTGATGTTTGTTCCAGGTCTAAAGAAGAATCTCATTTTTTTTGCGGTATTGAAAGATCATGGCTATGATGTGATATTTAGCAAAGGGAAGGTTTTCCTTAGAGACATTACCATGGAACAAGTGAAGAAGATCGGTCTGCAGGTCAAGGACCTGTATGCACTTGAGGTCGAAGATGCATGCAAAGCCTTAAGGAGAAAGAAAAAGGTAAGGGACTTGGTGGTTGAGAGGGTGCATGATTTACCTTTCAAAATGGAGCCTCAGAAGCAACCTTATCAAGTTGTGGAACAACCGAAATTGGAGAAGTAGAGAGGATCATAGTGGAAACATCCATTAAAGCATAAACCTCCAACAGGGGGAAAATTCGATCCAAGTGGGTAGAGGGAGCACATGCATCCATACCTCGAAGTGTGAGGTGGGGTGATGTGAAGCAACAGTCCCTAGAGTTGCAGAAATTTGGGCAGGGTCCATTGAGGTGTTTATTTGTCTCATCGATCATTACCTTGCTATGGGGGGCCATAGTATTTAGTTACAGGAGGATAAATTTCATTCAGACACTGAGGATTGCATAGCATTGTTGACAACAAAGTAGGAGGCTCAATAGCAGATTCAATAGCAGCGTAATTTTCCTAGTAGACAATTACATATTGATTGAGTGATTTTTTTTTTCAATGTATGCTTCTTAGTTGCAGTCATAAATAATCCACTCCATAAAAGGAAACTGTTGTTTTGGGACTGCAAAAATTTCGATCACCTCCTCTTCGTTCCTTAATTTCCTCCGCCTCTCATTCTTCATTCATCACAATCATTGATCCCTCCAATTCATGAGGCATCTCCTCTTCTTTCATGAATATCTTCTACTAATTTTTCATTCATCACAATGCCTTCTTAATTCATCACGCACCTCTTCTTCGTTCATGAATTTCCTCCTCTCATTCTTCATTCATCAGATAATCAAGTGCTCGAGTATATAATGACCAGGACATTAGTGAGATTTATGCTTGTGTTTTGGACCGTTGTGTTCAAATTTAGGTTTAACGAATCTTGTAATCACTATCCATTAAACCAATCTTTTAATTGCCATCCATTAAACCATGCTCGTCATGCCTTTTTTTTTTAATCTTTTAATTAACATCCATTAAACCATGCTCGCCATGCTTGTTCTTTTACCGTTGTTTTCAAATTTAGGTCTAACCAATCTTTTAATCACTATCCATTAAACTAGTTTGCTAATTACCCCATCTTTTAACTCAGTATTACTATTTTATAATTTACGATATTTTTTAAAACTGAGCTTTTTAAAACTTGTGAATATACAGTTCAATACTAGTCCATAAATTTCTATTTTTATATTTTCAATAAAACTGAGTTTTTTTAACCTGCGCTTTTCATTTCTCTGGGTGTGGATGTCCATAACACTGATTGGGTGACACTTGTTGATTGAAATATATTTAATATTTAATATGCGTGGTGGAAAGGTTGGTACTATCATTGAGTGGAATATATATATCTAAAATATAATAATAAATTAAGATAACTTAAACCAAAATTTAAATCTATTAAAAATTTATGTGATTTTTTGAAATCAATTTTTGTATATATAAAACTAATTTTAAAAATAGTTATTTATATATATATATATATATATATAACTAATTTTAAAAATAGTTATTTATAAAACTAAAAAAGATAAGTTTGTAAGAGTTAATATCAAGCTAACAAATATTTGCAATGATATACTTTTAGATCATTTTCTTTGTAATTTATTATTCATGTAATTTTTATATTAAAAGTTTTGTTTGGAATTAATTTGTGCATAATATTAGTTTGATGGTAAAGAGTGACTTTTTAGTCTTCTGTTTTTTCCCTCCAAGCTTACATTGAGTAAGGGTTGGATATGTGTCAAAAAAAACGTATAGAATGTCTTGAAGGAAGATATTTTTGGTAGAGCACATTGAGAACATTATGAATACATTCCTAAAAGTGAGAGTCTAAGATGAATCTATTTGAGGCAATGTACACTTCCAAAGAATGTCTTGCACTAATAACATGAGCATGAATACATTCCTAAAAGTGAGAGTCTAAGATGACTCTATTTGAAACCATATAAGCTTCCAAATAATGTCTTGCACTAATAACATGAGCATGGAAATCTAACTTACAATCGCTCGAGGATGAGTATCTTGACTCATAGATATCAAATATAGCTCTTAATTAATTTGATAAAATATGCTTTTTTTATTAGTTTATTTATTTCAACATACATATTTCTAAGACTATAATAATAAAATAAGAACTTCCACATAACTATAATAATTCCAAAGGATTTAGAAGTGTGTATTTTTATGATGTTGAGTGCCTTATAGGACAATAATATCAATGTTGTTCTTTATGTAGTTCTCCTTCACCTTAAAATTTTACATGTACTAGGAAAACACTCACACCATAATCGAACATAGATCTTCTTCGAACCATTCTTACCTATAGGTAGGGTTAAAATAATATTCAATTCATCAAGTAGTTACAACCCATACTTCGATGTGTATCTTTCTAGCTTGATTGATTACGTTGTAAGCCATTCCCCCCGATGCAAAGTGTACCTCTTGATGTTAACTGTCACAAGAAAGATAGATAATTTGCATTGAATGACTTCCACTTCTAACTTGGTCATCCATCCATTCTTGGTAGCAACAATATTTCTTCATGCATTGGTTTGTGATGGTTTACAACTACTTATCCATTTTTACTAGTTCTCATCTTGGCCCATGCATTAGCTTATGACTGTTTTGTAGATAATCATACTTATAGATGCCACCCTGAAACTAGCTTTCCTAAAAAAAAACACTTTCTTTCCAATCAACCAAGCTCATTTTCACTCAACAAAAATGCAAGGGAAAACCAACTACCCTTATATCACTACCATCATGGCAATCCCCATCACACATAAAGTTTAAAGCACAAAATTGGAAGCACCTTCACAACCACTTAATATAAAGAGGTTTTTAGAAGCCAACAGAGAAGTAGGATTCACTATACGTACCTAAGTGGGCATTTCTTATAATGGATCAAAAACCTATATTGCCATATTATATATTCCTCAAGAATATTTCTTGAGAGAAAATTGATTCTATGTTCTGGCACATTATAGATACATGCGAGTTACAAAAATGACATGATGACAAGTACAATGTAATCATGCATCAGTATAAGTAAGTTTCATAACCAATTGCAATGAAGGATGTTTCTCCATTTTTGTACCACATTTACTATATAGAATTTTCGTGGCTCAAATGAATTATATGAAACATAGATATCCAAGGTAAAATTTCTCTCTTAATGCAGATTGTGAAATTTTAACCCGTTGAAAAATACAAATAAATACGTAGTGGCACTCAAGTTCAATAATTGTTTTACATTAAACAAATTTTGGGTCATTTTCAAGAAAAACCATCAATTTAAGAATACAACACTTGAGGGTCAAGCGGCATGGGAAATAAATATAGTGACAAGATTAAATAAAATATGTAATCATAGTGGTGCACAAGGGTCATCCTAATTATTAAACACTTGATTAAATAATTTGTGTTGAATTGGCATTGGTAATGGAGCATGTGTCATATTGATAAAATAAATAAAAAATGATATGGCAAATCATGGGAAATTAATATAGTGACAAGATTAAGTAAAATATGTAATCATAGTGGTGCACAAGGGTCATCCTAATTATTAAACACTTGATTAAATAATTTTTGTTGAATTAGAATTGGTAATGGAGCATGTGTCATATTGATAAAATAAATAAAAAATGATATGGCAAATGGGAATGCTAGCCACATTTCTTGAATATTATTCAGTGATATGTAGCCTATGTGATGGAGGGTCATGAGAATCCAAAACATAGGAAGAAGTAAATGTAATTGGCCAAGATTATGAGGGGGTAGGGCCCGAGGAGATGCACATGATTCCCAAAACAAACAAGCAGAAAATGTTACATGCTTTACATCACATAACATAAATTATATGGGGAGTGAAAATTTAATGTGGTAATAGTAGAGTGGGGCTTATCTATTGCGGCGGATAAGGTTTGGTCCTTGCTGGCCACCTCTCATCCGTGTCTCAAAAATTTGCATATGGAAGACATATCTTATGCTATAGTATCATATCAATCCTCGTTATCCGTCGAAGACACTAGTCTACTCATATATTTTCTAGCTTCCATTGCAACCAAAAAATTAAACTCCTTTGTGACTTCATCGTCTATTGTGCTCATGCCCTCATCCTTTCCTTCCTCGGTGGATGGATTTGAGATCACATCCTCATTTACAGGGATGAACTCACCCTTCTCCATGGTGAAAAGCCCTTTTTTCCTCTATTATAGGAATATTGATGTGAAGTGTATTTCTCCATCCTCTTGATTCATGAAAATTGGCTTGAATACAACCATTTCTTTATAACATGCTGAAAGGAGTTTCATTAATTCCTCAATCATAGAGGGCTCACATTAATTTTTGTTTCACCTGTCTTCTCATGATGTTGTGAAATTTCCAACTGAGATTTATTTCTCAAGTACGTTAGTTCATGAAGCCCCTTCATTTTGATGTTCCTTTTCAGGTTGAATCATTCAAAGACACAAGGTTATTCTCATAGTATGACTTGATACATTGAATATTTAATGGTTTATGACCATGTTTGCCATATCTTCACTCCTCAATTTTGAGTTCTAGAAACCGCTACTTTCAAATGAGATAAATTTGTATCCATTGCCTAGATGATTTTTTGTATTAAGCTTTGATAAATTTGAAGATCAAGAGTTGATCTATAGTTTTGGTTTTTAGTTCTAGGGAAGTTCACGGTTGTCTATGGAACCCTCATTCTGATCTTTCAACCCATTTTCAACTTCAATTTCTACTACTCTAGATTGGGTACGACTTCCTAATATCCCTTTGCATCTGTGGAATCTTCCATCATTGAAACATATAGGAAATTATTTAAGTAGATTTTATCGGTGTAGTGATGATATAAACTAGCACTTGAGAGACACATACGCTCACGTTTGTGTGCAAGTGGACATTAGTAAAGGATTTCTTGCATAAAACAAACTAGCAAAGTAAAATTATCTATGGGTGCAAAAGCTAGATTATTAGCATATTTCTTTCCCCTGTAAATATTTTTACAAAACATGTGACTCCAAAAATTGTACCAAATATCAAAATATCAAAGCTAGGAAAAATAGTTGCAAATCAATATAGTGAGAAGGTTCCAACTAAGAAAATTATATGTTATTTAAAGATTAACTCCCCCCCATATCACAACAACGGGAAAAATCAACGACATACAAGTGAATCCAAGAAAGACTACCACCAAGTTCATGTAAACTCAACAAAAAGCCAAGTTGAGGTTGAATTAGTAAAGGATACCTATGACAATCCCATGAAGTTTGGTTCCCCAAATGATTGTCTTCAAAATATTTGTAAAAAAAAACACCTTGGGATAATTTTCCAAAAGTGGCAAAGGACAAGTCATATTTTTTTTGGTGATTCCTCTGTCTCTTTAGAAAAATATAAGACTAAAAAACCAACTTCTTATATACATTAGGAGAAAGAGGAAGAATCAAAAAATAATCTTAAAGGTGGAGGACATATTTGAGATAATAACTAGAAGAATGATCCTCTAGGTATCATGGATAGCATAGGGTAGATCCAAGTGAGGAAAAAAAGAAAGATATATTTCACTAAGTAAAACAAGAAGTTAAATGAAGCTAAACAAAAAAGGAGAAGCTAGTAAAAGTTAAAATGACAAACAATTAAGAAGAACATGCAAATGTATTTGGATATTAGAGGTCCTTGGAAAATGTTTAGCTAGAATGGTAACAAACCTTTTCTTTTGTGGATCTCTCAAATAAGGATTTTGATTTATCCTACAAGTTCAATCTTAAATCCTAATGAAATTTTGGGAACACATTCTTTAGAAGAATTGTAACGATTATGAGTTGCATCCTAGTTTTTTTAATATAATCCAAAATACTATTTTTGTTTAAAAAAATGAAACATAAATTATATGATATTGATATATGGATGGGAAAAATGTGTGGGGGGCTATATACACTTATTTTGTTGCCCTTGGCATGAAAGGTGCTACCAAATCTTTTAATTGTTCAACTAATTTCCATCACCGGAAGATTTAATATTTTTCCTTAGTTAATTTCTCTTCATATTGAATCTACTAATATGTCGTTTTCTTATTTTTTTTCTTTAATTATTTTCCAATGTGTGTCTCCCCACAAAGATAGAATTCTTTTACAAAATCTCATTTTCTCAAAAATGTTTCTTGTCGATGGGGTGGACACATGAAGAAAAAAATTCTATCTCTTGAGTCTATATCTAAGAGAGAATATTTAACATAAAGTACACATTGTGAGCACATTATAAGGATAATGTTAAAAAATAAATTGATTACCTCCATTATATCATAAGTTGTATGAAATGTGATGTTTTTTTTTAATTTTTTTTGTTTTTTTTTTGTTTTTTGTTTTTGGCTAGTTTGTTCAGAAATCAACATGACAAACTATTGGCTTGAGAATCTTTGACCCAAGGGAATATAAACTATAGAAAAATAAATCAACAAACACACCTAGCCTTATCCCACACCAATCCATACTTATGGATTGATTTCTTCTTGTGTGTTAACTAACCAGTGACCTTTTCACCATGGAGTGCCTTAACGTAACACAATATCACTAATTTATCTATGGCCCATGGAATCAGATTAAATTTCTAAGTTATATTTTCTCACCTATGTTTCTTTAAATCATATGCTTACATGTACATATATGAATCCTAATCCATCACACCAAATGTACACCCCTCAACCTCACATTTCAATTTTGACTAAAATGGGGTTGACAATGGCCACACTCGAGATTATATTGTAGTTTTAAAAGACACAATGAGAAATATCCAATATACAACACATTATATATATTATGATATTAATGCGTGTTTAAATCTTATACAAACTATATTTCAATGGAATTTTCATGATATTTACACACATGTACTTAAAATCTAGATACATATTAAAAAGCTAAATAGACCTACCTATCGTAGTCAGTGACTTAAGATCCCTAGGATTTTAATGATTTATAAAAGCTACTTTATTTCATTGTTTCAAGAGCTAAATTTAATTCTTCCTCACCATGATTTAACCTATATATTTGTCCAATGGGTGTCAAGAAATGTTGCAAGGGAGTATAAAGAGCAATAGTTATAAATATAAAATTTAATATATGTTCAATATTAAATTCCACACATTATCCCACCATGAGTAGAGTCAAGTTGCATTTGAATAAGGTTTATATTTCAAAGTGCATGTCTTCATATAATTAGTGATATTCATCCAAGAAAAAAATCCATGGAAATTGCTAATGATCATGATGAAGAGGCACAAAGTGATAGTGATGAATGCAACGGTAATAATAATGAGTTTACAATGGATGGTACTAGGAGTATCGAGAGAAAATGGAAAATGAAACTTCCCTACTATAAATAAATAATTTCCCCACTGAATTTGACTGAATCTCCTCACAACAACATCCAGGGAGTAGGAGGCTTCACTAAACCTTTTGATAATGACTAAGCCTCCAATTGAAATTATCTCTAAAACTAAAACTTCCCTCTTACCCAAATTCAACATACTTAAGAAAATGATATGAAAAGAAAAACTTGCATGTGAGGAATTAAAAAAATCCCAATGATGACATCTCTCCCAATACATCTTCATATTAAAAAATGTTGCATCCAAATTTCCGACATTCCTTTAGACCATCACTTTCTCCCAGAACCCTAAGGAACCTAAGGACACTTATTGCATTATAGCTTGGTATGAACCTACTGGAACAATGAAACAAAAAATCGACGTCATTGAAATTTCATCGCTGACACCTGGATCTAAGAATATATCTTTTTGCATCAATTGTCAACTAAATCTCGTACCTTCATTTTGTTTAACAAATTTGATTTGATAGCATATCGGCCTTTATTTAATTTTAAAAATTCTGTGAATAAAATGTACCTTACAGTGGAGAGATTGACACTCTCGTAGAAAGAGCCAAATAATTCGATTATAGAATTAGTCTTCAAAATATTTTTTTTGACACTTCACACTATTAAAATTTTTATCTTCTGATATTTGTGGATTGATCCACTATTAGAATCGCAAGCTTCTCATTGTTGTAGTAGTGGCACATTGTTAAAGAATAATAGGTTATTAGATTATTTTGATAATCCATAGGCTTCCGAGTTGTTATTTTTCACATTAAATTTATTCATGCACATTTATTCATCATAGTTTTTCCCTTCGGGTGAGGGGGATGCAGGGAAAAACTGTAAATTATTATTTTGGACGAATGTTGTTGATGTTTGTACTAGCAATAGTGAGAGCACAAAAGTGGCAACCCTAGTTGGGTAGCTTCTACTTCTTATTATTATCCCTTACAATGAAACTCTGGTTACATTTTAGTATATTATGGATATTCCATTTTCGCAAATTGTGAGAAGAGGTTGGAAAGCTCATCCTATATAAAATTTAGCAAATTTGTTTAAAAAATTATTATTTTTTTAAATAGTTATGATTAATGTCTTATGTTAAAATTTATGTTTTCATAAATATTTTTTTAATTATTATTTTTTAAATGTTAATCTAAAATTTTTCTAAATATCTCATACTTCAAATTTTTAAAATATATTTATATTAAATAATATTTTAATAAAATAATTTTAATTAATAATCACTTTTAAATATTAAATGGCCATGATCAACATCAAGAATTGGGTTTTTCATATACCTAAGATTCTCTTCCTCTCGTTCGTGATTATGGGATTCATTCAATTGGTTCAAATGGTTCTCCAATAGGATTTACAACTTGGTCCCAACCCAATGGTTGATATGCGGCTAGGTAGGGATTTACGTATTCTTTGTCTTTTTTACTAATTGAAAAGTTACCCAACTGAAAAGTGTATGGTTTCCCTCATAAAACACTTCACGATGCACTTATAATCTGGTTTCCTCATAAAGTGCTCCAAGATGCACTTTGTCAAACGCTCCATATAATGCTTGAGTCTTAGCCTCCAACCTAGGTAGCTCCATATAAGGTTTATCGACTCACCCCTTCTCAAGGTAACATATTAATTTTTTCCTTATTGAATATAGTGGGAATTTAGAAGGAATGGAGATATGAGGTGTTTATGAGCAAAAAATTAATATTTTTCTTTCTGAATGGCACTCAAAATGTGGAGAACATGGACATATGAGTTATTTCTAAGCTTTAGAGGCTTAGATGTCAGGAAGGAATTTGTATATCATCTCTACATAGCCCCGATATTTAACAAAGAAATCTGTGTGTTCCTTGATGCCTGCCAACTAAGAAAATTGGACTATATGAATATGGCCATAAAGTTTAAACCACCCCATTGAACGCAGTATTTTCTCCCTAGAATACACATCCTTTGTGTGGTGCCTCAATGAAGTGTCACAGGTGCATGGGAGGGCCGTCCCTATAATTTACTAAGTGGCTCATATTATATCTCGAAGCCCATTTTCCAAGGAATTCCAACAGCATAAGATATTGAAGAATGGAAAGGTGATTTTCTTCTAATATGTTAGGTTGGACACTAGACAAGAAAGGGTTTAGTAGGAAATCAACTATACAAAAAAATGACTCGCTCATGTCCATGAATATTCTAGAAATCACAACAATATAGTTAAGTAACCCCACTAAAACACATATATTTAATGCTAAAATTCATTCAAAAAACTATAAAATCCAATCAATAAAAGTTGTATGGTTTTATCTGGTAGTTTCACAAAAGGTGTAACACTATCACGTATGTAATATTGATATGTTATATTATTAGAAGTTTGCATTGTGTTTGACGTTATTAAATGAAAAAAAAGTTGAAATATTAAATTCACCTGCAATAGCACAGATGGAATACTAGAGGACAACAAACAACAGGAAAATATTTCAGCTATGTTTACACTCCATCTCGCAATAAATTCCTGAGTTAAATGAGCCTACAAAATAATTTTTTTGAAGACCGTAGCCATGAATTTCTGTAGTTAGAACTGAGCCATCGTCACTCCATTTAAACCGTATCACCTACCACCATTAAACACCACCAACCACAGAAGGGAGAATTCACTTCGCAACATCGCATCTTCGCAACTTCGCATATCCTTTCTGCACCATCACAAGTTTCGTTGTTTCATTTGAGATGCGATATTGTCGATAACACATATCTCATATCGCTTGCGTAATATATTAAATTTATTACCCGAACCGCCCACAGACCAAACCATATAGATTGCGATGCGATAATGCTTTGTCAAATACAATTGATTTTTTTTTTAAATCCGCCGCAGGCTCCACCACCAGTCAATAGAAATCCATTTCGCATGGTTTGCATGTCCTGTCACCCACATCAGAAATGCATGTGATAAATTCTAAAACCAGTTTGCATAAAGAATCCTCAAATCCGTGAAAAGGCTTTCATATGACGTTTGAGACATTAAAAGTTTTTTTTTGTTTTATGTTTAATGTTTTTATTTTAAAATTCCGCGATGCATGTTTTGTTAAGTCTTTTGATTTAGAATTAATATATATGTTTTAATATATATATTATAAGCATTCTCAATGTTTATAATTTATATAAAGTTAGTGTGTTTTGCAATAGCAAGCAATGCGATATATATGCCCGAAGGCAAAAAGAAAAGAATGTTGGATTGTGTATAAAAAAAAAAATAGAGAGTGTGAGAGCTGTGTGTTGTTGTATATGCCCGAAGGTAGTGAAACATAAAAAAGACTGTGTGTGCGCATTTTAGATATAGTGAGCAAAACTGTAAAACAAATTTTTGAAGAACACAACATGTGCAGCAGTTTGAAGCAGTTGTAATTTTTTTTGTAAATGCTATAACAAACGTTCTTTGGAATCTCTGTAATAGCCTTTTAAGTTTAATGAAAGAATTTTTTTATATGCACCTATGTCTAGCAAATTTTTAGTTGAATCTATGTCTAGCTAGTCCAGGCTCTTTGAAGTTGTCAAATAAGCTGAAGGAAGAAGGTGTTGTTGTAGCTTTTGACCAGCAATGTGAAGGCTCAGCAAAGACCAGGTGTTTAAAAAAGAGATCTTTTTTTTTAATCTTTAAAAAGTGTAGTCTAGAGAATTCTTTTTGAATACAAAGTTTATCTCTCAAGCAGAGAGAAGTTTTATTTAAAAACACAGTCAAGTTTAGAGCATAGTTTAGTAAGCTAGCCATGGCAGGAGCCAACACAAGCACGAGTATAGGAAATAATCAACTCACACAATTAATGGGAAGAACTATGACTATTTGGAAATCACAATGAGAGCTCTATTTGCCTCTCAAGATTTATGGGAGCTAGTTGAGGATGGTCTAGAAGAACCAGAAGATAAAAATGCATTTAATGCCTTCACACAGGCAGAGAAGGATTTTCTAAAGAGCAATAGGGAGAAGGACTCAAAATCCCTCTTCTATCTCTATCAAGCATTGTATGAAAGTGTGTTTCTAAGGATTGTAGTAGCCAAGAAGTCCAAGGATGCGTGGGATACCCTCTAGACAACCTACCAAGGTATGGAGTAGGTAAAGACAAAAAAGCTTCAATTAATGAGAAGGGATTTTGAAGTCATTTTCATGAAAGATACTGACACAATAGAATCATTCTTTACTCTACTGATTGGGTTGGTCATCCAAATAAGATATGATGGAGAGATAGTATAAGAAAGAAGAATAGTGGAGAAATTATTGAGGAGCTTGCCCTCAAGGTTTGATGTGATAGTCACAACCGTTGAAGATACAAAGGATCTCTCAAAATTTACAGTTGATGAGCTTCATGCATCACTGATGACACATGAAAAAAGATTGGGTAGAACAACAAACTCATCTTTGAAGCATTCCTTGAAGACCCAAATGTCCTTTGGAAGAGGAAGAGGTCAAGGTAGAGGAAACTACAGAGGAAAAGGAAGAGGCAGAAGCCAAAACAGAGGAGGAAGAAACAACCCTGCAAATATTCATGGAAAGGGAAACAACCAAAATTAGAACCAAGGCCAAGGTAGTAGCCAACAAGGAGGACAACATCAAGCACATGGACAAAGGTATGATAAATTCCAAGTCCAATGTCATTATTGTAAGAAGCATGGTCATTATGCCAATGAATATAGGAAGAAACAAAGTGACATGGGTAATAGACCCAGTGCTAATTTTACTAAAGAAAATATCAATCAAGAGAAGTTGTTTTTAGCATGTAATATGGCTGAAGAAATGAATGAAGATATATGGTTTCTAGATTTAGGATGTAGCAACCATATGACTGGAAACATTTCCATGTTTTCCCTGTTAGATGAAAATGTAAAGTCTCAAGTAACATTGGGGACAGAAAGTAAGATCTCTTCCATGGGAAAAGGCAGAGTAAGTGTTTTCACAAAGAAAGGAGAAGGAAGATCCATATCAGATGTATACTGTGTGCCTGGTATGAAGTTAACCTCTTGGGCATTGGACAACTCATTCAAAAGGGGTACAATTTTTTCTTTGAAGATGATGTATGTACCATCATGGATAAACCACCAAGAAAGCAATGCATTGCACAAGTGAAGATGACAAGGAAAAAAAATTTCCCTCTCAAGATGAGAACAGATTTGAAGAAAGGAGATGAAATGGTAGTAGAGACACAAGAGACATTCCAAAGAAAAGCAAAAGATGAAAATTGGTTATGGAATTTGAGATTTGGACATCTCAACTTTGGAGGTCAAATTTTGTTGCATAGGAAAGGAATGGTAAAGGGATTACTATTGATTGAGAAACTGGGCAGCCTATGTGAAGGCTGCATCTTGGGAAAACAACATAGAGAAATCTTTCGATCAAGAAAGAGCCTAAGGGCAAAGGCACCCTTAGAAATTTTCCATTTATATTTGTGTGGACCAATGCAAACACCATAAATAGCAAGCAGCCACTATATGCTGACTTTCATTGATGATTACACAAGGAAAACTTGGGTTTATTTCTTGAATATTTTTTTTTCTAAATTTAGACTAATTCTATTAATGACACAAAAAATTACATGGAGGCACTAGCCTCTATGGTACTGGACCAACTATGGGGCGTTCTCAGTCTAAGAGCCCAAACACTACCTGTTTTCCAAACATATAGAAAATTAGCCACCCACGTAGGGGAAACCGGCTCTTCAGTAGTCTCATATAACAAAATTAACAAAATTATCAACAATTCATTATACTCAGGGGTAATCCAAACATTGGGAAAACAAAAACTCAAAAAACTGCAAATCCTGAGCATGTTAAGAAACATGAGGAGAGGGAGGGGATTCTTCAACAACTGGGCACCTGTAGGCTTCCATATCTTCCTCCACCGTCTGATGATCATCGTTGGTCTCGATGCTTCCATGTTTTTCAGCCGCGACATCCTTGCCTTCGCTGCAAGGAGCCATCTGCTTCATGCTGGCACGCAGAGAGTTTCCCTGGTTCATCTTATTAAAGAGGGGAAGAACAGCAGAGCTAGAGGGCTCTTCTTTGAATTCCACAGTGATAATGGTTGTGACGCAGGGGTAGTTCAAGGAGCTTTGAAAGTAGAAATGGGCAGTTTGCACTCGAGTCAGGGGATTAGTAGAGGTCGCACAGGTATCGGGGGAGAAAGCAAAGCCCCTGTCAGAAAAAGGAGAGCCATGATGCCCATGGCCATGACAAATTCGGGCTGCAGGATAATTCCCAATGAAGTATTCAGATGATGGAGAGGAGGAGTTGGATGGAGATGAGAAAACTTGATGCCTGCCACTGCCCCGAAAACTTCCTCTCCTAACTATCTTGCAAATTAACTATCTTGCTTGTGACAATTCACATCAAGAGGTATACTTTGATAGGGGGAATGGTTTACAATGTAATCAAGAAAGCTAGCAAGATACACATCGAAGGATGGGTTGTAATTACTTGATGAATTGAATATTATTTTAACCTTACCTATAGGCAAGAATGGTTTGAAGAAGATCTCTGTTCGATTATGGTGTGAGTGTTTTCCTAATACATGTACAATTGTAAGGTGAAGGAGAACTACATAAAGAGCAAGATTGATATTATTGTCCTATAAGGCACTCAACATCATAAGCATACACACTTCTAAATCCTTTGGAAATATTATAGTTATGTGGAAGTTCTTATTTTATTATTATAGTTTTAGAAATATGTATGTTGAAATGAATAAACTAATTAAAAAAAAATAGTTTGTTAAATTAATTAAGAGCAATATTTGATGTCTATGAGTCAAGATACTCATCCTCCAATGATTGTAAGTTAGATTTCCATGATCATGTTATTAGTGCAAGACATTCTTTGGAAGCTTATATAGTTTCAAATAAAGTCATTTTAGACTCTCACTTTTAGGAATGTATTCATGCTCATGTTATTAGTGCAAGACATTCTTTGGAAGCTTACATTGTCTCAAATAGAGCCACCTTAGACTGTCACTTTTAGGAATGTATTCATAATGTTCTCAATGTGCTCTTCCAAAAATATCTTCCTTCAAGAAATTCTATACTTTTCCTTCGACACATATCCAAGCCTTACTCAATGTAAGCTTGGAGGGAAAAAAAAGAAGACTAAAAAGTCAATCTTTACCATCACAGTAATATTATCCACAAATTAATTCCAAACAAAACTTTTAATATAAAAATTACATGAATAATAGATTACAAAGAAAATGATCTAAAAATATATCAATGCAAATATTTGTTAGCTTGATATTAACTGTTACAAACTTATGGCTTTTAAGTAGACAAATTTACTAGGTTTCCAATGGTATGTATAAACAATTGTTGTCCATTTAAAAATACATAGGAAGGAAGAACAATTTTGATTCTCTAGTAAGATCTAAAGAGAAAGTCTTTCTCCTCTACTAAACATGACATCTCTAATAAAAATAATATTAACTAAATCTTTTTACTACCAATAATAATATTTCGTTCTCATTATTTCATATATATATATATATATAATAGTAAGTATTTTTAAAATTAGTTTTATTTATTGAAAAATTGATTTAAAAATATCACATAAATTTTAAATAAATTTAAATTTTTACTATTATTATTCGTTTATGGTTTATTAATTTATTATTATATTTTGGTATGCTTTTGATGACTATTTCAGTGGCTTTTTAATAGAATTTGTGAACCTTTTTGTATCATGAATTTGGAAAGTAATAAGGAACCATAACAAAACATGTGAGAATTGATATGCAAGACTTAGCCACTGATAATGGTTATTTTCTGTACAGGAAAAGGAGAAAACGAGGAATTTCCGTTCCAAAGGAAAGGACAAAGTCGAGATAACTGCTGTCCCTCTGAACGAGAACCGAATGCAAACAAGGCTAAATAGATTACAGCAAATCGGCTCGGAAAAGAAGGAGAAGACACCAGCTCGGCGCCAAAGAAAGGAAAGGATGAAGAATTAACAGTTTGGCGAATCCCTCAGGATCTTCGATCCTGAGGGATCGCTGCTTTATTTATCATGTTACTTGGACATCTCCGCCATCACCTTTATATAAAGGGACAACACTGTTAGCTTGATAGATAGGATACGCTTTTATGTAATTTTCTGTAAAACATCAACTTTGATTATTGAGTCTCGTTGAGAACTGGTTCAATGTATTTTTGACCGATGCATTAATAAAAGCTTGGTGATTATTTCATCTCTGCGTCTGGATTAACTTAAAGCGGTGTATCCTTGGAGGCTAAGGGCCCGGCCCCGAAGGACACTTGCTTCTGTACCATTACGACTTGACTTTTGTGTGGTTTGTTTATCATTGTTATTTGGTAATTTGATATGCTTTATAAGTTCATATTACATGCTTTGTTAAAGATTGAATCATTGAGGTTTTTTACAGATAGAATCGTGTGTTGACTCCGCATCAAGTTATTAATCCTTTCAAGAGTTAATTGCATGTTCTTACTGTTTTGTTACAGAGCTGTTATACTAAACGTTCGTGTTGTGCGCGTTTCTGATTTATCAGTACTGTTCCATAATTCATTAATAGTTATTGCTGTTCCATTAGTGTGATTTGTGTGAATTGCTTTTAGAGTGAAAGAATGTTATTTGATTGCAAAGAATGCATTTGAGTTAATAGATTAAGTTTGGTTACAACCTGCGGGACTTAGTTATTCAATTGCTGTTCCATTTTAGACTTGCTGTTCTATTTCAGAATTGTTGTTCAATCCTTTATTTGCTTTGCTATTCCAT